>JAGFNQ010003729.1:411549-536193 GCA_024364735.1 Boesenbergia rotunda | reverse complement strand
TTATGGAATAAATTTTCACAAGAAATTTATTATATAAATTTTTCTTATCATGGAAAAATCAATTCATAATTGATTTTATAAAATAAAATAAACCAATCCAAGGTTTATTTTAATTTCCATGAAAATAAATCTCTTTATATAAATTTCTTTATATAAATTTATTTATCCATAATTTTATAAAACAGATCGCGCTTGATTTATTTTATAATTCAAACCAAATAAATTGGTTTCCCTCCTTGTTGTGGCCGGCCAAACCAATGAGGGTGGGGACCCTCTTTGGCCGACCAAACCAAGCCGTCTCCTTGCGAATTAAACTCATTTAATTCGTCCAATAAGCCTTCAAAAGACTTAGCCATTTTAAGCTTCCGGTGCGCCTCTGATAAATTCAGATTCGACTTATTTCTCTTGATCGAAAAATCTAATTTTCAACACATTTTAAATCCCTCGGATTACTCGTAGTACGTGTGACTAAATAGGCTTTCGATTTATGTTGGCCGTCTATAATTAACCAATTATAGAACGATCATGAGTGGCACCTAGTAGTATATCATGATCCCCAATTAATCGAAAGATCAACGGTTGACCTCAGAAATAATTCTGAAACCCTTCAGCAGCTATAATGAGTTGTGCCCCATTCCCTTCACCATCTTATACCCTCTTGGTTCAGGACACGGTCTATGTGTGTCAGTCCCCACTAGGCTGACTACGTCACACCTAACCCAAGTAATGTCTTTCTCGTCCAACGGATTCTAAATACTATCATGTTTCCTAGAGATTCATACTCGGAACATGTTGTGCTCTGGCCAGAGGCTTCGAGTAACAATTCGACGATAAGCCTTGGGTATACATCTCCTCGCAAGGAGTGGTGAATCCTTTGTAGGCTGTTCAAACATCTTCGGGCACTTCGGCTTATACCCAACCATCCTGGGTCCACACCTCCTCAGAGATGCTTTCTTAAGATGTCAAAGTATAAGTCTCCGTGACCAAGATGACTTGAACACCGTAAGTCAAAGGAACATCGCACTTAAGCTGCAGTAAGAACTTTCATTGACATATCTATATGTAGATTACCATATGAAGTTTTACAGCTAGTCACTCCAATGAACTAGTTCCTTTAACTAGTATCCATGTTTATCTCCGGACATCCCAATGTCACCAGCCAGTGAGAATCAGCTGATTAGTGAATAACCCATGCTAGTCTCAACAGAATTGACAGTGTCCATATTTATCAATTCATCGACTAGGGACAATTTCAATACTTCACAATTGCACATGTAGAGATAATCACTAGTTGTGAATTCATCACAAATTCTCTCATGCTGTGAATTGTATTGTGGACATTCAGTAAATGAGTTTAAGATCTCAATCAAATACATGAACATGTATACTCAAATAGTGAATATTCTTTTATTAAAGTAAATGATTACAATCATAAGGCGATTGCCTTAGGACACTTCTCTCATAATACTAACACTCACCGCCGGCGACCCTTCAACCTTGCGCCGCCGAGTTCCTTTCCTCTCTCCCTTGACGCGTGCCACCAAGGGGCGAAATCGACTTCACCCTTGCTCTGTGATCGACCACGACCTTTTGGAAGAGAAGACAAGCCACGAAGAAGGTCTATTCGGCCACCGACGCCCTAGGTTGAAGGAGGTAAGAGAGTTCGGGGGGGGAGAGAGAGAGAGGCAGGTTATATATATATGAGATCAATTGGAAAATTTTTTCCAATTAATTAGAGACTAATTCCTTAATTAATCAAAGATTATTCCCTCAATTAATCAGAGATTAATTCCTTAAATAATCGGAGATTAATTCCTTAATTAATCAAAGATTATTTCCTCAATTAATCTGAGATTAATTCCTTAAATAACCAAAGATTAATTCCTTAATTAATCAGCCTTGTATCATGACTCTTATGGGGTTTTATTGGGCTAAGATAGGGACCATGAGGAGGAGTTGGTTCTTGGCCCGCTAATGGATCCAAACCTGATCCATTAATGGTGATCCATTCCACTAAAGGATCCCATTGTACTTCCTCACCAACCCCCATATTTTTATATGGGCTCCACCTATTATGAGTCGTCTATCTCCCCGTGTTTATGATATCGTATGCCCGATAATTAATTTAATTTACTGATAATTAAATTAATTATCTTCTTGATCCTTGATTAGTATCACTCAACCTTTTCGACATGCTGGACCATGGTCCACTTGCAAGATTTGACATGACGATCCTTTTGAGCTTACCAAGGGGGCATCATCACACTAACTCACCAGGACACGGATTCCATCAATAATCAATAGCACATCATATTATTAATATTATCTCCCAACTTACCGGGCCTATCGATCTAACAGAATAGATCTCGCCCATTGGTAAATCAAAGATATAATAAATAATAATATATGCCCGTCATTATTTCGGGATTAAGAGATCGTACTCCATAATATTATCTGAGGTCTAATTCAATTTACTAAGTCAGTGCAAAAATTGGATGACCTCTCTTTTGGTCCTACTCAATGTACACAAAGTACAGTAGTGTAATTCTATGGTTAAGATAACCCACACCTAATTACACTACAACCATCCTGATGCTTTGTCCAACTCCATCTCGGTTGTGAGCCTCTTTCTTTTACTTCGACAAGGAACCTGATAACATGATCTTCTGTACGACACCACGCACCATGTTATCTACATTGCCAGGTATCAGACATTTTGTGCACGTATTAATATAAACATGCATTGTGTGATTTTCTGATTCTCTTTAAAATGTAGATATATCATAACCAAAAGCAAGACTTTTAGTATACATCCTAACAATCTCCCACTTATACTCAAAGACTTTGCTGTTTTAATGGTGCCATACATCTGACCTCTAGATCCTTCACAAGCCTAAAGCTCTCGCTGCTATGGCCTTAGTGAAATGATCCACCAAGATCATTCTCTGATGCAATCTAGGCAACGACAACTATTCCTGTTTTGGGTGGTACTTGCCTTCTATGTGTTTTCTTGCTTTATGGACTAGTGATTCCTTCGAGTTTGCAACTGCACCATTTTAATCACATCAAATGTGATAATTCTGAGCAAACCAGAAATCACACCGAAGTCCATCTTGAGGTTTTCGAACCATGTAGCTATATTTGCTGCGTCTCAGGCTGCCAAATATCCATCTTCCATAGTAGGGTCCATCACGCAGGCACTGCGCAACACTCTAATATACAATGGTTCTACCTCCTAAAAGTAAAACACAAAATCTAAGGAATATTCATGTATGCCCCTATCTAGATTTGAAATTCTGAATCCATATAACCTACAGGAATTTAGTCTGCCTGGTAAATTAGCATATAATTCTCAGTCCTTCTCGGGCACTAATACATACTTTTACCGCATTCCAATTTTCCTTGACCTAGGTTACTCCGATATCTGTTACCTGTGCCCACAGCACAACAGATATCTGGGCTTGTTTCTAGCATTCAAGAGACTTCCTTTAGCCGATGCTAGAGGAACCGCCATTACCTACTCTATCACCTTTGATAATCTAAACATATCTCTTAGATAGCGTAGCTCCAAAGCTGAAAAGCACAAAACTTTTCTTTGGAGGTATCCATGCTAGAACAAGCTAGGACAATATTTTATATGAAACTCAGGATATGCGCATCATCCTTGTCTGGAGATCCCTTACATCTTTGATCCCCAAGGATGTGTCTTACTTCTCCCAAGTCTTTCATACTTGTGTGGACGACCATACCCTTACGTTTGATAATATTCCGTTATTGTTGCCAACTAACAAAATATTATCTACGTATTTTACATGAGTACCACTTTCGTTCCTATCACATCTTACACAATATTATCCGTCCTTTAGACAAATCCATACAACCGGATTTATCTCTTCAAAGCAGATGATCCTTGTCATAGGTCTAGGGATTCAGTTCATGTTCACTTAAGACCCAGTCCATAGACTCTCCAAGAGCATGAGACTTTCAGGTTGTCTGACAACCCTCCCACTACGATAAGATACCCTTTGTGTATCTTCTGTGACACGAGGTGCAGTGTCTTGTGGTACAACTTCTTGTACTGTTGGCACTAAGATTGGAATGTACCTCAGAGTAATTGTACTTATGGACTTGTGGTCTATTCCGTAGTCTTTCTTTAAGAATCAGACATTCGTTCCAACGAATATCCTCTGATCCTTAAGACTATTAAACCACCTTATTGTTCCCTTAGGATAGCCTACAAGCATATGCACTAGATTCCAACTTGTAAATGTCTCTCTTCAGCACATGTGCTGAACTCCTCATAATCTGAACATGTCTTAAACTAAGTCATCACTTAGTCTACATTTCTATGATTTTAAGAGACTACTTAACCTAGATAGAATCATTCATATATACCATCATTGTGATGACCCGACTTCTCTTAACTTCCTTAAAACGGACGTCACATTTGCTTAACCTTAACTTTACCTTATCCTTAGCCTTAGGTTACACCTACTTGAGTCCCCTTAACTTGCTCTGAATTTTTTTTTCTTCCTTCTCTTTTTTTTTCAAAAAAAATAAAACAACTTTCATTTTATTTGCTTTGCCAGGATTTGACCCCTCAACCTCTTAGTTGCATGACCAAAGCACTAACCAACTACTCTACACAGTTTATTTTCAATGGCACCAGTCGACTGCTATTATAGCAGTCGACTGGTGTCAGTCGACTGGTATATGGTCAGTCGACTGCCATATCGAACAGAAGGTTCTGTTCGATATAGCAGTCGACTGGTATCTGAGCCAGTCGACTGGCACGCCTGAAAACCTGCAATTTCAGAGCTGATAACCACTTTCAAACATCCACAAATCACATACTATCACTTCACATTAAGATATAACTTCAAATCTATATTCTACCCTAGTTTATTTAGCATATTAGTAACTCAAAACCAATACCACAACTTGAAATTGAAACTTTGCGGAGTTTAACAAAACTAACAAAACACTTGCATAAATATACTAAAGTTTGTACCAAACTTTGTCTCTAGGCATAGTTTAAACACACTGATCACTTTCTATGAACCCAAAACCATAACCAAATGTTTCTATAATACTTATTCCCAAAGATCTCTTCCACGGTTCCGCCGCCACTGAACACCAATGCAAGTCCTGTCGCCTCCCAACTTACGCTTTCTCTTTTCCTTTATCTGCAATAGAAGGAAAATGCAACTAATAAGCACAATGCTTAGTAAGTAAATCCCTACTCACAAAATCATGATGTCAATACTAAACATGCTCATCTCAAAGAATGATTTAAAACTTTACTTACTTCAAAACTTACAACTAAACATGCTTACAACTTGAAACACTTTATCATGCTTGTTAATGTATCAATGTACACAACTAACCATGCTTACTACTTGAACTACTTTATCATGCTTGCATTGTAACAAGGTACACATATAATAATTAAACACTTTCTCAAAAAGAAACTACTTGATCATACTTATATACTTGAAAATAGTAATCAACTTTCTCTTTAGGCTTTGACATTGTACCATGGTATCGGTGTACCAATTGCGCGCTTTTCTAATAGGTTGCGAGGTAGCTAGCCACCGCACCCTATTAGAACTTTACTTTCTAACTTTCGATGGGCCTTACATTTGCCCGGTACATGTCTCTTTCTCAAAGTAAAATACTTTTCTTACTTATCATACTTAAACTTATCACTTTACTTATTTTTGCATATATTTGCATGCCAAAAAAAAACCTTTACTTTTCTCACTTTAACATTCCATCGAGCACCTTGTGTGCTCCTTAACTCAAATTCACTTTTAGGTCTTTTCATAAGTATGAAACTCATCATGCTTGGCCTACATACATTCAATACAAACAAATTGAATTTCTAACATGATAAAACATGCAACTTTAATAGCTAAAACATAGAATAGCAAAACTCTCTTAACCATGCTTCTACTTTTCGAAAACTAGGGTTCTACAATGAGAATTTCAAAACGAAACTACTCCTATTGCAGGTGAGCGATTTACTTACATCGTTCTTGAAGAAAACTCACAAAAACAGGGAGAAAACTCCCTAACGAAATCCTTTTTCTTCCTCCTTGTAAAAAGCTTCCACCTTTAGCCCTAGGAAGGAACCCTAGATGCTTCTACTCAAGGGGAAAGAAGAAGAAGAAGAAGAGCTCCCTTGAAAATCCCTTGTTTCGCAGCCCTCCCTTCTCCTCTCTCTCACGCGCGGCTACGGCTCCAACTTGGGGTTTCACGCAACCTAAGCGAGGTTTATATACCTCTTCATGAAAAACACTTAATTACTTTATAAAATTATTTCTCTCCGTCTTTGGTTGTGCTTGATACCCTAGCCCAGTTGGTTGCTTGGCTTCCCTTCCTCCCTGTGGTCGCGGGTTCAATCCCCACCCGACCCCTTTAAAGTTTTTTCTCATTTTTTTTTCTAATCATTCCGAAAAATGCTATAATATTCCGAAAAATGCTAGAAAAATTCCTAAAAATCCCTAATAATACCAGGAAATTATTGGGTGTTACAATCATATCCAGGACTTATCCACTTGAACAAATGTAGCTAATCTCAGAGTGGCTTATCATCTTCCTAACTAATACCGAGACCTTCTTCCTTCCAATGGTTGCACCATCTTGTTGGGGTACACTAGGTGCAAGGAGTTGGGATCGAATCCCAATGTCTGATAAGTAATTCCTACAACTATCCCTAGAGGTATTAGTCCTTTGAATAATTGTTTATAAAATAAACAAGGTATTCAAAGGTACCTCTATTTTGAATAGACTAAGAGCCTATACTTATCATGAAGAACCAATTCCTACATACTTTTGGCTCTATGCCCCGAGGCTTAGGACTAGCCTCTTTGGTATTGTTACTTCCCAAATGAGAGTCAAAGATTTTAAGGAAGACAAGTCTTCCTTTACCAATGAACCCAAGGATTTATTGGTTGACCTCTTTTGAATCCCACTAGAGGTTAACAAAACCAACCTTAGAGCCAATATATATTTGGTTCTACTTGGAAGGAACCTTTCCCCTACATTAGTTAAGATGATAGGCTATAAAACATCCAATTGCATCATGGGAGTGCTTTTGGTTTTATATACTAATTGCCTATCTATGTACTTTAATAGACATTCCTTCTATTCCACTTTTAACAAATAAAAGCAATAGAAAATATCCTTATTCCAGAAATTGAACAAAGTTCTTTCCAAAAATTAAGTACATAAAGACGATCTATAAAACCAAAACTATATCAACCTATGCTAAAGACATAAATGAAATAGTCAAAACTCCCACTGCAAAAGTCATCTCCATAGCCATCCATGTAGTCAGCAATATCCTCCTCAGCTAGCCGTCGGGTTTCCTGGAACCTCTACACAAAAATACAGACATTATTAGAGGCATCCGTATCTACACACCAGGTACAGGTAGATATCACCACTAAACATGTTACAATGACACAAGAAGAAAATATACCTGTATCAATACTCTGACGACGGGGACAATCCGTCTTCCAATGTCCAGACTGCTTGCACACAAAGCACTTGCCTTTCGACTTCTTTATGCATCCCTGAGGTCCCTGTAATCCTGCTACTTTCTTTGCCTCAGATCGTTTCTTCTTCTTCTTTCCTTTCGGTTTAGAAGAAGAAATATCTTGAGCCATGAAAGTCTGTGAACTCTGAAGAGAAACCGCTTCTGCCACCTCGAGTTCTGTCAGAAGTTCTGCCCACGAATATGTACATTTGTCCATATTGTATCTTAGGCGGAACTCCTCAAAACTCTTTGATAGAGATACGAGGATGAAATTGATCTGGGTTTCCCCATCAATTTTTGCTCCAAGGCTTTCCATCTCCTTCAGCCAAGCCATCATTTTGAGGACATGTTCCCTTACGGGCATGCCTTCAACCAAGATAATTGTCATCAAGTTATGCAAGACCTTATGCCTAGCGGCTCGATTACTTTCCCCGAAGAGTTCATCTAGTTCTGATATTTTACTGGTAACGGAAGAAGCCTAATTCTGATGATACTCAGTCGTCTCGTCTGCTTCTAGCCATTTCCTAAAATATTCAAACTCCTCTTCATTGTTAATCTCGGTAGGCTTTTCGGCACAAAACTCGACAAGATCACACTTGGGTTCCTTGACAGTAGAGCAAAGTCCATATTCAATTCCCAATCCATTTCATCACTAGGGGCATTTAATTGGATTTCTCTTTGAATTAGGTCTTGTGGGTCTAGATCCATTTCAAAACAGCTGAGAATCATAACAATCACACACTTTAGATTTTTGAAATAAATTGACACCTCAAAACAATTTATTACAAAATCTACCAACACCTCAAACACCGAGAATTTCGCATGCCACGTTAGTGTGGACGTATACGAATTCTACATTCGTGAGAGGAGGTTTTACCCATTAATTTTACTATCTTGTCAACCTAACTTTTTGACAAGCAAAATTAATAGTTGGTCCTCTTTGGCCATACAAATAATAGCAGTAACTCCGTTGGGGAGGATACTAATATTCGTATCTAAGTGTTTACCATTACACGACACTAAGAAAATTATTTTCGATTATGTGTGTTCCGTTGGGGAAGTACACACGCTCTTTAATAACTTTCTATAATCTTTTCCAACCTAGTGATTCGCAGAACATGCCTATCCGTTATGGAGGAAGGCACTCAGAGCCAATGCGCGAGCTTGTTTGCATCACTTGTTAGATTGTAATGGAGCTCGTGGGACCCTTAGGGTCCCTCTCCCACTTAGTTATTTGCGTTTGAGGTTTTTCACATAAACACACATAACAAGCACACAAACCAATAATAATAGTGCTAGAAAAAATTCCTAGATTTTTCCAACTATTATGGCCTTGGTTTCCAATGCACCTTCAGTCGTGTCTTCACCTCGTCCAATCCATCCTCTCCATGCGCAAGCCACCATGAAGGATTCCCGAGACGAGATAACTATCTTACTTATTTACATCCATTGATCCTATACTCCATGAAGGAGTGTACATGTTATCTAGATCAAAAGTAAATAGAAAGCTTGGCTAAACAAGTGCCATTTTTAATTACAAAAATCAAATAGCTTATCTAGCCTCGTCAACCCCGAGGATTCAAATAATTTACATCAAACACAATCAATCACATACAAACAACACAATCTGCCATAATAGTTGGAATCTAGTGCCTGCAACACAAAGTTAGACTACGCACATCCAAATATTTTCTAGCAAAAAAATGTACATGATAACGTGCATAAAAATGACCGAATCCTAAACACACAAAATTGGAAACACAGCTCTGATACCATTTGTTGGGTATGGCTTGGCGGTTTCTAAGATAACCACGTGGTCGTATCTGAGAGACCTCTCTACGGCTACGGATTAAAAAATTGAATCCAAATAGAGACCCGTCCCTCTAACGACATACTCCTCGTCGTGTTAATTAATCCAAGTTACAACTTGGTCCAAACCGAGATTAAGGCCTTGTAACTTTCTGGATTAATTAACCGCGGAAAAGACGACGATTTTGTAACGCCCCAAATTTTGGGCTTGCTTCCGATTGTAAAAAGGGCACAAAAATATCGATATATATTATCAGATTGTATGACATTTATTTCATAAATTACCTTTTTGTGATTTCATGATTTAATGTTATGTGATTTCATTAGAAAGGATTAGGAATATGTAATTGCATAAATTAGAATATGTGATTTCATGAATTGGAATATGTGATTGCATAAATGTGATTTGAGAATATGAGAGTGAATTGGGCTAATAGGCTTTGCAAAAGTGAAAAACCAAAGAGGAGCAAAAATATGCTCTTGCCGAGGATCGAACCTTGGAACTCTTGGTAAGCAAAGCCTTGAAATGCAACGAAGTAACCAATTCACCCAGTAGGGGATTGCTGAGAGGAAGGAAGGGAAATTCTTGTTAAGGGTTAGGGAATGTGAAAGGGTAGAGGAAGAGGCTCTTGATGAGAAACCCCTTGGTGAAGGGACACTTGGAGAAGAGGCACTTTGTCTCTTCCCTTAGTATAAATAAGAGGGAGTGCTAAGGGGCTAACCATCATTGTTGCAAACCCCTCACTCACTCTCCCTCTTCAATTTTCGAAATCCTAACTCCCCTCTTCCTCTTCAATTTTCGAAATTCAAACTCCTCTTCCTCCTTGAGATTTTTGAAAATCCAAGGGAAGGGTCTCATCCCAAGGGACACTCCCAAGACCCCATTGAAGGTTTGAATCTCTTGCAAGACAAGAAGAAGTCAAGGACCTCAAGAGCAAGGACAAGCACATCCCCTCCGAACTAAGGGTATACCTTAAGGATATTTAGCGAAAGAAGTAAGTGCCCCTCACCTGTAGCATAATTGCTGTGTATGATTTCCTTCTTCTTGTAGTTTGCGAAAATGGGGAGTTGCCCTAGGTAAGTTTCGGCCACCCCTTAAGAGAAAGCCTTGGTTACTTTTTGATACATGAGAAGACCCCTTGGAACTTAGGGTATACCTATATGTTGATTTCCTTCAAGTTGTGATAACAAAAAAAAATTAGGGTTTGCACCCCCTACAAGTTTCGGCCAAGACATGGAAAAATTAGGGATTCAAGGGTTGAATTACTCTATGATGTATCTTATGTTAGTGTATGACATGATAGTGTAGATAAGGTGTTTGTATAAATGGTTGTGTGAATGTTTGATTTCAAAAACCCTAAATCCCCCTACCCTACACTTTCAGCCAACCCTAGAAGAATTAGGGTTTAGGGTGCATGATTAACCTATGATGAAATCCATGTTTAATAATGTTGCATGATATGTATGTGAGATGTTTGTGTAAATGTTTGTGTGAAGGTTTGATTTCCAAAAACCCTAATCCCCCCTACCCTACACCATTCGGCCAACACCCTAAAGTTAGGGTTTGTAGAGGATAAACTACCCTATGAGATATGCTTATGTTTGGGATGATGATATGTATATGCAAGTGATGTTTAAATGGAATGTTTGATTGGAAAACTTAATTTTTTCCTAGCATGTGATATTCGGCCAAAGCATGGAACATTAGGTTTATGAAGGTTGATTACCCCATGATGTATGCTATGCTTAGTATGATACATGATGTATATATATATGATACTTGTATGGGATGTTTGATGTCAAAAACCTAAGCTACCTCCACCCTTAACTTTCGGCCAAAGGGCCCTATACTTGGGATTGGATTAATAAATACCATACATGATAATGATCTTGTGTAGGATATGACATGCTTGTGTGATTCTTGATATGTTGATTGGAATGCATGCTAGCCAAATTACAACTTTCGGCCAAGAGAGAGAGCTCTTGGACCCTAGCCTTGGTTGCTCCCATGAAATGCATGCTTTATACTATGCTAGTTATCAAGATTATGAATGTATACATATGTATAAAAATGAGCCCTATAGGGCATGGACGAAGAAGGCTTAGGGCCTAAAGAATGCTTCCCTAGAAGGTTGGGACTAAGAGTATACTTTATGAAAATGAAGAACATGATAACTATTTTATTTTGTAATGGCTTGTACTATAGACTCTTAAAGCGAGTCAAATGATTATGATACTAGGCTGAAGGACCTTTGAGAAGGCGTAGTAAACCCTAGTGGTTCGGGATTAGCTACCTCGTTCCTATTCAGGGGCGCGCGCAAAACATGAAGTACAAGCCGGGCCCTAATGATTATGCTATGTTCAAGTATTATGTTTATATGTTTTCAAAAGAACCTTCCTATGAAGTTAACATACTTAGATGTTTAAACATGCTTAAATGCTTACCATGCTTGAATGTGATATATTCTCTTTCCTTTTTCATGATATCCGATTTTGTGAGTAGGACAGGGCCTTACTAAGCTATTGCTTATCGTTTAGTGTTTTCCCTTATGCTACAAATAAAGGACGCTAAGCCATGGAGGCTGCGGGAGAAGGGCAAGTGTGTGTGTGATAGTGCTGGTGGATAAAAAGGATCTTACTCTTAGTTGCTTCAAGTTTTGGAACTTGTCATGTTAAACCCATGTTATGTTTGCTATGTTTGAAGATGAATAAAAATAATCATGCTTCCGCTACATGAACCTTGCATGCTAAAATGATACATATGCCCATGCATAGATTAGATAGAAAAATATGAATGCATGCGTGTAGTTGTAATGTACGAAAATTAAAGTAGCACCGCCGAATCCCTAGGGGATTAAGGGCGGGCGTTACAAGTTTGGATCGCCGATTTTTGTGTTTATCTTCGGGGTCCAGTTAGTAAATTATAGACTATGATATCAAATCAAAATTAACTAACATGCATGAAATGACAAGACAAAGCAAGATGGCACAATTAAAACATAACATAAGGAAAACAGAGCTCGGGAGAGTTATACCTCGTCGTTTACCTCGCAGTCTTCTACCTTATGTCCCTCCCCTCTTGGACGTCGTGTGAGCGACAATCTTCCAAGTCACGGAGTCAGCAAGGCCCTTGAATTAGTCCTTCCTCTTCCTCCTTGCTTTGCGGCAAACTCCAAACCCTAGAGCTAGGGTTTGGCTTGCCGCCGGTGACCCTTCAAGGAGGTGGTGATGAAGCCAAGAGGATAAGTTCCTCTCCTTCACCACAGCCCACGCCAACCTCTCTATCCACTTCCTATCTCGCGACCATAGACCAGCGAGGAAGATGGAGTCTCCCGGCTGTTGGATCAAGTAAACGCGATAGAGGGAGGGTGAATATCGTGAAAACTCTTTCGGATAAGATTGAGAGAAATTACACAGCGGAAATAAAAACAAACACAACAGAAGAACACAAGCACTTTTACTTGGTTCGGAGTTGCGGTCGGCTCCTACTCCAAGGCCCACGGTCCTTGACCGTTTACTGCGGGCAATTCTATATGTGTGCAAAGGTTTACAGGAATCGTTACAATAGTAGTGCAGCAAATAAACAATTATACTCTTCATTACCGACGCTCGATGTGGGTTGCACTTCAGAGCAGAGGGTCTCGTCGACGCTAGAATGTCGAGCACGGAGTTTGCAGGAGCAGAGCGCTTGAACGAAGAGAGTAGAGGCATTGAAAAATGTGTTGTTGAAGCCTTAGGGGTCGAGCCCCTTTTATACTGCTCCTGGGGGCACCTGACACGTGCCTTCAGAGCCGATAAACCTCATCCGCAACTTGATCAGCGCTTATCCCTCCAGAATTGGCCTCGGAGCTGACGGGGGCGCCCGGGACGTTGGGGGCACCCTGGTTGACTTGGTCTGCTAGCTTCGTGGCTGAGTTTGTTTCGATCACAATTTGGCTTGGACCCAGGGCGCCTGGGACATCCAGGGCACCCGGGACCTTCAGGGTACCCGAGACCATCAGGGCGCCTGGCCCGGTAAGCTTTCGAAGCGATTCTTGCTTAACTGCTCGTTTGGCTTTGACCTTGGGCGCCCGGGACCTCCCGGGCGCCTAGCCCAGCTGCTGCCCCTCTCCCTTGAGGCGTTCTGAGCTGCAAAACACATTCCTTTGGTTCATGCATCCAAGGTTAGTTCCACAACAAACATGGCAAGAATGTTGTTAGTTTTTACAGCCGTAGCTGTCTTGGTTCTGACTTCGGGTCTCCCAAATGGAACCCTAGGTCGAACCGACGCCTACTGTTTCCTCGACGGGGAACACGTCCTCACCTACTCCTCTTAGGAGAATTTATCTTTTGCCAACCGGCTCCTCCGGTTGGACTTTTACCCAGCAGCCCTTCGCCAGGTCTTCGGTACCAAGCAGTCGTTCGCCAGGTGCCTAGCAGCCCTTCGCCAGGTCTTAGACTCCTAGCTGCCCTTCGCCAGGTGCCCAGCAGCCCTTCGCCAGGTCTTAGGGTTTCGATGCCTAGCAGTCCTTCGCTAGGTGCCTAGCAGTCCTTCGCCAAGTCTTCAACTCCTAGCAGCCCTTCGCTAGGTGCCTAGCAGTCCTTCGCTAGGTCTTCAACTCCTAGCAGCCCTTCGCTAGGACTTCTTTCTACACACTTGGTGAACATTGTTAGATCACAAATAGTACTTAACTTTGAATCCTTTGCCAATATCAAAACAAGGTTCGATATGGTGCTTCCTGCACCAACACCAGCTTCTCCCTTTTTCCGGCGACAAACACCCAAGGGAGAAGACACCCTCGCCGGTGCACCACCTTCCCTCCTTCTCTACTCCCGCGCCTCATGAAGGAGAAGAGAACCTCTCCTTGTCCTGTGTACGTCCGCAGCAGAGAATCCGGATGAAGAGATTGGAAGAAGAAGGGAAGAGAAGCTTCTCTTCTTCCTCACCGCCGGCGACCCTTCAACCTTGCGCCACCGAGTTCCTTTCCTCTCTTCCTTACCGCGTGCCACCAAGGGTCGAAACTGACTTCACCCTTGCTCTGTGATCGACCACGACCTTTTGGAAGAGAAGACAAGCCACGAAGATTCGACCGCCGACGCCCTAGGTTGAAGGACGTAAGAGAGTTCGAGGGGGGGGGGGGAGTGAGAGAGGGAGGTTATATATATATGGGATCAATTGGAAAATTTTTCCAATTAATTAGAGACTAATTCCTTAATTAATCAAAGATTTATTCCTTAAATAATCAAAGATTATTCCCTCAATTAATCAGAGATTAATTCCTTAAATAACCGGAGATTAATTTCTTAATTAATCAAAGATTATTTCCTCAATTAATCAGAGATTAATTCCTTAAATAACCAAAGATTAATTTCTTAATTAATCAACCTTGTATCATGACTCTTATGAGGTTTTATTGGGCTAAGATAGAGACCATGAGGAGGAGTTGGTTCTTGGCCCGCTAATGGATCCAAACCCGATCCATTAATGGTGATCCATTCTACTAAAGGATCCCATTGTACTTTCTCACCAATCCCCATATTTTCATATGGGCTCCACCTATTATGAGTCATCCATCTCCCCGTATTAAGATATCGTATGCCCGATAATTAATTTAATTTATTGATAATTAAATTAATTATCTTCTTGATCCTTGATTAGTACCACTCAACCTTTTCGACATGTCGGACCATGGTCGACTTGCAAGATTTGACATAACGATCCTTTTGAGCTCACCAATGGGGCAACATCACCCTGACTCACTAGGACATAGATTCTGTTAATAATCAATGGCACATCATATTATTAATATTATCTCCCAACTTACCGGGCCTATCGATCTAACAGAATAGATCTCGCCCATTGGTAAATCAAAGATATAATAAATAATAATATATGCCCGTCATTATTTCGGGATTAAGAGATCGTACTCCATAATATTATCCGAGGTCTAATCCAATTTACTAAGTCAGGACAAAAATTGGATGACCTCTGTTTTGGTCCTACTCAATGTACACAAAGTACACTAGTATAATCCTATGGTTAAGATAAACCATACCTAATTACACTACAATCATCCCGATGATTTGTCTAACTCCATCTCGGTTGTGAGCCTCTTTCTTATGCTTCGGTAAGGAACCTGATAACATGATCTTCTATGCGACACCACGTACCATGTTATCTACAATGCCAAGCATTAGACATTTAGTGCACATACTAATATAAACATGCACTTTGTGATTTTCTGATTCTCTTTAAAATGTAGATGTATCCTAACCAAAAGGCAAGACTTTTTGTATACATCCTAATAGGTTGGGCACCGAAGACCTGGTTCGAGGAATTAGGACTAAGTCCTGGACCTAGGGTTTAGGCACGAAGTCTTGGTCCGAGGGATTGAGCAACTTAGCTGAGCGATGACTAAGGACAGAAGTAGAGACAGGTGGAGGTTCGGACATCTCGAGATCTGAGTGTATCGAAGGCTAAGAAAAAGTCCACCCGAATGAACTGGGTGGCAACCGTCTCCTGATAGGAGTAGGTGAAAGGCACGTTCCCGGGGGTGGGAACTTAGGCGTCGGTTCAACCTAGGGATTTACAGAAATCCGAAGTCAGAACCAAGTCCTTAAGGTTAAGATTATCTACTTGTTTGTCTTGTATATGTGTATCTTGCAGGTACCTAAAATTGAAGAGAAAGCAAGCAAACAAACATAAAGAGGCTAAAAAATAGCTTCCCAAGCGCCCCTATTGATACAGGCGCCCCTATTGACTCAGGCACCTGAATGAATCAAGCGCCCCCATCAATACAGGCACCCTATATGGCAGTTTTTATCAGCTCGCGAAGTTCACGATTTGGATGAACCTTTGACCGCTTATGAGGCTCCCCATAGCATCACGGGTGCCCTAGACAAGACTATAAAAGGGGCTTCGACCCCTCAACTCAAGACAACAATTCCACAATCATTCTGAGCATTTCGACCGGAAGAAAAATGCTAACGACGAAGCTCTGCAACCAAGGAAGCTCCAGGAGGAGTTGTGCGACACTTCGGAGTTCCAAATCGGTCGAGTCTTCGACCCCTTTCTTTTGGTTTGATTTACTTTCCGCACGTAATTTATTTTATACATTGTGATTGTAAATCTTGCACTGTAAGACGGGTTTCTCTGCCTCTAGAAAGTCTGGAAAGGAAACCATTAGTGGACGGGCGTTCCTGTGCTAAGGCCTTGGATGTACTGATCCTGGGGGGTTCGGAACCAAGTAAATCTCATGTGCAATCTGTGATTTATTTTGTTCGTTCTTTCTATTTTTCCGCTGCTACTAACTCTATATCTAGAACGAACCGAAAAGTTTACGAAGTTTCTGCGAAGATTTTACGGTCGATATTCACCCCCCCAGCTCTATCGACGGCACCGGTCCCACAGTCAGTACAAATTGGATGATCTCTAGTTTTGGACCTGCTCAATGCACATAAAGCACACTAGTGTAATTCTATGGTCAAGATAAACCACACCTAATTACACTACAACCATCCCGATGATTTGTCCAAATCCATCTCGGTTGTGGGCCTCTTACTTATACTATGCAAAGGACAGATAACATGATCTTCCGTATGTCACCACACACCATGTTATCTACAGTGCACAATATTGGACTTTTATGCATATACTAATATAAATAAGCATCTAGTGTTGTTGTGATTCTCTTTTCAAAAATGTAGATGATCACATATAAAAAGAAGCAAGTCTTTTAATATACACATCTAACACCTGGTTCTACTAAAATGTATCAGGATTTAAAAAGAAGATTTTGATGGTCTGGAATGAAAAGAGATGTAGCTAAATATGTCAGTACCTGCCTGACATATCAAGGAGTTAAACCAGAACACCAGAGGCGAGGAGGAGTTCTACAACCCATACAGATTCCAGAGTGGAAATGGGAAGATATAGCCATGGACTTCATTGTTGGTCTACCAAAGACAACAAATGACTTTGATGCTATCTGGGTAATTGTAGACAGATTGACCAAGTCTGCACACTTCTTGGCAATCAAAGTGGCTTACTCAATAGAAAGACTAGCTCAGTTATATGTACATGAAGTGATCCGACTGCACGGAGTTCCGAAGACCATTATCTCCGATAGAGATAGTCGTTTCACTTCGTACTTTTGGGAGTGTGTACAGACAACACTTGGCACCAAACTAAAGTTTAGCATAACTTTCCATCCTCAAACTGATGGGCAGATAGAAAGAGTAAATCAAGTTTTAGAAGATATGCTCAGAGCTTATGCATTAGATTTCAAGGGTAGTTGGTGCAAGTATTTATGTTTAGCTGAGTTCGCCTACAATAACAGTTACCAAGCTACTATTGGTATGACACCTAGTGAAGATCTTTATGGTAGAAGGTGCAGATCTCCTATCTGTTGGTACGAAAGTAGTGACAAGAAAGAAATGGGATATTAGACTGACCTTATTGAGGATACCACAGAAGCTATAAAGAGCATCCGCTAAAGGATAGAAACTGCTCAGAGTAGGCATAAGAGTTATGCTGATGTGCATCGTAGATCGCTGGAGTTCGAAGTTGGGGATACAATTTTCTCAAAGTAGCTCCCATGAAAGGTGTAATGAGATTCGGCAAGAAAGACAAGCTAAGTCCTCGTTACATAGGACCCTACCTAGTAACGAAAAGAGTTGGTAAAGTAGCTTACGAGGTAGAGCTATCTCCAGAGATGTCATCTATTCATATGTGTTTCAAGTCTCAATGCTAAAGAAACACGTTCCCGATTCCAGCCATGTGATTGAGCCACAAACGATACAAGTTCAAGAAGATCTCAGTTATGAAAGTTGACCTATTTAGATAATAGATTGAGCATTCAAGAAACTGAGGCACAAAGAGGTACCTCTAGTAAAGGTTATATGGCTAAACCAGAAGTACGAAGAGGCAACTTGGTAAACAGAAGATAGCATGAGGCAAAAGTATCTGGAGCTATTCTAAGTTCGAGGACGAACTTTTTATAAGGTAGGGAGGATTGTAATGCCCAGAAACTTTCTAGAATTTTTCCAATAAAAAAATATATAAAAATTTCTTAAAGGGGTTAGAGCCGAGGCTTGAACCCAAGACCCCTCATTTAGCATTAATTTAAGTTTCCATTAAGTGGTGGTAAGGCATCACATTGAAATATGGAAACAATATAAGATAAGTCCAAGTAAGCATCTCTTCATGGAAGTTGTTTCAACTTCCACTTAGTATATAAAGGAATAGAAAGAAAAAGAAACCAAAGGTTTCCTCATTCTCCTTCCTCTTATCGAAAACAAAAAGGGTTTCCTCACTTTTCTTCTTCCTCCACCGAAAAGGAGAAACGAGAACTAGGGTTTCTCCTTGTTCTTGTGCCAAGATCCGGCGACCATGTGGAGGACGTGGACGAAGGGGTTCCACACTAGAGCACTCGGTATAGTGAGTTATAAGCGTAAAGATGTAAGTAGATCACTCACCTGCAGTAAAAGTAGTTCTTGTATGATTTCTAGTTGTCATAGAACTTGATTTTAAGTCTTTTCGTGTGTGTGATCTTAGTAGAGCAAGACCAAGGTCTTGATTTGCTCAAAACATGTTTTGGGAGTTAGGGCACGCAAGGTGCTCGATAAAAGTTCAGAGTATGACCGAGGTCTTACTAAGCTAAGACCAAGGTCTTGTTGTGTCCTAAAATGAGTTTTGGAAACATTTCTTTCTATGTGCAAGATATGTGCAAAGTTAAGCATTTTAAGTACAAGCATGAGTACAAGTTTAAGTATATTACTTTTATTAAGTGACAGGTACCGGGCTAAGGCCTACAGATATATGCGAGCCTAGTAGAGACGCTCTATTAGAGTTCGGTGGCTAGCTACCCCGAAACCTTTTAGGGATACGTGCATTGGTACTATGCCGGGCCCATCAACAGGATCTTTATCTATTTTGAAGTATAAGAAGTATATGAATATAAAAAGTTTCAAGTTTTCAAAAGCAAGCATTTGTTGTAAGATGTGTATACTAAAAAGTCATGCTTCTTTTATATTATATGAGCATCTTCATTTTGAAAAGAGAAATGTTGAGGCAATCTGTGGTCCAGAGTGATCACGTGTTTTGATGTTTGGGCAAAGGGTTTAAGTTAGGTTTATCTTTGTGTATTTGATATGTGTATGTTGAGTGTGCAGGTTGTGCAGGTTACACATATGGACTTGACTGGATGGCCTCGGTAAGGTGAAGGGTGGCATGGAGACAAGCTGGAGGCTTATGTGCACCCGAGGGACCTTGGAAAGCAGGGACGATGAGCTGAGGGGCACGGACTTTGAGGCATGCGTGAAGGATGACATGGAGGCAAGCTGGAGGCTTGCATGCATCCGAGGGACGGGAGCTAACGATGAAGAGGGCGCGAAGGCAATAGTTGAGGCTGCGGATGAGGAGTCAGTCGAGTCGTGAGGGTAGGAGTGTTGTGTGATTGTACTCAGGAAATCCTAGGGTTCGAGTGCGGTGTGAAATGTACTCGGGAAGGGTAACCTTAGGTGGGTGAGTAGACCAATCGACTGGCCTGGGGGCAGTCGACTGATGAAACTCATAGAAGGGTTTCAGCTGGGACCAGTCGACTGCTCTAGGAGCAGTCGACTGATAGGTGGCTGGTGAGTTGGCTGAGAATTCGAACGTTGGGGTGCAATGGTCGAATTTCAGTGGCACCAGTCGACTGCCCTGGGAGCCCGAGTCCTATTTAAAGAGGATTTCATGGTGGCTGAGATTCTTGACGAATCTTGTCTTGGTTAAAGGCAAGATAGTAGTCTTTGTGCTTAGGTCTTCTAAAGGTGTTGTGGTGAGGTTTCTCCACCCACAAGGATCGACGAGGGCTAGTCGGAGGTTATCCGGGGAGTGATCCACCGATGGATTCTTGGATTAGTCACTCGTCGGGGTGGATACCAAGTAAATCGGGTTTGTTAGCATTGTTTATTGTTGTTAGTTCTATTTTGTTTGTATTTTCGCTGTGCAAACTAACAACGTAGGTGAAAAGAATCGAAGAAACGCTATTCACCACCCTTTACCGCACGGAATCGATCCTATAATTGGTATCAGAGTGAAGGCGTAACGCCCTAAATTTCCCTCTCTAGCGTTGTAATAATGGAACATGTGGCCAAGAATAATATTATGAATTTAGTAGGAAAAGTTGTGAATAAGGAAATGTTAGGCATTATCTTGACACGTAGTGGATGTGTGATAATTATGCTTATGTATTATATTTAATGTTATGCTTAATATCCTGCACATGTATGAATGAATAATGATATGCATATGCATGTGTATGAATTTAAATAAGTAGCATTCTCTAAATGGGCTTTGGTTCTGCGGGCTTGAAAAGGAAGAGAAAGCAAAAAGAAGAGGAGGTGCCAAGGATTGAACCTTGGACCTCAAAGAAAAGCAAAGCCTTAAGAATGTTCATGTAACCAATTCACCTAACAAGGGAGTGCTATTAGGAGGAGATGGGAAATTGTAGATGAGTAGAAAATAAGTGAAGAGACACATGAAAATGAAGAGGCACCATTGAAAGAGTGCTTGCCTTTTCACTCCCTATAAAAGAGCATGGGGAAAAAAAAAATGCCCAAGGCATTTTCGGCATAGCACAAGCCCTCCACTCTCTTCTCACCAAACCTCCCCTCTTCCTCCTCTCCCTCACCGAGACCTAGGGTCTCCTTGCTGCCCCAAAACCAAGCCTCACAACCCTTGAGAAACCGGAAGAAGAAAAGGAGAAGAACAAGAAGAGTACTAAGCCTAAGAGCCCTCTTTCTCCTCCAAAGTCTAGAACACCTTTTGAATTGTTAGCGCAAGAGGTAAGACTCCCTCACCTGCAACATAATAGCCTTGAATGTGTATTTATGATCCCTTATGTTTGCTTGTGATATTGTGTGGAAAGAATGGAAGAAAGGCCATGTTGTGTGTTTCAGTCAAGGGAGGTTTTCTCCTCTTTTGTTACGTTTAAGTTTAGATGATGATTCTACATGCTTATTGCTACCTTCTTATAGCGGATGAACGATGGATACATGATGTTTGAGTGCCTTTCATGATGTAAAGGACCTAGAACCTCTCGGCCAAGTGGTGGAGATGGGTAGATGCATGTGTATGGACTAGGGCTTGATCTTATGTGAATTTCCCTTGCTTATGTAATGTTTTAGGTCAAGAAAGTTGTGGAATCTATGCCTTATTAACCCTGTAAGTTTCGGCCAGCAACTAGATTGAGGGCTAATATAGGTCCAAACTACAAATCAGGTACCTAAACTAATGTTTAGTGAAGTCTAGACTACCCTTGTACTTTTAAATGATCTCTTATGCATTTGTTCCTATGTTACATGAATTTTTATGCTATAATACCCTAGCTGTGTGTTTTGGCCAGCAACTAGAATGAGGACTAAAATAGGTCCAAACTACAATCATGTGCCTAAACTAATGTTTAGTGAAGTTTAGACTACCCTTGTACTTGTAAATGATCTCTTGTGAGAAGTGTGCACTTATTTCAATGTTATATGAATTTTATACTATGAAACCCTACCTATGACATTTCGGCCAGTATGTATTAAGATAGGAAAAGAAAGCTAAAACTAATGTGTTGCCTTGATTAAGACAAATATGTTACATGAATGATATGTTGATAAGACTAGCATGATGTTTTCTTCACTTGCATGTGTTTAAAGAAAGGTCCTACATTGTTATGCTATTTATGTGAATGATTGTGCCATGAAAGTGTGCCTATACTCATGAATGATTGAAAGTCTATAGTACATTCATTATGAAAGAAAGAAAAAGGAAAGAATGCATGTATGTATTTTACTTTAAAGTATGGCTTGTACCGGATCTTGAAAAAGATCCACGGTTCTGGACTACCGAAGTTGTTCCTAGGTTGAAAGAGAGTAGGCCTACTAACCCTAGTAGGTCGAGACTAACTACCTCGCATCTATTTAGGGATGCACACAAAGAAAGAATGGGTACATGCCGGGGACCCCAATAAAGATGATGTATGCTTATGTTAAAATATTACTTATTATGTTTTTCTAAAGAGCAACCTAAATGTTTTTGCAATGCATATGTTTTATGTTTGTATGCATTCATGTACCTTATGTGCCTTATGAGTTTTATGCTATACATGAGATGTTATATGTCTTTCAAATATACGTGACATGTGGATTTAGTGAGTAGGAAAGAGCTTACTAAGTTTCGTACTTATAGTTGATTGCATATGTTGCAGATCAACATAGAAATTACTAAAGGAAGGGAAGCTGCAGGAAGGGCTCGTGTGTGTAGTGGTGACTTGGCTGATCGATCCATTTTTAGTGTCATTATAGACTTAGCACTTATCTTTATAAGAAAACATGTTTTACTACCTTATACTTGATACTTGGAGTTTATTCAAGGCATGGATGCTATTAGATACTATATGATCTTTATACCCCCTTCTTGTTGCATGTGTTTATAGTTATGTGTTATTTCCGCTGCAATGCTTTAGATTCATATGCAATAATATGCGTAAGTTAAGTAGGAAAAGGTAACGCGCCGCCTTAACGGTAAGGGGCGGCTGTTACAGTGTTGGAAACGAGATGGCTATAGAGGGGGGGGTGAATATAGCCAGACACTCAAATCACCCCCTCTTTTAAAACTTTCTTCCTGTGATCAGATTAGAAGCAGCGGAAACAAAATGCAACAGGAAGAATAAAACAGAGAAAGGAATCAAACCAACGCTAACACAGCGATATACAAGGTTCGGGGATAACTTGCCCCTACTCCTTGGCGTGCCCGTGAGGTGGGCGATCCCTTGATCGTCGGCAGATCAAGCCCCGGTGAACTCCGGATAGTAGCAGCCTCCTTCTCGGTGGAGAAACCTCTCCACAAGTGATCTCAAGAAGATACAAGTTAAGCACAGAGACACTCGAGAAGACAAGCTCACAAAGATGTAACAAGATCGCTCAAGCACAAAGCAACAGAGAGCACGAACACAGCCCAGCCAAACTTCCCATGTTTCTGTCTTGTTCGCTTCCGCTCCTCTGCATCCAGCTTTGTCTCTTAAGCTCCTGCTCAACGTCGCCAGCTCCATCAGCACCACTGACTCACACCCTGACCCACTGACCTCTCTGAGCACTCAGTCCACTGGACACTCCTCCAGCTGAGCCTCCGTCAGTTGCCAGCCGCGCCTTCGTCAGTTGCCAGTTGCGCCAGACGCCGTTGAGACCTGAAAACACAATTGATCCAAACCTGCTCCAAGGAAAGCCTCCCATTGACCCTCCTTGAGTGTTTGAATCACCTGCACACTCCAACAGAGGCTTAGCAATGCATATCAAAAAGAAATCAGCAAGTAGCAGAGAATCGGCAGTGAAAACAGACTTCTGACAGCGTATTTGAATTAAAGTTCTGCTCTTGATCGGTCCCCAGACCGATCAGGGAGGAGCCTGATCGGTCACCAGACCGATCCAGCAGTTTCTGCACAGTCCTGATTGGTCCCCAGACCAATCAGGCTCCTGCCTGATCGGTCACCAGACCAATCAGGCTCCAGCCTGATCGGTCACCAGACCAATCAGGCTTGAGTGAACAGTGATTCTTTAATCAAAACCTAAGTCTCTGATCGGTCACTGGACCATTCTGGACCTGATTAGCAAGGGAACTCAACTCATTGTTCGCTCCCTGATCGGTCACCAGACCGATCAGGAGCTGTGCAGTGAGTGAAACACACACTCCCTGATCGGTCACCAGGCTGATCAGACATCGCTGGATCGGTCACCAGACCGATCCACGAAGGAGCAACCTGCCAACTCCCTGATCGGTCACCAGACCGATCCAGGGACGCAGACCTAGCCTTCCAAGCTAGAATTTCATTCACCTTAGCCCTCTAAGCTAAGGATTTTTCAATCTCTCTCCAAGTTGGGAATTTGCACCTAACCCTCCAAGTTAGGACTTTTCACCTAGCCCTCCAAGCTAGGACTTTTAACCTAGCCCTCCAAGATAGGACTTTTCACCCAACCCCTCCGAGTTAGACCTTCATCCAACCTAGCCCTCCAAGCTAGACACTTGACCCTCCAAGCCAGGACTTTTTCACCTAATTCTCCAAGATGGGAATTTACACCTAACCCTCCAAGTTAGGACTTTTCACCTAGCCCTCCAAGCTAGGACTTTTCACCCAACCTTCCGAATTAGGACTTTTCACCACCTGGCTTCACTCACCAGGACCCGACTTCACTCACCGGGATTTCCAACACCTGGCTTCACTCACCAGGACCCGGCATCACTCACCGGGATTTCCAACACCTGGCTTCACTCACCATGACCCGGCATCACTCACCGGGATTTCCATCACCTGGCTTCACTCACCAGGACCCGGCTTCACTCACCGGGATTTCAACCTAGCTTCACAAGCTAGGACCTGGCTTCACTCACCAGGGTTTCATGCCCAGTCCCCGACCAGGACTTTAACCCAAATTCGCTCAACCAAACTTAAATCATTGTCAAACACCAAAACAACAACCGGGCCAGACTGCATCAACAATCTCCCCCTTTTTGTTGTTTGACAACCCGATTTACGTTTAGGTATCAATCAATTGAAGTCCGTTCAATTCTCATAAGGGAATCATGATCCTCCCCCTATAATAACCATAAACTTAATCAGTCATTTTCTCCCCCTTTGTCAAACATCGAAAAGGGTATGGTTATTAAGTTTGAACATACCTCCCCCTGAAACACGGGTCTCTCTCCAAACCCAAAATAATCAAAGTGAAGTTTTGAATTGCACATGAAAACATATACAGAAATATATCAAGGTCAAACATGTATATGCTTCACATGACAAGTAAGGAATGCATCTGTATCTGACACATAGTCCTGATTGGTCTCCGTGACCGATCAGGTTTGTTGATCACGTGATACAGAAACATATCTGATTAGTCTGGGGAGCGATCAAATTTTAGAAAAATTCCTAAAACTCTGATACATTCCTGATCAGACTGCATTAACAATTTGCATTCCACAATAGGGATGTAGACTCTATTGAGATTTGTTATTTCAGAAAAATTTCCGAAACACGACATTAAGAACAAGAGTCATGACTCAACAAACCCTTTCTTAAGAATTTGAACATTCCAACATAGGTTTGTATCAAATCAGTATTTAGGTTTTGTTTCAAGTACCACTTGAACAAATTTGTAGTTCCTTAGTACCAGGATTGTACCAATGGAGGATCAAATATGTTTCAATTGTAATTAGTTTGTATAAGATTTGTTAGGAGTATGATCATCAAACTGATACAATTCAATGAAAAGAGATTGGTTTGAGGAGGTTTTGGATCAATTTGGAACGATCTGGGAGTTCCTTGATCAGAGTTGGTCTGATCGGTCACCAGACCGATCAGAACGACGACTGATCGGTCACCAGACCGATCAGAGGGATCCTTGATCGGTCGGTGGACCGATCAGGTTTGACACAAAATGTTTTCTGAAACTGATCAGTTTCAGAAATAGGTTTATTTCAACTCTTAACCTTTCCCAAACCCTTATACAATCAGATTTGATCCATTTGTCCTAAAGGGTTTCCTTAATCAAAAAGTATTTCCCAAACTAAAATAATCATCATGATTTGTATCAATTCCATATCAAAAATTGAGAATTTTTTTTGTGAAAAGAAACCAATAACATGTTTATGTCAATTTAGTGTCACAATATGATCAAGTTCCAAAACATGCTTATATTACATTATGATCAAATTTCCAAACCATGCTTGTGTCAAATTAGTATCAACATATGATCAAATTCCGAAACATGCTTGTATCAAATTCTTATCAAGATTCAAAACTTTAACCCCTATCAAAGCATGATCAGTATGTGCTAAGCCTTAACTTGAGTATCAAAAGCATGTTTGTATCAAAGCATAATCGTTGGGAAAACAAACAAGTCATAGAATTTGAGTTTGATACAATGAGAGCATTAACCCTAGACCTTAAGCTCATGTTCTTTGTCTAATCATGTATTGTGAGATTTTCATAGTGATTTTTGAATTAGTACTAACTAATTCATGTGTCCATACTTGTTCAATAGCATGCCTTCATGTTGTCTAACACATACAAGAAAATCATGGCATATTGAAGTTAAAACTCATGGATTGGATTGAAGAGTCATACTTCCAAGTGTGTATTACAGTCATGGTTCCAACCGATTTGAAATCAAGTTTGAGTTAGGCTTCCGAAATAGGTATGCATGCAATCATTTGAATAGAAAATTCATAGACATGGATAGCACACATGATGAATGCATAATTCTATTCGGTAAAGATGAACTAGACAGTTCCTTCTTTGTTTTGGAAGCAAACTTGATCATGGAAGAATTTTAATACTAAAGTAGATCATACTTAAACATCATTAAGTTCTTTGACACATGAATTCCATAAAAAGTACTAGCCAAGGGTTCATATTGTTATAAAAACTAAAACAATAGAGATCAAAGTATTTGAGTCAAATTTTCCATAACCAACCATGTGAATGACAATTTTCCTTTGGTCATGGGTTTGAAGCACCAAATATCAACCTCCCATGTTGATAGATGCTCCCCCTCAAATAATGCTTATACAATTCGAAATATGGAGGTTTTGGGTACCCAAATTTTGGGACCTAAGGGATCTACAATGAAAGACTTTGGCACCCATGCCATAGTCTTTTTCTTTCTAACCTTTTGAACCCTAGAGTCATTTGATGATCTAAATTGGGTTCTTGACATTAATGATACAAAGGTTGATTCTTTAGGTCGGTAACCTATACCGGCCCTATTGTAAACCGCCCTTTGGGAGTTTAAGATCATGTCTAATGTTTTAGAGCTAGTTGAAAACTTCTTAAGAATATTCTTGAGCTTTTCAACTTCGCTCCTTAAGTCCTTATTTTCATTTTCAAGGGACTTATCATACATAACATCAATTACCTCATCCTTAGAGGTTTTCAATTTTTCTACTTCCAACCTTAATGTTTTGACTTTGGCCTTAGATTTCTTAAGTATTTTTGTCAAGTACGCTATTGCTCTATAGCATTTATCTAACTCGGGAGAGATTACCTCTTCATCATCCGAAGATGATGAAGGCGCGGTTGAGGAGCTTCTTGATTCATTGTCACTCTCCTCGGTTGATTCTTCTAAGGCCACGAGAGCCACATGACAGTGGCTTTTCTCCTCCTTGTCCTTCTTCCTTTTGTTTCCTGCAACAAAAGCAAACCCTTTCTCCCTTGGGCTTGTGTTAGAAATCTCATGTAGTTCCATCTCACAAAACAAATCTTCTAACTTTACAAAAGATAGATCCTTGGAAACCTTGTAGGCATCCACTATGGATGACCACAAAGTATTCCTAGGGAAGGCTTTGAGTACATACCTCACTAGGTCTCTATTTTCTACCTTTTCATTTATGGAGTGGAGACCATTCAACACTTCATTAACCCGTCCATGGAGTTCACTTACCTTTTCATTTTCTCCCATGGTGAGATTTTGGAGTTGGCTGTGAAGCAAATCCTTCTTGGCTCTCCGGGTGTTTTGAGTTCCCTCATGGAGCTCAAAGATTTTATTCCATAGGTCCTTTGCACTTGTAAAGGGACCAACTTTGATGAGTTGGTCCTTAGTCATTCCACATTGCAAGGTGACCACAGCCTTAGAATCCGCTTCTCCCTTTTTGATTTGCTCAGCTGACCACATGGAGAAGTCTAGCTCTTTTCCTTCACCATCTCTTGGAAGGATGAAGCCCTCCTTCACGGCAAACCACAAACTGATATTGGTCTTGAGATAGAACTCCATCCTTGACCTCCAATATAAAAAATCTGTGCCGTCAAAGAATGGAGGTCGGTTTGTGCTGTAGCCTTCTCTTCTAACCATCTTGCTGATAACTCTCGGATGTTAAGCCGTGAACAGAGCCCCAAGCTCTGATACCACTTGTTGGAAACGAGATGGCTATAGAGGGGGGGGGGTGAATATAGCCAGACACTCAAATCACCCCCTCTTTTAAAACTTTCTTCCTGTGATCAGATTAGTAGCAGCGGAAACAAAATGCAACAGGAAGAATAAAACAGAGAAAGGAATCAAACCAACGCTAACACAGTGATATACAAGGTTCGGGGATAACTTACCCCTACTCCTTGGCGTGCCCGTGAGGTGGGCGATCCCTTGATCGTCGGCAGATCAAGCACCAGTGAACCCCGGATAGTAGCAGCCTCCTTCTCGGTGGAGAAACCTCTCCACAAGTGATCTCAAGAAGATACAAGTTAAGCACAGAGACACTCGAGAAGACAAGATCACAAATATGTAACAAGATCGCTCAAGCACAAAGCAACAGAGAGCACGAACACAGCCCAGCCAAACTTCCCAAGTTTCTGTCTTGTTCGCTTCCGCTCCTCTAAATCCAGCTTTGTCTCTTAAGCTCCTGCTCAACGTCGCCAGCTCCATCAGCACCACTGACTCACACCCTGACCCACTGACCTCTCTGAGCACTCAATCCACTGGACACTCCTCCAGCTGAGCCTCCGTCAGTTGCCAGCCGCACCTTCGTCAGTTGCCAGTTGCGCCAGACGCCATTGAGACCTGAAAACACAATAGATCCAAACCTGCTCCAAGGAAAGCCTCCCATTGACCCTCCTTGAGTGTTTGAATCACCTGCTATCACCTGCACACTCCAACAAAGGCTTAGCAATGCATATCAAAAAGAAATCAGCAAGTAGCAAAGAATCGGCAGTGAAAACAGACTTCTGACAGCATATTTAAATTAAAGTTCTGCTCCTGATCGGTCCCTAGACCGATCAGGGAGGAGCCTGATCGGTCACCAGACCGATCCAGCAGTTTCTGCACACTCCTGATTGATCCCCAGTCCAATCAGGCTCCTGCCTGATCGGTCACCAGACCAATCAAGCTACAGCCTGATCAGTCACCAGACCAATCAGGCTTGAGTGAACAGTGATTCTTTAATCAAAACCTAAGTCTCTGATCGGTCACCGGACCGTTTTGGACCTGATTAGCAAGGGAACTCAACTCACTGTTCGCTCCCTGATCGGTCACCAGACCGATCAGGAGCTGTCCAGTGAGTGAAACACACACTCCCCGATCGGTCACCAGACCGATCAGACATCGCTGGATCGGTCACCAGACCGATCCACGAAGGAGCAGCGTGCCAACTCCCTGATCGATCACCAGACCGATCCAGGGACGCAGACCTAGCCTTCCAAGCTAGGATTTCATTCACCTTAGCCCTCCAAGCTAAGGATTATTCAATCTAACTCTCCAAGTTGGGAATTTGCACCTAACCCTCCAAGTTAGGACTTTTCACCTAGCCCTCCAAGCTAGGACTTTTCATCTAGCCCTCCAAGCTAGGACTTTTCACCCAACCCCTCCGAGTTAGACCTTCATCCAACCTAGCCCTACAAGCTAGGCACCTGACCCTCCAAGCCAGGACTTTTTCACCTAATTCTCCAAGATGAGAATTTGCACCTAACCCTCCAAGTTAGGACTTTTCACCTAGCCCTCCAAGCTAGGACTTTTCACCCAACCTTCCGAATTAGGACTTTTCACCACCTGACTTCACTCACCAGGACCCGGCTTCACTCACCGGGATTTCCAACACCTGGCTTCACTCACCAGGACCCGGCTTCACTCACCGAGATTTCCAACACTTGGCTTCACTCACCAGGACCCGGCTTCACTCTCCGGGATTTCCATCACCTGGCTTCACTCACCAGGACCCGGCTTCACTCACCGGGATTTCAACCTAGCTTCACAAGCTAGGACCTGGCTTCACTCACCAGGGTTTCATGCCCAGTCCCCGACCAGGACTTTAACCCAAATTCGCTCAACCAAACTTAAATCATTATCAAACACCAAAACAACAATCGGGCCAGACTGCATCAACATACAGAAGGACAGCTCTCATTGGACTAATCGCCGAGGGAGCACATGCTAGAGGAAAATGGAAGGAGAGGGTCCTCTTGGATGGGATATCCGGATTCCACCTTCGTACGACCGTGACGATTTCGCGTATTGGAAAGGTAAAATGTCATATTTTCTAATGACTAATATCGAAGATTGGATGTGTATAGAAATAGGCTTCGATTCTCCCAAGGACAAAAAGGGAAGGACTCTTAAGAAGTAAAAGTGGACCGATGAGCAAATTCATCAATCCGAAATCAATAACAAGGTAATCAAAATGTTAATCAATTTAATACCTAATGACATTTTGGATAGGATTGGTGAGTATAGGGATGCTAAGGAATTGTGGATCAAGCTAGTAGCGCTCCATGAAAACCCTACACGAGCATAAAAAGAGCCAAAGGAAATGGATTCAGTGAACCAAGAAAAAGAAAAAGAAACGGAAGTGTCCACATCCTCAAGTAAAGGAGAAGAAGAGAGTGCGAAGGCATCCACCTCAAGAGAAGAAGAGGAAGCATCAACTTCAAGGATTAAGGGGGAGGAGAGACCCTTATCCATACAAGGACAAGAAGAAGCCTCTACCTCCACCAAAGCAGGGAAAAAGGAACACATTATATGCTTTGGGTGCAACGAAAAGGGACACTACAAGGATAAGTGTCCAAAGGGTAAGAAAAAGGAGGTAGCCCCTAAACCAATTTCAATTCAATTAAATGCTAACATAAGGTGTAGGAATGGAGAATTCCAAGAGAAGAAGAGGAGGATTCGATGCTTCACGTGTGGTGAGCTAGGGCACTACCACACCAAGTGTCCAAGGAAGAAAGAGCTCAAGAAAATGGGACACTTGAGGAGATGGGAGAAAGAAGAAAGGAGGAAGCAAAGATTACATCAAGGGAGAACTTCAAGGGTAAGGGAGGTAATTCCTAATCCTAAGTTAAAATTCAAATCAAATTCAAGTTCCTCTATGTATGATAAAAATAATGTTAATTAACCATCCATGCATGCTAGAATTCATGAAAAATGTTTAATGATGCATAATTTTTGGATTTAGATACAATGATAGGACTAGTGTTAACAAGATAGATCATAACCCCAAGAAAAGCATGCATCATGATAGACCTAAGACTTAAGAATCATGGCATTAATCCCAAGAAGGGAAGAAATGTGCCTAGAAAGGAGGGTATATCTAGGAATGTCCAAAGTCGACATATGGACTCAAAGGTTCAAAACTTAGAAAGGGAAAATCAAGTCTTGAGGGCAAGACTTGATAAATTAGAAAAGACCCTAGAAGGATTCACGGTTGGATCAAAGGATCTAGACATGGTGTTGGGTAGTATAAAACCCAATTATGATATATCGGACTTGGGATACCGGTCTAAGACCTCCAAGGCTAATGGAAAGAAAAATGCTAGGGTAGCATATGGTTATGGCAAGGAGGGAAAGCCTAAAGATAGTAAGGGTGTGCTATCTAGAGGTAAAAAGAATGACTTGACCAAGGACAAGGTGTCCAAAGTTAAAAATGTTAGAATTATAGGACAAGGATCACCGGGGGCTCACCCGTGTGGTCTAGTGTGGGTTGAGTCACCTAGGGAGGTGGCTAAGGCTAAGAGCTCAAGGGGGAGCTCTAGGAGCCTTTAGGGTCCATGGTAAATGGATCTCAAGAGTTTCTCTCCTAGGAAATTAGGTGAAATGTGCCAAAAAGGGTTGGAAGACTTGGGTAAGTCTTAATCCTAGAGAATTGGCACAATAAAAGGAGAGTTATAGAGGAAAAGGTGAAAATATGGTTATATTGGGTAAAATTAGGTTCTAATGGATAAAAACCATACATATCAGTGATAGAAATGAGTTATGGTCAAGTATAAGAAGAAACATTGAGGAGAAACCACAATTGGGACTTTTGGGAGAAGTTGAAATGATACACTTTAGGAGAAGTTGAGTTTCGTGCCAATCTTGGGATTTAGAGTACATTTGTTTGGAAACATATTTTTCCCAAGTAGATATAGGCTTCACAAATCTCCTAACGAAATTTTAGAATTTTTGGAGATTTGTAGAATTATTTAGGCATTACTGAAATTGGGCTGAAAACCTGAAATTCAGGTATCAGTCGACTGCCCTGAGGGCAGTCGACTGATCCGAAGTAAATTCAGCCCTGGGATCATTCTGTAACGTTTGCCAGTCGACTGCCCCAGGGCCATCGACTGGTCAGTAGGTTTAAGGATAAAAGGTATTTTGGATAGTGAGAAATTACAAATTTACATTTTAGGATATGACTTTGGATTAAAATTCCTGATTATGAGTTCATATTCCTTGAATAAAGTGTTATCCCATGATTTATTAAGGTTTTATTAATATCTTGAAATTCAAGAAAGTTTGATAAGTTGCCCATATGAATCTAGGATTAAGAGATAAAAAGGGCAGACTTTCATCATATTGAGGATATGGAAAAGGTGAGGATAATTCCTTGTGTAAATTGATGATGGTTAGAATTGACAAACACAAGGAATTATAGATAGACTTTCGAATCGATACCAAATGCCAAACTTTTAAGGAAAAAGGATGTACCAAAAGTCAAGCACACTTGATATTTTCATGGAATCATATTTTTCTAGGATAGGGTATATCCTAACAAGTGTGTTTGCAAATTTTTAGGTTTTTCTAGGTTTTCTAGGATTTTCTAGAGGGTTCTAGGGTAGAAATCGTGGGTTGTTAAGTTAGGATTAACTTGCCATGGAAAGGTTGTGATGTTAAGTTGGGGTATAACTTAACTCAGTGTTATGGTGTCAAGTTGGGTAGAACTTGACCTTGGTAAATGAAAATTGGGAGAAGACATAGGTTAAGGGTGAGGTTGCCTCCTTGGTTGTCTTAATTTTCATAGGAAATTTTTGGATTTTGTGTCAAACTTGGGAATGGTGATAGATACATTACTGAATGTATTTTTCCCAGGTAGGTATAGGTACCATAATATTCTCCACAAAATTTGAGAATATTTGGAGATTTGTAGAATTTCTGGTGCATTTCTTAAATTGGCTAGAATAACTGATATTCAGAGTATCAGTCGACTGCCCATGGGGGCAGTCGACTGGCCATGGCTAATTTGTGTATCAACAGCTGATTTTGTATCCAAATGATAAGAAACAAGTGTATGGGTGTTTAGTACATTATGTTTAGGATCATTGGGGATTAAAAGAACCAATAACTGGGATATTATTGGGGTCATTTTGATGTTAGGCAAAGGGGGAGAAGTGTTGGTTTAAGTTGGGAAACCAAACATTCCTTTGCTAGAAACCCTAGGTTTAGGGGGAGCTAAGATTAAGGGGGAGTATGGTTGCTCCATTCTTGGCGTATGGGGAACCTTGGAGAGGTTCTTAAAAAGCCTTTGTAAGTCCAATGTAGGGGGAGCTTAGGAGAAGCTTTAAAAAGCCCGGTTTGGCGAAAATTCCTAACTTTGGGAAGTTAGGTAGGAAAATTCCTAACTTGGAGGGTTAGGTGTGAAAAATCCTAACTTGGAGGGTTAGGTGCGAAAAAGTCCTAACTTAGAGAGTTAGGTGTGGGGAGCCTTGGGATAGGTTTTAAAATGCCCGTTTTGAAAAATTCCTAACTTAGAGGGTTATGTGTAGGATGCCTTGGGATAGGATCCATGTATGCATTGTTTTTGCTATTGACTACTATTTTACTTTCCCTAACTTAAACGTATTGCCAAACATCAAAAAGGGGGAGATTGTTGAGTCAATCTATGGTCCAGAGTGACCACGTGTTTTGATGTTTGGGCAAAGGGTTTAAGTTAGGTTTATCCTTGTGTATTTGATATGTGTATGTTGAGTGTGCAGGTTGCGCAGGATACACATATGGACTTGACTGGACAGCCTCGGTACGGTGAAGGGTGGCATGGAGACAAGATGGAGGCTTGTGTGCACCCGAGGGACCTTGGAGAGCAGGGACGATGAGCTGAGGGGCGCGGACTTCGATGCATACATGAAGGATGACATGGAGGCAAGCTGGAGGCTTGCGTGCATCCGAGGGATGGGAGCCGAAGATGAAGAGGGCGCGAAGGCAATAGTCGAGGCTGCGGATGAGGGGTCAGTCGAGTCATGAGGGTATGAGTGTTGTGTGATTGTACTCGGGAAATCCTAGGGATCGTGTGCGGAGTGAAATGTACTCGGGAAGGGTAACCTTAGGTGGGTGAGTAGACCAGTCCACTGACCTGGGGGCAGTCGACTAATGAAACTCATAGAAGGGTTTCAGCTGGGGACCAGTCGACTGCTCTGGGAGCAGTCGACTGGTAGGTGGCTGGTGAGTTGGCTGAGAATTCGAATGTTGGGGTGCAACGATCGAATTTCAGTGGCACCAGTTGACTGCCCTGGGAGCAGTCAACTGGTGGCGAGGGTTTCATCCCAAGTCCTATTTAAAGAGACTTCGTGGTGGCTGAGATTCTTGACGAATCTTGTCTTGGTTAAAGGCAAGATAGTAGTCTTTGTGCTAAGGTCTTCTAAAGGTGTTGTGGTGAGATTTCTCCACCCACAAGGAGCAATGAGGGCTAGCCGGAGGTTATCTGAGGAGTGATCCACCGACGGATTCTTGGATTAGTCACCCGTCCGGGGTGAATACCAAGTAAATTGGGTTTGTTAGCGTTGTTTATTGTTGTTAGTTCTATTTTGTTTGTATTTCTGCTGTGAAAACTAACAACATAAGTGAAAAAAATCGAAGAAACGCTATTCACCCCCCCTCTAGCATACGGAATCGATCCTACACAAGAATCACAACTACACTAGGTGTCTATTTATATTAGTACATGCATAAAGTCCATTACTTTGTATTGTAGATAACATGGTGTGTGGTGTCACACGGAAGATCTGTAAGTACCCCTGTTTGATTTTGATATGATCAACCGATTTAAGTTAGGTCCTGGTGTGTTTAATCCCTCTGCTAAGTGTGCAGGAGCTTAGGTACAGAGGAAGTCGAGCGTAAGATGTAGTGGACGAGAAGGATTGTGCGGGGAAGTGAGCCGACGGGCTCGGTACAATCCGAGGGGCGCGGAAGCTGCGGAAGTGTACACCGGTGGAGCGAGAAGGATGTGCACGGTGTCCGAGGGACGAGAAGGCAGGAGGAAGGACGCTCGAGGGGCGAAAGGCCAGAGTCAGGTTCGGGTGAGCTTAACTTCAGTTGGCCGGAAATCACCCAAAAGACAAGGAACCAAAAGACTGGTTAGTTTGACCATGTCAAACAAGGCGCTCGAAAAAAGAAGAAATTAATTACTGCTAAGAAGACTCGATCCCAAGACCTCATCTAAGATATGTTGCCATGGTTACCACTTGGGATAGCTGGTGATGACAATATGTAGTTGCCGATGTTACTACTTGAAGAATACAACAACGAAGTCTAGAGCAGAAGAAAAAGTCTTAAGGATAAAATCTTATCCTTTAATCAGATCCAATGGATGCAGTTTAATACCATCCAAGATCAACCATTCAGATTACATCCATGGATCAACGGCCCAGAGAAAATTTCTCAATAATCAACAATCAAGATTTATTCTCTTAGGCTATAAATAGGCTTAGAGTTTCAGCCTTTTCATTCATTCAATTAATTCATTCTTGTAAACTCTCTAAAAGTCTAGTGTGCTATTTTTGTAAGGCTTCTCCGCCGCAAGGAGATTTTTATTGAGCGTCCACTGTCTTTGAAGCAACGTTTTCAGTTGTGACCAAGTTTCTTTTTTAAAGACGAGTGCCTCCACTTTCATTTTTTTTTACCGTTTATTCACCCCCCTCTAGCTGATCCAACCCGATCGAACAAGTGGTATCAGAGCCAAGGTCACCACAGAAGGACTAACCACCGACTGCAGCAATTTCAAGAAAATGGTTGGAGCCGTAATCTACCCGCCGAAGTTTGAGGGGGAGTTCGCGATGTGGAAGCGCCGAATGTAGGTATTTTTTAAAACTGAGATTGAATTACTACTAATTATGAAAAATGATTTTTCAGTTCCAAAAGACAACAATGACAAGGATAAAGAAATAGAGTCGTGGACCAAGAAGGAGCAAGCGGACTTTGTAGCAAATGGCAAAGCGAAATTTCATCTGCTAGCCGTTCTTCCCGCATAAGAAGTCAACCGCATCGGAAATTACAACTCGGCAAAAGAGCTCTGGGAGAAATTCCTGGAATTACAGAATCAGTTGCGCATCTACACGCCAAGGTAAAGGAACTAATCACAGACCTTGAAAACCACGGAGAAAAGGTAACAAGTCGGGATGCTCAAAGGTATGGCTTAAATGCGTTTCCGAGAACCCCGGAATGGACCTCGGTAATCGATGCTTATTTCATTTCAAAAGATTTAGCGGTAAGTACATTACAGCAATTATTTTCTACTTTGGAGCTTCACGAATCTCGTTTTGTAGAAAAGAATAAGAAAACAAACATCATCGCACTGAATACAAGGAAGATCCAACTCGACGGGGAATCCTCAACTGACGATGAAATAACAAAAATGGTAAGCTCTTTTAAAAGTGTTTTTAAAGCTAACAAATTTTCATGAATGCAGAAAAGAAGATGGTACCCAAAGAAACGAATAATCAGATGCTACAACTACAAAGAGGAGGGACACTTGAAGAACCAGTGTCCTAAACTCAAAAACCAGCTAAAGAAGAAAAAGGCACTGAAGGCCACCTGGGATGAGTCCTCGTCAGAAGAGTCGGAAGGTCAAGAATATGCGAGACTTGCGCTGATGGCAAATCATCAAGAAGGGAGCACTAATGAAGGGGGAGAGACGTCAGAAGGAAGCGACGACGAAAGAAGAACCTTGCTCTTCGAAAGCGACCCGGTAAGTGAGGTTTGTTTTCTTCCTCATGAACAGTTATATGCTGGAGTTAAAGCCTTGCTCAAATCTAATTGTAGATTAGAAAATGAAAATTAAAAATTAAAAAATGAATTAACACTTACATTCTCTTCTGATATTTTGAAAAATGAAAATGATAATTTGAAAAACTTAGTGTAAAGAATTAGAACTTGATATTGCATATTTACGACAAAAGAAAAATAGCTTTCCTGATAAATTAAATTAGTATTTTAAAAATCACAAGGGTCAATTTAAAAATGTACCCAAAAGTTATATTCCGCCTAAGTTTTTAATTAATCCTGTAGACAGGAATTTATTTTGGGTTCCAAAATTTATTTTAAACTTATAAGTTTTTTATTATTTATGTGCAGATTTTTTTTTTACAAAAATTATGTCTTTTTTATGCACAATTATGTTATCCATCTATTGAGAATCTTTCAAAATTCTTCGAATATTTTTCGATTTTCCTCTCGAAATTTGAAACTAAAATTTTAAAAATAGATAAATAATTTACTTTCATAGATTTAATTTTTCATGATTCAGATATAGTGGAAAGAACTCATTATAATTTTTTGAAAATATTTTGAAGTATTTTTTGATTTTTTTTAATTTATTTTTTAAAAACTCGTATCTGTTATTTTTTTATTTATTTTTAGACTTAATGAACAAATTTAAAGCTGAAATTTTTTTCCAAAATCATATCTTTCTCTTTGACTTTGATGAAAATATTCAAATTTGTATAGATATTCGATTTTTTTAATGAATTGATTCAAAATTCGATAGATAAACATTTTGATATCAAAGGGGGAGAGTAAGACTATAATTTTTTAAAAAAAAAAATCTAAAAATTTATTTTTTTTCCTCCCTAATTATGTTTCCCCATTTTTTTTTGATGTGATCAAAAGGGCAGAAATATGGTTAAGTTAAAGGGTAGACTTTTAATTTACCGTAAATTTAAATTTTTTTTGAACTTACACTGTTTGCATTATTATGGATGTTTTCTTTATTTTGTTTACCCTAACTTAACTCGGATTGATGTACAACAAAAAGGGGGAGATTGTATGTATCCCTGGTTGATTTTGATGTGATCAACCGATTTAAGTTAGGTCCTGGTGTATTTAATCCCTCTGCTAAGTGTGCAGGAGCTTAGGTATGGAGGAAGTCGAGCGTAAGACGTAGCGAACAAGAAGGATTATGCGGGGAAGTGAGCCAACGGGCTCGGTACAATCCGAGGGACGTGGAAGCTGCAGAAGAGTACACCGGTGGAGTGAGAAGGATGTGCACGGTGTCTGAGGGACGAGAAGCCGGGAGGAAGGATGCTCGAGGGGCGAAAGGCCGGAGTCGGGTCCGGGTGAGCTTAACTCTGGTTGGCCGGAAATCACCCAGAAGACAAAGAACCAAAAGACTGGTCAGTTTGACGATGTCAAACAAGGCGCTCGAAAAAAGAAGAACTTAATTGCTGCTAAGAAGACTCAATCCCAAGACCTCATCTAAGATATGTTGCCATGATTACCACTTGGGATAGCTGGTGATGACAATACATAGCTGCCGATGTTACTACTTTAAGAATACAATAGCGAAGTCTAGAGCAGAAGAAAAAGTCTTAAAGGATAAAATCTTATCCTTTAATATGATCCAATGGATGCAGTTTAATCCTATCCAAGATCAACCATTCAGATTACATCCATGGATCAACGACCAAGAAAAAATTCCTTAACAATCAACAATCCAGATTTATTCTCTTAGGCTATAAATAGGCTTAGAAGGCTTCTCCTCCACAAGGAGATTTTTATTGAGCGTCCACTGTCTTGGAAGCAACGTTCTCAGTTGTGACCAAGTTTCTTTTTTAAAGACGAGTGCCTCCACTTTCATATTTTTTTTACCGTCTATTCACCCCCCTCTAGCCGATCTAACCCGATCCAACAAGATCATGTTATCAGTTCCTTGCCCAGATAAGAAGAGGCTCACAACCGAGATAGAATTGGACAAACCATCGGGATGGTTGTAGTGTAATTAGGTGTGGTTTGTCTTGACCATAGAATTACACTAGTGTGCTTTGAGTACATTGAGCAGGATCAAAACCAGAGGTTATCCAATTTGTACTGGCTTTTATAATTGGATAGGACCTCAGATTTTATTATGGAGTACGATCCCTTAATCTCGATATAATAACGAGCATATATTATTAATTATTATTTTTTTGATTTACCAATGGGCGAGATCTATTTTGTTAAATCGATAGGCCCGGTAAGTTGGGAGATAATATTAATAATATAATGTGCTATTGATTATTGATGGAATCCGTGTCCTGGTGAGTCAGGATGATAATGCCCCCTTGATGAGCTCAAAAGGTTCATCATGCTAAACCCTGCAGGTGGATTTGATCTGACATGATGATAAGGTTGAGTGATACTAATCAAGGATCCAAAAATTAATTAATTTGAATTGTCAGTAATTTAAATTAATTAACGAGCATTCGATATCTTAAACACGGGGGGAAGGATGACTCGTAATATGTGGAGCCCATATGAAAATATGGGGGATGGTGAGGAAGTTCAATTAAGATCCTTTAGTGGAATGGATCTTAATTAATAGATCGGGTTTAGATCCATTGGTGGGCCAAGATCCAACTCCTCCTCTTGGTCCCTACCTTAGCCCTATAAATACCCAAGGAGAATATAAAACCAAGGCTTGATCCAAGAGAATACTTCCAAGGCCTCTCCCCTCTCATCTCTCTCTCTTCTCTCTCCTAGGGCATCCAGCCGGCGACAAGGAGAAGGGGCTTCTCCCCTTCAGTCCTTCCACTCTTCTTCACCAAGCTCCGGCTGTGACTCACATAGACAAGGCAGAGGAGTCCTCTACCTTTTGTGGTGGTCAGCGAGGGTGATGAAGCCGCCAGCGGCCTGTGGGAGGTGGCGCAAGAGGGATTTGCGGTGGCGCCGCACGGTAGAAGAAAGGGGAGTTTTGGCCAGCTTTGGGTGAGGGAGAAGGACCTTCTTCTCCTCCTTCATCTTCTTCTCCTTCATCTCGAGGTCAGCAACCGGTTCAGTGGCCTGAGGGCAGCTCCGGCGGTCGGCGACCCAAAGGAAGAGGAGGGAAGGTTGCGGTGAGAAAACCCCTAGGAGCTAGGGTTTGGTTTTCGGCCAAGTCAAGAAGAAGATTTCGGTTGGAGTGCCTCGGTGATCTCGGTTCCCAGTAGACCATCGCCCACACGATGTCCGGGAAGGGAGGGACATAAGATAGAAGCCCGCGAGGTGATCGGGAAGGTATAATTCTTTCCCAAGCTCCTTACGTTATAATGTGCCATGTTTTATTTGCCTTGTCATTTTATGTTAATTATTTAATTATTTTGATTTTGTATCATAGCCAATAATTAAATAATTGGACCCCGACCATAAACACAAAATCCGGCGATCCAATCGTCGCCTTTTCCGTGGTCAAACGGTCAAGCAAATTACAAAGCACGATCTTTATGATTGGCCGAGTTGTAATTGGATCGTTCGATACGACACGAGATGGTTGTTGGGAGACGGGTCTCCATTCGGATTAATTTTTAATCTGTAGACATGACGAGGTCTCTCAAGGACGACTAAGTTTTCGCTAAGGAAACCTGCCAAGCCATACCCAACATTTGTTTCAAGCATGTTAAGCACTTTTCATTTCAAGCCAATTTTTCAAATGCAAGCATTTGTTACAAACATATTCATGAGCATATTCATGTTAATTATAGCATTTTCAGTTGCACATGTTTTAAAGCAAGTATTCTTTAATCATGAGCATGGTTAATATCGATTACATGTTTTGTGAGAGTAGGAATCTACTTACTAAGCAAATTGCTTATAGTTGCATCCTTTTACTGCAGATGAAGGTAAAGAAAGGATGTAAGGCAAGGAGGCTAAAGGAAGGATGATTTGTGTCAGTGGTGGCAGAATCGTGGAGTGAGATCTTTTGGGATGAGATTTGCTAGTGCTCTAAGTTATTTACTTAAGTTTCATGATAGTAGTTTCATTTCCGCAAAGATTATAAGTTTGAGTTGTTATTCTACAAAAAATTTTAAGTTTGAGATGCATGCTAAATAGGGTATGATCTAGTCCACGTATTATGGTTAATATGATTGTGAGTTCTATAATCTTAGTGTATTGGAAGTAGAAATGTATCCATTGAGTTGTCCAAAGTTTCTGAAGTCTGGACTTGAATTTCCAGAAGTATCAGTTGACTGCTCAAGGAGTCAGTCGACTGACCTCAGTGAAATCAAGGGAACAAAAATATTGGTCGAGTGATTTCCAGGCTGAGTCGACTGCATCAGTCAACTGGTAGTCCCACCAGTCAACTGGTCCCCGACCAGATTTCGAACAGAAAGATTGGGGGAGTGATTTGGCCTAGGAGTCAACTGGCACCAGTCGACTGCTCAAGGAGTCAGTCGACTGGTCCTGGTTAAGGAGAAAGAGATGTGATGTCCCTCTAGAGAGAGGAGAGAGGGGTCGTTACATTCGCAACAAGCTTTGCTTTGAAGGTCTTTACTTCCCGTCTGATCCTCTCTTTCTCTTGTAGATCCACTTGCATCCAATGGCTTTTACACAATTGGGTGGTTCTACTAGCTCTCAAACATGATTAGAATTCATAGATTCTATTTTAGAATTCATTGCCCTTTGCCAAGATACCACATCTTTATCTTGGAGTGCCTCGTAATATGTCCAGGGATCAGGTTCATGTTCACCAGGGACCAAATCCGAAGACTCTCCCAAGAACATGAATCTATTGGGTTGTCTAACAAGCCTCCCACTACGACTACGTACTACTTGTGTATCCTCTATGACACGCGGTGCAGTAACTTGTGGTATGCCCTCCTGTACTGTCGGTACTGAAGTTTGAACTTCCCCTCTCAATTCCTCAAGAAGAATCCTACTCATGGGTTTGTGGTTCATCACATAGTCTTCCTCTACAAATCGGGCATTTGTGCTAACGATCACCCTTTGATCTTTAGGACTATAGAACAAACCACCTTTCGTTCCTCTAGGATAGCCTACGAACAAGCGTACTTCTGTATGTGATTTTAACTTATCAGCATCTCCCTTCAACACATGTATTGGATTACCCCAAATTCGAATGGTAATTCGAATATGTCTCAGACTAGACTTTCGTCCAGTCTATAATTTTGTGGGAGTAGAGGGTACTGATTTGGATGGTACCAAGTTCAGAATATACACTGTTGTTTCCAGAGCATATCCCCAAAATGAATCTGGTAACTCAGAGTAACTCATCATCGATCTAACCATTTTCATAAGAGTGTTATTCCTTCTCTATGCCAAATCGTTCTTCTGGGGTGTACCAGGTGCAGATAATTGGGATTGATTCCCAGCCTCTGATAAGTAACTCCTAAACTCTCCCAAGAGGTACTCACCACCACGATCAGATCGTAGTGTCTTGATACTTTTACCTTGACATTTCTTTACATCAGCCTTGAATTCTTTGAACCTGTCAAAGCATTTAGACTTGCGGCGTATCAAGTAAATGTATCCATACCTTGAATAATCGTCTATAAAAGATATATGTTAGGCTGTAGCCATATGAAATTTGAGTTCGAGGGCATTCCATACAGATATATGTTAGGCTATATTAATATCAACCAAGGTTTCATTTGCCAGAGAAGTATATACTCAAACGATGGACACGAGATGCAAAGATTGGAGCAATATATGCTTTGGCGAAACAAAATATAACTAATGATCCAGAAAGGTTTTTGTTGACAAGACACTTGAGGTTATCATATAAAGCTTCAGTACTAATAGATGATGCATCTTTGATGGATGAGGGTACAAATTTCTTGAATCAACATTTCGATAGTATCTATACCAAAATTCAAGAGATGAATATTAGTAGAACATGTGACAATGAAAGTCAAAGAAAAAATTCTATGGATGGGTATCTTGGTATTGCTGATCCGTTTATAATAAGAACAACAGGATGTGGGAAGAGATTGAAATTAGCAAAGGATAAGTCAACCTTAAAGTCTAGGCTATGTCGTCGATGTTGCCTTCGAGGTGTGTCACATGACAAGTGCAATTGCCCAATTTTACAGCAAGGGCATGTGTCGACATATTATACATTTATATCATAAATTGAATTTTGAAAAAAAATAGGTTATTAAATTTTGTAAATATGTAGATGTATTGGTTTTCAGATCAATTATAGATAATCGAAATATGACAAGCGATGACGACACATATAAAAAAGATTTGTCATTTGTAGCTGGTATTATCAAATTTTATTTTTATTAAAATATAGTGGTTGATTAATAAATTGAAGTAAATAATTGCCTGTATTCTTACAAGTTCTAACAACATGGATTAGGAGGAATTAAGGTTTAGTATATTTCTTCTATCTGTATTCTTCAGTTTGATATTGCAACATCATCTTTGTTATCTGTATTCTTCGACATGCTTACCAATATAAGGTTAATTTGTTGGGACCAGGTGCATGATGACATGGATGCGGGTTTGTAATTTTAAAAATTTATTACGTGCAGTGGAAGGTTTAGTATAAATAATTTCTCAAATTATTTAACCACACATCTAAGCATGCAATTTTATCTTGTGTAGACATGATCATATATTTAAAATTTTGCAGAAACATAAACTAATTTACGTATTACATCCCGTAACTCGAAGGAAGGGACGAGATCCAACCGTAAGCGTCTCTTGGAAGCTCCGCCTCTATTCGCGTCCACGCCGAGTATCTTCGGGATGACTTCGCAAAGCCACGAGTTTCGTGTTCTCCAGAACTACTAGATTCTCCAAGAACGCGATAAGAAAAACCAAGAGAGAAGTCGGAAGACTAACCACAAAAGGATGGCCAGCTGGTGCTCCTTCTTGGGGCTGGTTGGCGCACGGCAAGAAGGGGAGAAGAGAAGGAGAGAAAGAGAGGGAGAGAGCCTATGCCTTCGTCTCTTTTATTATCACCCAAGCCTTGCCTTGGGTCCTTTATATAGTGGCCTCTCAACCATCAAGCCTCTCAAATATGGAATAACTTATTCCATCATGCCAAGTTTGATTTTATATCATGGTTAAAATCATATTTTAATTCATGATAAAAAATCAATCAAGTCTCTTCTCTCTGATGGAATAAATTTCCTTATCATGGTAAAGCAATCAATGATTGATTTTATAAAATAAACCAATCCATGGTTCATTTTATTTCCATGAAAAATAAACCAAACCTTGGTTTATTATATAAAAATTTATATCATCCATAATTTTATAAAACAAACCACACTTGGTTTATTTTATAAATTGAACCAAAAACTTGGTTCTCTCCCTTTGTTGTGGTCGGCCAAGCAAAGAGGATGGAGACCCTCTTTGGCCGGCCCATCCAAGCCAAGTCCCAATGAATTAAACTTATTTAATTCATCTATTAAGTCTTCAAAAGACTTAGCCATTTTACGCTTCCGATGCATCTCTGAAAAATTCAGATTCGACTTATCGTTTGGCTCAACCAAACTTAATCTCTCTTTATTCGAAAATCCAATTTTCAACTCGTTATAAATCCCTTGGATTACTCATAGTGCGTGTGACTAAATAGGCTTTCGATTTATGTTGGCCGTCTATAATTAATCAATTATAGAATGATCATGAGTGACACTTAGTAGTACATCATGATCCCCAATAAATCGAAAGATCAACGGTTGACCTCAGAAATAATTCTGAAACCCTTCAGCAGCTATAATGAATCGTGCCCCATTCCCTTCACCATCTTATACCCACTTGGTTCAGGACATGGTCTATGTGTGTCAGTCCCCACTAGGCTGACTACGTCACACCTAGCCCAAGTAACGTTTTCTCGTCCTACGGATTCTAATTACTATCATGTATTTAAGAGATTCATACTCTGAACATGTCATGCTCTGGCCAGAGGCTTCGAGTAACAATCCGACGATAGGCCTTGGGTATACATCTCCTCGCAAGGAGTGGTGAATCCTTTGTAGGCTGTTCAAACATCTTCGGCCCTTCGGCTTATACCCAATCATCCTGGGTCCACACCTCCTTGGAGATGCTTGCTTAAGATGTCAAAGTATAAGTCTCCATGACCAAGATGACTTGAACACCACAAGTCAAAGGAACATCGCACTTAAGCTGCAGTAAGAACTTCACTAACATATCTATATGTAGACTACCATATGATGTTTTATAGCCAGTCACTCCAATGAACTATTTCCCTTAACTAGCATTCATGTTTATCATCGGACATCTCAATGTCACCAGCCAGTGAGAATCAACTGATTAGAGAATAACCCATGCTAGTTGTGAATAACCCATGTCACCAGCATATTTATCAATTCATCGACTAGGGACAATTTCAATACTTCACAATTACACATGTAGAGATAATCACTAGTTATGAATTCATCACAAATTCTCTCATGCTGTGAATTGTATTGCGGACATTCAGTAAACGAGTTTAAGATCTCAATCAAATACACAAACATGTATACTCAAATAGTGAATATTCATTTATTAGAATAAATGATTACAATCATAAGGCGATTATCTTAGGACACTTCTCTCATATCATTAACAAACTCCCACTTGGCCTAATGTCAATCGCTACGGTATCCAATACCACAGGCTCTAACATGACCCTCAAACTTGCTTTGAGGCAAGGCCTTAGTTAAAGGATCCGCTAAATTCCTTTCAGTGGGAATTTTCTCAATTTGTATATCATTCCTACTTATAATCTCTCTAATCAGATGATAGCGGCGAAGCACATGTTTGGATCACTGATGAGACCTTGGTTCCTTTGCTTGTGCAATAGATCCATTGTTGTTGCAGTAAACCAGTATTGCTTCATCAATGGTTGGAACCACACCAAGTTCTGAGACAAACTNTACTATTACTAAGCAGTATCGGTTCCCACTTAGTGACTTGGCTCCATGTGAATCAAATAGGTCAAGGTGCAGGAGCTCAAGTGTGGTTTGAGTTAGGTCAGATTGGATTAATTTGTGATTAGATTTGGTTGTTTACCTTGATTACATGATTCACATATTAGGTTTTCATTGTTTTTAATTTTGGGGATTCCTTTGATTAGGCCAAGTTGGGTGACTTTTGAGATAGTCCTCAAATTAGTGTGACCTAGTCTCCTATGCCAGAGGTTAGATTGTTCTAGCTGGGTTAACATACATTTGGGTACTGAGGGAAGGTTTATAGTGTATACATTATTTTTCCTAGTGCCCTTAAGTATGATTTCTGAGTCTTGTACATTCTAATCAGGCAGTTAGAATTGTTGAAGGTGACTATATAACCAGAATCACATAACTGACTTATGCTAAGCAAGTTAAACTTAAAGTTTTCAACCAAAAGAACTTTCTTAATAATAAAGTCAGATTTAAGCTCAATATTACCTGACCCAATTACCTTGAGTGTAGCATTGTTACCAAATGCCACTGAGCCTAGGTTCTTGAACTTGAGTTTGGTGAACTTCAATTTATCTCCAGTCATGTGTCTGGAGCAACCGCTATCCAACATCCATTGGTCCAAATCTTTATGTTCCTACACATAAAGAGTTTTATTGATTTGGATCCAATTAGAGTCAGGAATAGCTTAAATTGAGTTTCACTGCCTAGTCTGTCTCACCCAAATCTAAGGTTTTCAATCACGTTAGCCTTATAGGTTTTGTGAGACAGGTTTTGATAAATAAAATTACTTTGAAAGATTATTATTTATTTTGAAAATATCAAATTAATTTTTGAAAACAGTTAAGTTTATTTTGAAAGGATGTTTGAATCTATGCTTAACTGAAAGTTGTGTTAGATTTGAATTTGACAAAAAGTAATTTGAATTTGAAATTCAAAAATTGGCTTCCAGGTCTTGGCGAGGCACTAGGCCTTCTTTGGCCGTAGCCTTATTGGATCATCAACCCTTTCCTTGACAAAGCCGTTTAATGAAATTTCATTTTCAAAATTAATTTTTGAAAAAGTTCTGGTCTAACTAGTTTGGATTTTGGATCGGTAGCTTCGGCTAGTTTCACCAGTCTAAAGAGACCAAGTGAACTTGATCTTATTAGAATTGGTTTCCCTAACGTACTATCATCTCACCTCCATCCAATACTATGTTTTTAAATTTCAGTTAAGTTTGTTTAGTCCTTATACTAACTATTTCTAAGCATGGTAAATTGCAGAAATTAAATAAACACTCAATCAGGCAAATTGCAAGAATTAAATTCTATTTAACAATAAAAATAGTTTTTAATTTGGCTCCCCCTGGACTGAAGTCACGGTAATGATTAGGCAAGATGTGAATCTTGTCCTTGGGGATCCAATACTGATTTGATCCAGTTGGTTTGTTCAGGTACAGTTTAGGTACCCATGCCTGAATTTTACCTCTGGACTGATTCAGTACAGGAAAGTAAGATCTTTGTCGGGATTTGGTTCTATAGCCAAGTCCGGATCGATTTAGAACGACTTCTGTTTTCCAAGAATCATGTCAAGATTCTTGGAACCAGAGGTGAATCGTTCTAAGGTTGATCTAAGATCCTTAACCAGAGTTTTCAGGGAGGAGTTCTCTTTCTCAAGTTTTTCAACTTGAGTAGGAGTTCCTTCTTGAACTTTCTCGGTTAAGGATTTAGAGTCAGCTCCCTCTTTCAGGAGTTTTACTTCCTGTCGGAGGGACTCGACTCGGAGTTTGGCTTTCGCCAAATCTCAAGAAAGATAAGAAATAAGTTCGTTTAATTGACTTCTATTGAAACCACTTACCTTGATTTCGCCATCTTCTGAAAAGGTTAGTCTGCCGTCGTCTTGTTCAGATTCTGACTCGGTCCCGACTTCTTCTGAGGCGGTCAGGGCTAGTAGGTTTGACTGGGTGCTTCTTCTTCTTCTTCTGAGGAAGATTCGTCCCAGGTTGCTTGGAGTGCTTTCTTTCTTCTTGTCTTTTTGGTCTCCTTCAGGTTTGGACACTCCGTCTTGTAGTGGCCCTTCTTCTTGCACTCGTAGCAGGTTACGTTGGGCTTGTTTTTGTCATTTGTGGGTTCAGCTGGTTCATCCTTTCTTCGGTTGGCCTTCCTTCTATTGGTTTGGTTCTTTAACTCTTTATAGTAGCTTCGGGCCAATCGGACCAGCTTCGGTCGATCTCCTTCTTCGTCTTCTGAGTCTGAGTCTGAGTTAGACTCGGGTTCAGGTTGTGGCTTTTTCTTTGTTGTCCTTCCAGCTTTTCCTGCAACAAAGGCAATACCTTTCTCGGCCATATTGCAGTTAGTCTGTTCATGAAGTTCTAATTCGGAAAACAATTCATCTAATTTAATTTTAGAGAGATCCCTTGAAACCTTGTATGCATCTACCATAGATGCCCATAAGGTATTTCTAGGGAAAGCATTTAAGGCATACCTTATTAGGTCACGGTTTTCGACCTTGTGACCTATAGTGTGAAGACCGTTCATCAATTCTTGGATTCGTACGTGGAGCTGGGCTGCTGTTTCGTTGTTGGCCATCTTGATGGTGTACAGTTTGTTTAGGAGCAGATCTCTCTTACTGATCCGAGTGTCTGATGTTCCTTCGTGCAACTCGATCAGTTTTGCCCACAGCTCCTTGGCACTGTTGAAGGGGCCCACCCGATTTAGCTCCTCTTTTGTCAAGCCACATTGAAGAGTCTGAGTCGCCTTTGCATCTGCTTCTATTCTTCGTTACAGAGCGGTGTCCCACGTTGTGTAGCTTTGAGGAACCCCGTCAGCATTTGTGGGAATCTCCAGTCCGGACTGGATGATAATCCACATGTCCACCTGAGTTTTCAGGTGGACCTCCATTCGACTTTTCCAGTAGGATAAGTCTTCTCCACTGAAAAGTGGAGGTCTGGCGGTGCTGAATCCTTCTTGCATGGTCATTTAATCTGAAAAAATAACTAAAAAGGATTTCCCAAGACTTGGTCTTGGATTAGTAGTGTGGGATGAATAAAATGAAATAACGAGGGGTGTTGCACCAACCTCGATTAACGAGAAAAAGAAAATTCGAAGGAAATAAAAAAAATTCGAACGAGAAAAAGAAAATAAAAATCTAAAAAATTTTTAAACTGGTGGTTGCACCAAATTTGAACTTCCCCGCTCTGATACCACTTGTTGGATCGAGAGAACCGATAGAGGGGGGGTGAGTATCGGAAAGCGTTCGGATTTAAAATAAGAGCAATTGCACAGCGGAAGATAAAAACACACAACGCAAACACAGTTATTTTTTACTTGGTTCGGAGCCTAAGTCGACTCCTACTCCAAGGCCCACGGTCGTTGACCGTTTACTTTAGGCAATTCTATATGAGGCGCAAAAACAGTTTACAAGAATTGATTACAATAGCACTGTAATAAGCACAAAATTAAAAGATCGCTCTTTTGTTACCGACGTTCGAGGTAGGTTGACTTTTAGAAGCGGAGGGACGTCGTCGGCTCGTGTTGGGAGGTTTCCGGAGTAGAGCGCGGGAGTAGAAGAGCGTCGAAGCGTTGAATTGAAGTTGTTGCTGAAAGCCTGGGCGTTGGGTGCTATTTATAGCACCTCGGGGCGACCTGGACTTCGGGGCCCCCCCCCCACGTGTCACGCGATCCGAGCTTCGCTCGGTCAACCTCTATCCCACTCGAATAGGGATGAGGTTTGACACTGGGGGCGCCCTGCTTGACTCCTTCAGCGCGGGCTTCTCGGCTGGATAAGTGTAATCGGCTTCGCTGGCGTAGGCGCGGGGCGCCCTAGGCACTGAGGGCGCCCTGGCTGCTGGGGGCGCCCTGGCTACTGGGGGCGCCCCGGCCAGTGGTTAGCCGAAGCCTTTGTTGCTTCGCTTGTTTTGTGTTGCCCCTGGGGGCGCCCAGGACACTGAGGGCGCCCTGCTCAGCTACTTGCCTCTCTCCTTTGGGCATTCTGAGCTGCAGACACACGTTCCTTCGGTCCTGCATCCAGGGTTAGTCCAAAACAATATAAAGCATTAGAGTATTATGTTTATACAGCCTTAGCTGTCTTGGTTTTGACTTTGGGCCTCCAAAATGGAGCCCTAGGTCGAACCGACGCCTACTGTTCCCTCGAAGGGGAACGCGTCCTCATCTACTCCTCTCGGGAGAATGTACCTGATGCCAACCGCTCCTCTGGTTGGACTTTTGCTCGGCGGTCGTTTGCCAGGTCTTGGATACCGAGCTGTCCTTCGCCCGTTGCCTAGCAGTCCTTCGCTAGGGCTTTAGTCCCTGGCATTCCTTCGCTAGTGCCTAGCAGTCCTTCGCTAGGGCTTTCACCTTGACATTCCTTCGCCAGTGCCTAGTATTCCTTCACTAGGGCTTTTTGCTCTGGCATTCCTTCGCCAGTGCCTAGCAGTCCTTCGCTAGGACTTTTTGCTCTGACATTCCTTCGCCAGTGCCTAGCAGTCCTTTGCTAGGACTTCTTGCTCTGCACACTAGAGTAACTTGTTAGACAACAAGTAAGACTTAACTTTTGAACCCTGTTGCCATTATCAAAACACAGGTTTGACTTTGGTGCTTTCTGCACCAACATTCACACTTCTGAGGAATGACATGAATAAGTGCTGAAATATTTTTCCCCAAGCTGACCAACTCATTCTCCTTAAGCTTCTTTTTGTGAACACATAAATCTTTCAGGAATTTTGCATACTTAGGAATCTGTTTTATCATGGTCAACAAGGGTATATTGATCTCCACTTTGCTAAACAATTTCACTAGCTCATTGTATTCCTTAGCTTTCTCCTCTTCCACTTGCTTCTTAGCTTGAGTCTTGCGCTGAGGAAATGGCAAAGGAACTCTCAAATCCTCCTCTTGAGCCAAAACATGAGGGGCTGAAATTGGGACTGATTTCTCCACTGAGGTAGCTGCTGTAAACCCATCTTTGCTACTGATTTCTCCTCTATTTTCCACCAAAATTTCAGGATTACTTGAGGAAGGAGTTAGGCTTGGACTAGGGTTGGAACCAACTAAATTTGAAGTGATTTCAGGGTTGTTTGGGGCTGAAAATGAAGTTGCTATCCTATTTTCAGAAAATTCAGCTCTTGGACCATTTGGAGTTGAAGCCACCTTCCCACTCCTCAAAGTAATAGCACTAACGTTCCCCTTTGGGTTTGGAGTAGTTTGAGAAGTTAGTTGGCTTGATCCTTGAGCTTGAATTTGATTCATCCCACTAGCCAATTGTCTAATTTGCCTCTCAAGGTTTAGATGGTGGGATCATTTCTGTTGTTGCAAAAGTTGTTGAAGTATCTCCTCTATCCTTTGTTGTTGCCATTTCCTCCACTAGAGCCTCCATAGCCCCCTTGGTTTGCATGAGGCTTTGATTGGCCTTGAAATGATGATTGAGGTGATTGAAATTGTTGAACTTGCTGTGAACCTTGAAAGTGGGGCTGTTGGGGCTGATTATAGGGCTGAAATGGTTGAGAAAATTGCTGAAAATTCTGCTAAGAACTTGGTTGAAATGGTTGAGAATTGTAACTCTGAAAATTCTGAGGTTGAAGTTGAAATTGTGGTTGAGAGGGCTGAAATTGTGTGGGCTGAAAATTCGAATTTGAGGGCTGAAAACTTGGGTTGAATGGCTGATAAGCTTGCTGTGAAAACTGATTTTGTGGTTGAGATGATTGATATTGTTGCTGAAAACTCAGATTTCCTTGAAACCCTTGCTGAAAATTCGGTTTTCCTTGGAAAGGTGGCTGATTTGGTTGGTAAGGTTGTTGAAATGGCTGAAATTGTTGTTGTCCTTGTTGAACTTGCTGGAAATTTGATTGGGGCTGTTGATATTGTTGTTGTGATGGGTTTTGCTGATAAAAAGAATTACCATACTTCAAGTTTGGATGATCTCTCCAACCCGGATTGTAGATAGACAAGTAGGGGTTGTTTTTGGCTTGGAATTGCCCCCTAGTCAATGCAACTAATGTCTCATCTTGTTGGAGGTTGGGACATAGATCCGAATTGTGGTCTTGGCTTGAACAAATACTGCATAACCTCACACTTGGCTTGAAGGTGGTGGTACTGAGAAATTTTGATTTTGACTCACATTATTTAGAGCCATTTGCTTCACTAGGGATGTGAGCTCCATCAATGAATTCTTGATTTCTTTTTGCTCATTCGATACCATCTGAACTTCATTAACTCCTCTGGTGGACAAAGCTCTACTCCCAAATTGTTGTGAGTTCTCTGCCATATTTGAAATTAGCTCCCTAGCTTGATCTGGTGTTTTGTTTACTAGGGCTCCTCCTGCTGCAGCATCTATCATGATCCGATCCATCTGAAGAAGTCCCTCATAAAAATATTGAATGAGTAACTGCTCACTAATCTAGTGCTGTGGGCAGCTAGAACAAAGTTTGTTGAACCTTTCCCAGTAGTCATACAAAGTTTCTCCTACTACTTGTTGTATGCCACATATGCTCTTCCTGATGATTGCAGTCCTAGATGCTGGGAAGTACTTCTCCAAGAATGCTTTCTTCATAGAAATCCAGCTAGAAACGTGCCCAGTAGGTAAGTAGTAAAACCAATCCTTTGCTGCTCCAGTCAGGGAAAATAGGAATGCCCTCAGCTTGATATCTTCCTCTGAAATACCCTGAGGCTTCATGGTGGAGCAGACAACGTGAATGTCACGCCCCGAGACCCAGGAGCCGCTGATCCAATAGAAAATCGGACAGCACCTCCCCTGTCCGGCGGACAATTTACACATACACACAGATAATATAACACAACCACGCAGTTTAAAGGGCCTCAGGCCTCAGATGTAAGCAGAAACAACAATTATATGATTATATCTATCGAAAAACCAAAATCCGGACTCACCTGAGCTGCCAGGGGGCAGGAACAAAGCCAAAACCGAACGAAGTCCAACATAGGACTCAAAAGTACAATACCTTCAAACAGAACGTGCATACATGTTCAAAACATACAGCGGAAGCATAGGAATGCTACAGGGTCCATAACAAAACAAGGAAAACCAAAAAGGGCTCCTCGGGAGCTGGGGACTGGCGGCTCGGGATCTCCTCGCAGACATCAACCTGAAATAAATATATATGGCAACGGGGTGAGTCCATAGCTCAGCGGATACCCAAACAGATATGCATAGAAGGTTATACCAACAATAAGAGTTCAGCTAGTACAGACTCATATCAACAGAAGGGGAAAGACTAGCACTGAACAAACTGGGATAGATACATACCTGAATCCATCTAACCTGTACAGAGGGTAAGAAATACCGGTGGAATATTAGTAGACAGATAAGCACAGATAACAAGTCTCCAGTATATGCGATGTCAAACAAGTGCAGCAAATAAGTGCAGCAAACAATGCACGATGCAAAGTATGCACATGGTGCAATGACATGTGTCACCCCTGACACCAGACAGAATCATCGTACACCTGTCATAGGGACGTCTGAAAAGGTAGGGCTCTGACAACTGTACACCCTGCCATCACTGCCCCTGAGTGACCGGGTGGCCAGGATGCTGGCGGAGACCACGCTCCTAACCCCAAGCAATGGGGGAGTCAAGCTCTCATCTCCTCGTGGCTCAGTACGAGAAGGGATCCCTGCTTGCTACCATGCCCGCGCTCACCCTCCAATAGTGGCCGAACGGAGCAATACAGGGCAAATGCACACATCTACGGTATCCACTAACCCATGAGTGGCCGTGTGTGCCCGTCATGTACCGGAAGATGATTAGGCTCAACCACAAGGGAGTCGCTGATCGCCGGCATGCAATGCAAGGATGGTGTATGATAGATACACATACCTCCCTCCCAAATCCTCAGTATACTAAATCTCAGTCTGAAATCTTATAACAGGAAATACAGGTAACCTACAAGGTATACTGACTGGAAACTACAGATCCCTCAAGGTCAAAGGCAGGAGATACAACACGATCTCTAAGCATACATATAGATATGACAATACCTGAGACTGTATGGAACTACAACATAATAACTCAGGGATAAACCACATGTATCCAGAACAGGTATAATAACTCAGGGATAAACAACAAGTATCCAGAACAGGTATAATAAACAGGGATAACCAACAAGTATCCAGAACAGGCATACTAAACAGGGATAACCAACAAGTATCCAGAACAGGCATACTAAACAGGGATAGCGTATAATCTTACTGCTATCTATAACAGTCTATGCATAATCACATGACAATATCAAAAGAGATAAGTCAAAGGGTACCCGCCTTAAAGTGAAGATGCTCGTATCCAAAGAGAATCTCCCGTCCAATACTGAGCAGCGATAAATCCAAGTCAAGTCACTGTATCAAAGGGCATATTTAAATAACTATCACAAAAACAGTAGCTAGCTAACAAGTCCCTAAATCGTATTAGGGTTAATCAAATCCTCGCATTTCATTTAATTACCTTTAATTAATGGTTAACCCTTACTATATTGGGTTTAGGTTTATGTCTAGGTTTAACCCCAGTGATCACCTCAAATTAAACTAACCCATTATAAACATACTGTCAACTCCATCAAAACAGATCATATAATTTCCAAAACTCACAATAATGATAAGATTTGAACACCGCAGATACACCATCACCAAACCCAATCTGATCCTTTTTGACATAGCATCACAAGATCAAAAGGATCAAACTAATGCCTAATCCAAACCAAAACAACCTCATGAACAGCAGAGATAGAACCATACCAATCAACATCATTAATCTACACTCATTACACATCCAGCTAATCCAAAAATATCACAAACGACAAATAGGAAGAACTAAAGGAATATCCAAACTCCATATCAGTGATCAACCATCCTATTTTAAGGTACTTACCACTATAACAGATGTCAAACCTATGGGTTCACAATCTGTGCATCGATTCCAACCAGCAAAATAAAATCCTGAACAAACCATTACCTACCTCCCTTGAAGGTCACGATAGATCAACACTTATCACAACCCAAATCCAGTTTCAACACTAAACATTAAATTATTCCATTCCAATTCAAAGTCAAAGTAGAGAAATCAACATAAAACTCGTAGCAAAAATCTCATCTGAAACCTAAGCAGCATAGATCCAAAACCCAATCGAACCATCTGTTCAATTACTAATCAAATCTCAAATACAATCCAAAGTATTTTAAACCACTGTGGGATCCAAAGGACATCAATAATATACCATATCAACAACTGATCTACTGAATTGAACTAGCCAACCATATCAATTTCCCATCTCAAGATCTACAGCTATCTCTTTACCAAAAGATCAAAAACTGGCATGTGGATTAAGGCTCACCTTACACAGCCGGAATTCCTCAGGCTCACGACCACTCCAATCACCGAAACAGAGCTCAGCCCAACAATTCCCGATCAAACAGGATTACTTCAATTCCTCCGCACAGCCCGATTCAGATGAAGACACTGTCACCTAACATATGCGTAAATTCCACATCAAAAATCCAATCAATGGGAAACTGAACAATCGATTCACAACCAAACTGAACATCCACAAATCTAGACTCTTACCTCAATTGGATCGTTGACTGGAAATCCAAATCAGAGCAGCTAGTTCCAGCAACTGAGGAAGACACTAGCCCAATTAAGCTACAATGAAACCAAATCCCCAACATTAACTTAGTAGTCCTCACCTGTGCCCGACAGGTCTCCATAGCAGCCAACTCCCTTCAATCGGAGCTAACATCGCCAGAGAACTCCACGCGAGATTGGGATCGGAAGCTGGTCTTGGTAATCAAGCTCCGACGATGCTGTAAGACCCAAGAGTTGGCCGGAATGAACGCTGGCTAGGGCAACCCGCACTCACACGTGGAGAAGGGAAGAGGAGTGGTCGTCGAGTAGCTTCGGTTGCGAGCTATGGCTCGTCGGCTCCCGGGGGTCCCTCAGTTGAGGCCCGATCGGAGAGGAAGGAATGGTGAGGAGTCGTCGGCGGTTGTAGCCGCAACTAGGGCACGCGAGGTGAAGGGGAGAAGAGAAGAAATGGGTGTCGGCTGTTGGGTTCGGCTAGGGCAGCGAGCGGAGGAGAGGGAGTATATTAGGGATTGGCATTTTGCACTCTAGTCCACACAAATTTCAGTCTAATTGCAAGAATGCCCTCCGTTTCAAGTTTTGTACTCATTAACCCTCCATACTTAGATCAAATCCAGATCTTGCCCTTAGGTTTCTGATTTTTACCATTTGACTACTCCAATGCTATTTTAAATAGCCCTAATGCCCTCAAAATGTTTAATCTTTAATTATAATCTAGTCCCCAATTTATGTCCAAGGCTTCGAAAATCCTGGAACCTTTCCGAGAAATTTTCCAGAGTGAAATAAACGTGTCGGATTTTACAGTGAAGCTCATGTAAATGCCTGTTGGGATCCTCCCCAGACTGACCTTGAAATTTGGGCAAAAGATGAATAAGTCCTGATCTTAATTCAAAATCTCCAGTGAGCTCTAGATATGCAATGCAGGAGTACTGAAAGGCATCATCTGGTGCTGCTAATTCCTTCATAGTTTTCTGGTGGACTGCCATAGAATCAACTGAATAAGTTGAGATGGACTGAGTAGGAAAAATATCAATAGACTCTAAAACACTGAGTTGATTCCTCCTGGCTCTAAAAGTTCTTTCAATTTCAGGATCAAAGTTTTCAAGAATACCACCTGCAGATCTGGTCATACAAAAATACAAAAATTACAGCAAATGTATGCAAAAGAATAAAGCAAGTAATATGAATCACAAGATATAGAAATAAGCACAAGTAAACTAGATCACAAGATATGAAATAAGCACACAAGCTAAATCAAACAAATTCAACTAGTAATTTCCCCGGTAACGACGCCAAAAATTTGATGCTACCCAATATAAGTGTCACGAATGTGGGTATCAAATTTAGAAATTTATAATGCTGAACACCCTTGCTAGCAAAGTAGAAATGTATGATAGGGGCCTTAGGTCGTATTTTTCCAGGACTAGTTGCGAGTGTTCAATTGAGCTTGAAAGTTATTTGTCATTAAATGTTTTGGGTCTTCTAGATAAAATGGGGGTTTTGTTTTACAAATAAGATTTGGAATATAATTGAAATGAAACAAGTTTAACTAGGCAAATTTAAACTAGGAAATTGCTATTCTAACTTAACAAACTTGGAAATGAGCAATTCAATTTAAAATGATGGAAGTTCAAAACAAAAGCTAGTATCAAATTCAGGCAAACAACAAAACTGAAGCTAAAAAGAAGAAATCGAACTAAGCTCACATACTTCAACTGTAAAACAAGGAACAGGGGTAAATCGTGCTGGAACTCTACCTAATCGGTCGACAGTCCGATCAGGTTCACGTCTGATCGGTCAGCAGACCGATCAGATATAGTTTGGATCAGACTGTAGTCCGATCAGTAACTGAAACGCAGACTGAAACAGAACACGATTGCTGCAGAACAAAATTCAGAAATGAGAATTAACTAAAAACTAAACATTAAACCCTTCCTTTGGCTCAAATTCTTCTTGCTGTCAAACAAGATTCAGCTACGAACCCCCTAGCTCGACAAATCGCCAGATCTCAATCTTCCGCGATCAACTCAGCTCAACTTGCCTCAAGATAACCATCCTTTCGATCCCTTTGTTCTCGACTTGTGGGAATACGATGACGGCTTAGGGACGATCAGATCAACTCAGAGAACCCCTCTCACTTGCTCCGATTGATGAAAGATGAAGCACAACAAGAATCGATTGGATAATTTCAAAAACTGGTGAAACCCTCACCGAGCCTCTTCTTAGTGACAAATTGATTAGATTAGCTCCCGGATATGCTGTTCCGACGATCTGGAACTCAAACCAAACTCGGATTCAATGTGGTCGCGCGATCGGACGAAGAAACGGAAAAGAATCACAAGAACAAATGATGAATAACGCAACAGATTGGCGAAGACGCGACAATGATCTCGGCGAGGGAATTTCTGTTTTTACTGAGCATTTCTAATTTGGACAGCTGTGATTGCTCCGATCCCATCCAATGGTCGGATCAAGTCAGATCGAACCCAAACTTCCCAGATCTTGATCAAGGGCTCTGATCTACTGTTCCTTAGCTCGGATCACTCAGATCTGAAGTGGATGGCTCAGATCATCCCTTCTCTTGTTTGGACAGTCTAGATCCTCTATTACTTGATCCAACGGCTAAATTAATTCTGATCTGGCCCAAACTTTCAGATCTTGATCCATGAGCTTGATTAAGTCTATCTTGAGCTTGGATCGACCAAAAGTTGGCGGATGGCTTAGATCTAACCCTTCTCTTGAATGGACGGCCCATATTAACCCGATGCTTGATCCATTTGATCCGGATCCAATTCTGACCCAAGTTTGACCCAATATGATCCAGGTCCATGATCATTTGAATCCTACAAAATGATATTAAATTTAAGTGCCAAAACATATTAAATATAGAAAGAATTGAATCTTAAGCAAAATTGAGGTCATTCATGAAACCTTATATAAATGCAAACTTAAGCATATAATATTGGATCAAAATATGGATTTGAGGGCGTAGTTTAATCAACAAAATGAAACTTATCACTGACCCAATCACTTTAAGTGTAGCATTGTTGCCAAATGCTACTGAGCCTAGGTTTTTGAACTTGATTTTGGTGAACTTCAATTTATCCCCAGTCATATGTCTGGAGCATCCACTATTCAACATCCACTGGTCCAAATCTTTATGTTCCTACACATAAATTATGTTTTGATTTGGAACCATTTGTGTAGAGGTAGGAATAGTTTGAATTGAATTTCACTACCTAGTCTGTCTCACCCACATCTAACGTTATCAAGCATGTTGACCTTATGGGTTTTCTGTGAGACAGGTTTTTGATAATGAATTTAATTAATTTTGAAAAAATGTTAGATGATCATGTTAAGTGTAGAATTAAATTTTGAAAGATTATTAATTTTGAAAAATGTTGAACTAATTTTGAAAATATTATAGAGTTAATTTGTGAAAGATTATTAATTTTGAAAACAATGTTGAATCTAAGATTTAATTAAAAATTGTGTTAGATTCAAATTTATCAAATAGTAAATTGAATTTGAGTTTCGATAATCGGCTTCCAGGTCTTGGCGAGGCACAGAGGCCTTCTTTGGCCGTAGCCTTATTGGAGCAACAACCCTTTCCTTGACAAAGCCTTTTACCGAAAGTTCATTTTCAAATTACTTTTTGAAAAATTTTGGTCTAACTAGCTTAGGTTTTGGATCGGTAGCTTCGGCTAGTTCCACCAGACTAAACAGACCAAGTAGGGCACGCCTCACCTCACTTGACCTTATTAGAAGGGCTTCCCTAACGTACTATCATCTCACCTCCACCTAATACTATGTTGTTCAAGTTTTAAGTAAGTCATTTATCCTTAAACTAATCATTCCTATGTCTAAACAGAATAATAAAATTTGCAAAAATAAAATAAACAAGCAATCAAGCAATTTAAAAAAAAATTATCTACTTATAAAGATGGTTTTTATATTAGCTCCCCCTGGACTGAAGCCTCGATAAGGGTTGGGCAAGATGTGAATCTTGTCCTTGAGGATCCAATATTGGTTTGGTCCAGCTTGTTTATTCAAACATAGCTTTGGGACCCATGCTTGGACTCGGGTTCTAGGTTGGTTCAATACTGAATAATAAGAGCGTTATCGCGATTTTTGATAGCCTAATCCGGATCAATTGAGAACAGATTTCTGTTTTCCAAGAATCATGTCAAGATTCTTGGAACCCGAAGTGAATTGTTCCAAGGCAACTCTGAGTTCCTTGACTTGATTTTTCAAGGAGGAATTCTCTTCCTCAAGCTTTTGAACTTGAGTTGAGTTTCCTTCTTGAACTGGTTCAGTCAGGAACTCATGTTGACTTCCTCTTTCAGGAGTTTTACTTCCTGTTGGAGGGTTTCAACCCGGATGTTGGCTTTCGCCAATTTACGAGACAAGTAAGAAATTAAATCATAAAGTTTGGATTTCGGATAACCTCTTACCGCGACTTATCCGTCCTCCGAGATCGAAAGCTTTCCGGTGCCGACGTCCTCGTCCGGTTCTGATTCTGTTCCGGAGTCGATGTCTTCCGAGGTGGTCAAGGCGAGTAGATTCGAGTGCGGAGTTTCTTCTTCTTCTTCCGAGGATGATTCGTCCCAGGTGGCTTGAAGAGCCTTCTTTTTCCTAGCCTTTTTATTATCTTTCAGGTTGGGGCACTTTGATCTGAAATGTCCCTTCTTGTTGCACTCGTAGCATGTTATGTTACCTTTGTTCTTCTAGCTCGTCGAGGGTTCAGATGGATCTTCCTTCATCCGATTTGACTTCTTCTTGTTCATTTGGTTTTTGAGCTCCTTGTAGTAGAGGCGAGCTAACCGGACCAGTTTTGGATGATCCCCTTCATCGTCGTCTGATTCCGAGTCTGAGTCGGACTCGGGTACCGATTGAAGCTTCTTTTTCTGAGATCTTCCAGGAGTTTTCCCTACATCAAACGCAATACTCTTCTCGACCAATGTAGTATTAGTTTGTTCGTGTAATTCTAACTCAGAAAATAATTCGTCTAGCTTAATTTCGGAAAGGTTTCGGGAAACCTTGTAGGCATCCATCATAGACGCCCACAATGTGTTCCTTGGGAACGAGTTTAGGGTATACCTTATTAGGTCACAGTTTTCGACCTTGTGACCTATTGTGTGCAGCCTGTTCATCATCTTCTGGATTCTTGCATAGAGCTGTGCTGCTGATTCACCTTCGTGCATCTTTATCGTGTAGAGTCTATTGAGCAACAGATCTCTTTTGCTGATCCGCGTATCAGACGTACCTTCGTGCAGTTCGATGAGTTTGTTCCTGAGTTCCTTCGCGCTACTGAAGGGTCTGACTCGGTTCAATTCTTCTTTCGTCAGGCGCTACTGAAGGGTCTATGTAGCTTTTGCATCGGTCTCGATCTTCTTCTTGAGTGGACCATCCCACTCAGTGTAGCCTTGCACCACGCCTTCTGTATTTTTGGGTATCTCCAGTCTAGCCTGGATGATGATCCACATGTCCACCTGAGTTTTCAGGTGGACCTCCATCCTACTCTTCCAATAGGAGAAATCTTCTCCTGAGAAGAGTGGTGGTCTGGCGGTGCTATATCCCTCTTGCATGGCCATTTAATGTTTAACTGAAAAATTTACAACCAAAAACTTGTCCCAAGACTAAGTCTTGGATTAGCAGTGCGGCAGAAAAAAATAGTAATAAGAAAAATCGAGTGGTGTTGCACCAACCTCGATTAACGAGAAAATTACGAACGAAAAATATTTAAAATTCGAAAAATCTGAAAAATCACTCAACTGGTGGTTGGACCAGAATTGAGCCACCCACTCTGATACCACTTGTGGGATCGTTTAGAATCGATAGACGGGGGGGGGGGGTGAATATCGATCGACAATTTTCGAAAAACTGAGAGCAATTACGCAGCGGAAAAATTCAATGCTAACACTGTTATTTTTTTACTTGGTTCGGAGTCACAGTCGGTTCCTACTCCAAGGCCCACGGTCCTTGACCGTTTACGATGGGCAATTCTATATTCCGAGAAAATAGTACAAGTTTGAAGTTGAATACAGAATTAAAAAAAAATACAGCAATTAAAACTTCATACCGACGACCAGAGAAGAGTGAAGATCGGAGCCGCGAGTCATCGTTGGCGCTTGAGACTTGAGCACGGAGTGTTAGGAGAAGAGCACTTGAAAGAAATCGTTGGAAGCAGTTGTATCCAGAAGCAAGGGGGTGAACCCCTATTTATACTATGTCCTTGGGCGCCTGTGTTGAAGGGGGCGCCTGACACGTGGCCTTCCCTGCGCGAATCTCCATCCGCAGACTTGGCCTACACTTATCCCTTCAACTGGGGTGCCTGAGCTGACTGGGGCGCCTGTATCAACACAGGCGCCTCAGATGCTGATGTGGAGGCTTGCTTCGAGTATGCTTGGAAGAACCTGTTGGTGCCAGAAGCACCAAAGTCAAACCTTTGTTTTGATAATGGCAAAGGGTTCAGAAGTTAAGATTTGGTAGTGATCTAACAAGTTGATTAAGTGTGCAGAAAAGTCCTAGGTACACTAGGCACTAAGTCCTGGTTCATTTGAATTGGGCACTAAGTCCTGGCCGCGGGCTGGGCAACTAAGTCCTGACTTTAAGTTGGGCAATAAGACCTGGTGAGTGAAGCTGGGCACTAAGACCTGGTGAGTGACGCTGGGCACCGAAGACCTGGTGAGTGAAGCTGGGCAAAAGTCCAACCGGAGGAGCCGATTGGCAAAAAAGGTAAATTCTCCCGAGAGGAGAGGTGAGGACGCGTTCCCCGTGGAGGGAACATTAGGCGTCGGTTCAACCTAGGGTTCCATTTGGGAAACCCAAAGTCAGAACCAAGACAGCTTAGGCTGTAAATAATTTCTAACATAGTTGCTTCTTGTGTTTTGGAACTAACCTTGGTTGCAGGAAATGAACGGACAGTGTTTTTGCAGCTCAGGCGCCTCATTGGAAGGAGGCGCCTCACTGGGCTAGGCGGCTGTAAGGATACAGGCGCCCCAGTGCAAGGCCAAACCGAGACCATCGAAGCGAACTGCCACAAAATTCTATGGACCAAGTCGAGCTAGGCGCCCCAGACAACTCAGGCACCTCAATGAAGGGGATAAGCGCTGGCCGAGCCTACGGATGGAGTTCACGCAGGTGAGGCCATGTGTAGGCGCCCCCTTCAACACAGGCACCCAGGAGTCGACTATAAAAGGGGGTTCGCCCCCAAGGCTTGAGAACAACTCACTCATTACGCTCTCAACACTTTCGTTTAAGCGCTACGCTCCGACAAGCTCCGTACTCGCGATTCAAGTGCCGACGACGACCCGCTACTCCGATCCAATAAGTGGTATCAGAGCGGGTGTCTCAAACCTAGTGCAACCACCAGTTTGAGATTTTTTCGGATTTATGATTTTTTTTTAATTCTTTTCGCTCAAATTTTCTCGTTAATTGAGGTTGGTGCAACACCACTCGATCTTTTTTCGTTATTATTAATTTCTTCCGCACTGTTAATCCAATACTAAGTCTTGGGACAAGCTTTTATTTGTAATTTTTCAGTTTAAGTACAATGGCCATGCAAGAATGGGATAGTGTCCGTCCACCCCTATTCTCTAGTGAGGACTTCAGATCTTGGAAAAGCCTGATGGAATCACACCTGAAGGCCAATCTGGGCTGATGGTCAATAATCCAAACTGGGTTTACGTTCCCCACAAAAATGAAACATCAATCGCCTGGGACAAATTGGACGAACCAACCTTGAGGAAGATCGAAACTGATGCTAAGGCAACAGTAATCTTACAATACGGCCCGACAAGAGAAGAATTGAAGCTGGTTGGATCATTCAACTGTGCCGAAGAAATGTGGGAAAAGCTGATCAACCTACATCAGGAGAACTTTGATGAAGAGGAAGATCAAGTAAACTATCTCGCATTCTCAGCTCAAGCCTAAATAGCCGAGACAGAGTCGACACCCGACTTCGAAGTTGACTCTGGAGCAGAAGATGAAACAGAATCCGTACCAGACTGTGAATTTGAGCTAGAATCAGAAAATGAATTGACTGAAACAAAAGCGGTAATCGACTTTGAACCCTCTTCAGAGTTACAATTAAATAATCAAACTAATACTATAATGGTCGAGGAAGGTATAGTTTCTATTACAGGAAGAACCTCAGAGGAACCACCAAAGGAGAAGGCGCAACCAGTACTCGAGTCCGACTCAGATTCAGAATCTGACTACAGTGAAGGAGATAAACTCAAATTGATTCGATGGCTTTGTAACCACTACAAGAAGCTGAAGGAACAGAAAAGAAAAACGGCTAGAATCAAGGAGGAGATTCCAAACCAGGAATCAAACAGTAATAAGGTAAATTCAAAAGGTAAAAAGCATATAATATGTTTTAAGTGCAGCGAAATAGGACATTACAAGAGTAAGTGCCCCAATCGCAAGAGTCGACCTTCGCCAAACGGTACCCTCAAGAATACTGGACAAATATCTGGGAAAGGTAACTTTACAATATTTGAAAACCCATTATTTACTTCAAATGATGTGATTAAATCTTATGAATTAGTTAAAGCAAATTTTAGAAAATTAGAACAAGAAAATGAAACATTAAAACATAAGGTCAAAATGCTAGAAAGCTTAATTCACAATCTTGCTGATTTAAAAAATCCAGAATATTATTCCAATTGTGACGTGGCTTAGATGATTATTCTTCTCACTTGTCTATTTATTTTATGCTTAGATTTAGGATTGGTTAGATTAAGAACAAATGGTTTAGTTGAGATTTGAAAAAACATAGTATTGGGTGGAGGTGAGATGATAGTACGTTAGGGAAGCCCTTCTAATAAGGTCAAGTATATCCTACTTGGTCTGTTTAGTCTGGTGGAACTAGCTGAAGCTACCGATCCAAGACCCAAACTAGTTAGACCAAAATCATTCAAGAAGTAACTTGAAGATGAATTTTTAGTAAAATGCTTTGTCAAGGAAAGGGTTGATGTTCCAATAAGGCTACGACCAAAGAAGGCCTTGTGCCTCGCTAAGACCTGGAAGCTAATTATTGAAAATCAAATTCACTTTACTACTTGTTAAATTTGAATCTAACACAAACTTCAATTAAATCTTAGATTTAGCAAAATTTTCAAAATTAATAAAATTAACATGTTTTTCAAAATATTTATCTCACAAAACTCATAAGGTTAACATGTTTGATCACGTAGAACTGGGTGAGATATCTAGGACCTAAGAGTATAAGTCACTATCCTCAAAGTGCTTTCAAAAGTTATTCAAAATTATCTCTAGTTCTTTTCAAATTAATTCAGTTTATTGTACTCTACTTTTTCAACTCTAACATTTTTGAATTTCATGTTGACAATAAACTCATTTTAAATAGAATCTAGGGCTTGTTTGATTTAGTTATTGATTAGTCAAACACAGTCAACTGAGTCAAACCTGGTCAACACAGTCAACCCTGGTCAATGGTCAACGGTCAAACCAAGGTCCGCTCGGGCGCCCGAGACCTTACAGGTGCCTGAAGCTTTAACGTCAACCAAGGCAGTCAGAGGCAGTCAGGCTGCCAAAAGTTGGCTGCCACCTGACTAGGGCGCCCAAGAGGCTCTCGGGTGCCTCAATGCTCACGGGCGCCCGGGTAACCTTATATAAGGCCCTCAATCCCTCTTCATCTCCAACACCAAACGAACTCTTCCCTCATTTCACTTCTTCCCAAGGCACCCGAAAGCCCTTCTTGTGCTCTCAAACGCCCCGCTTCAACAATGCCTCCCCGGTACCATTTTAATTATGCATTTAGAATTAATTTTTCGATTATCTCGCTTATTAAATGTAAAATTTCTCTTATTCGTTTAGAAAACGTTGTGTTACCCAACCTAACCCCGTGGCCGAGCCTAGCCCGGATCCTAGGTTCCCTAACTTAGAATTATTTAATAAATTTGCCCAGACCACTTACAAACCTATCAAAACTAGCTTCTTAAATCAGCAATTCTTTACTCAATCTTGCCCAATAGCAATGGACGCCATCAATTTCTATCAACTTGACCATCTTGTCTTCTGCACACATCTAGTTAACATGACCCTGTGTGCAGAATTTTATAACAATCTGGTCAAAATATATGACCTTTGCTATTCGACCATCGTTCAAGGAATGCCACTTACTATCTCACCAACCTTGTTTAATCGATTTTTAGGTCTACGATCCTCCCAGTCTACCTTTTGCTACTATCCTCCTACTAACCTGCCTTTTAGTGCCCCTTATTCTCACATTTCCCTGGATACACTTTACTCCTACTTCTTCAGGGATATCTAAGACCCGACGAGACAGAGGTTCCAGTCCGTCGATCTTCGAGTTCAGTATTATGCTCTCTATAGAGTCATAATCCGCTGTGTCCTTCCTCTAACCACTCTAGATATCGCGACCATGCGACCATTTCATACTTTCCTTCTATATGTTATGATTCATCATCTCGATTTAAACATTGGCCATCATATTTTCCACACGATCATCTATGCCTCCAGTATTTCTACCCATTCTCGAGTTTGAACCCCCTACTGTCACATCATCACCTCCCTACTTCACCACTACGGTCGCGATATCACCGCCGGGGAGGTAACCCTAATGACCGAATTCGACGAGAACGGGGCTAGGAACTTCTCCTTAGCGGGGATAGATGTCTCAGCCACCGGGGTTCTTTCATGGAGACACCAGAGGGCTCAACCCCAGATAGACTCGGACGAGGAGGTGGAGGTTGATGTAGCCGATCTCGCAGCCGAGATCAACGAGCACTTACAGGAGCCTCCTCCACCGACCACCGACCAGCGCCTGGCACTACTTCAGATAGAGATACACAGTCTCCGAGAAGATATGGAGGCCCGACACGCTGAATTTTTAGACACTCTTCAGGCCAAACATAATGTGAACCAGGCCTACCACACTGAGTACATGGACACTTTTCAAGCCGAACACCAGGCAAACATGGTCTAGCACACTGAGTACATGGATGCCCTCTGAACCGATCGTGAGACAAACGAGGCTCGATACAACGAAATGATGTCCATGTTTCGGTCTTGGCAGCCTGGTCCATTTGACCACCTTGGCCCCTCCTCATAGATCAGAGTGATTCTCCAGCTAGCTGATTGTACTTATATTTGACTTGCCCTACCCTGTAGGGTTGACATGTGTTTGACTTTACTGGTCATTGTGTTGACCAGTTGACTTTGCTGTGTTGTGTTTGACTTTGCTGGTCCTTGTGTTGACCAGTTGACTTTGCTATCTTATCTACTGGTTATTTACTTATCTGTTGAGTTTTTAACTGCTTAGTTATTCACTTCATAACTGAATCTTAGGGTTGTGCTTAGTAGAGTAGGACTGATTTATATTGTTTCCTAAAAACTTTTTCTACTTTTTAATTTTCTTTGAAAATTTTGCAAATTAATCATTTTTCCAAATTTTTAAAATTTAAAATAATTTTTCGACTTAGTTTTATTTCAAAAACTATCCCCTTCAAAACTAGGGCTTTTTCGCAAATGGACAGCTTAGGCCCTAACCCTAGAACTGCATGCACCTATAGATCTAGAAGCCAGCATCTCACAAGCACCTTAGGGTACTTTTGATTGATAACCTAGACTGGGTTAAGATGCTTAGATCTATGCCTTGATTCAAGATGCTTTAAGTCAGTGCATCTGTAGTAATTGGGGCAATAAATACAAGTTGAACAACAATCAGGTTAAGTGTCAAGTTTAGAAAATCTAACTTGATCAGATCACTTAACTTGACTAACTCTAGCGAAAGCTACTATTTATGACAGTTAGTAAGTAGCTAACATGATTAGACAGGACCCGATCAAGATTGGTTTAATTTGGTTTGGTCCAGTTTTTTTTTCATTAGAGTTGGTTCAATACAGAATTTCAATTTCTTGCTAGCTCTAATTTATTTGCTGTAATTAGTATAAATTATTTTTTGATATATGGCAAAGGGGGAGAGAAACAAAAGAAAGAGGGAAATTTTTGTTTTCAAAATTTTCTATCCCTTTTTCAAAAAGTAAAGTAGAAAGTTCTAAGTGCTAAGTTTTCAAGTACTTTTCAGTGTTTAAATACTTCAAAGTTCTTTAAGTACTAAAAAATAATTTCAAACTAATTTGAGTATTTCAAATTTATTCTAAAATTTCTTTAAATACTTAAAAAGGTTTTAAAATTTTTTCTAAGTATGTTTCAAGTGCTTCAAACTTTTTCTACTTCGAAAAGGCTTCAAAATTACTAAGTGACTTTTGAAAAACAATCCTAAAGAAGTTTTTTCATAGTAAACAAATTTGCCTGAGCTAAAACTATTGTTTCAAAAATCTGTTGGCAAATGTGCTAAGTAAATCTTTTCAAACAAATTCCTTTTTAATGAAAATGCTTTTAAGCAAATTTTTCTAAGTTGGGAATTTTTTTCCAAGTTAAAACTTTGCAAGGAAAATCAGTTTTCAAAACTTATTTTGCCTAAGTAAACTGTCAAAATATTGAAACAAAAATCAGGCTTGCAAAACCTTTTCAAAAATTGCCTAAGTATTCTTAAGTACAATTGCTTTATTTTTTGAAAAATACTTAGTTAAAAACCTTAAAGATTTTTGCAAAACACTTAGCACTTAGAAAGTTTACAAACCCGCATAATATTGAAAATTTCAGGAGGAGAATGTGAAATTTAGGGGGAGTTAAAATTCTGTTAGATTGCTATAATCTGCTTTTAACTTAACTTTTTGAACTGTGTTGCCATAAATCAAAAAAGGGGAGATTGTTGGTGCTGGAAACACCAAAGTCAAACCTTTGTTTTGATAATGGCAAAGAGTTCAGAAGTTAAGATTTGGTAGTGATCTAACAAGCTGATTAAGTGTGCAGGAAAGTCCTAGGTACACTAGGCACTAAGGCCTGGTTCATTTGATTTGGGCACTAAGTCCTGACCGCAGGCTGGGCAATAAGACCTGGTGAGTGAAGCTGGGCACTAAGACCTGGTGAGTAAAGCTGGGCACCGAAGACTTGGTGAGTGAAGCTGGGCAAAAGTCCAACCGGAGGAGCCGGTTGGCAAAAAAGGTAAATTCTCCCAAGAGGAGTAGGTGAGGACGCGTTCCCCGTGGAGGGAACATTAGGCGTCGGTTTGACCTAGGGTTCCATTTGGGAAACTCAAAGTCAGAACCAAGACAACTTAGGCTGGAAATAATGTCTAACATAGTTGCTTCTTGTGTTTTGGAACTAACCTTGGTTGTAGGAAACAAACGAACAATGTTTCTGCAGCTCAGGCGCATCATTGGAAGGAGGCGCCTCACTGGGCTAGGCGCCTGTAAGGATACAAGCACCCCAGTGCAAGGTCAAACCGAGACCATTGAAGCAAACTGCCACGAAAGCCTATGGACTAAGTCAAGCTAGGTGCCCCAGACAGCTCAGGCGCCTCAATGAAGGGGATAAGTGATGATAGAGCCTACGGATTGGAGTTCGCGCAGGTGAGACCACGTGTAGGCGCCTAGGAGTTGACTATAAAAGGGGGTTCACCCCCAAGGCTTGAGAACAACTCACTCATTACGCTCTCAACACTTTCGTTCAAGCGCTATGCTCCGACAAGCTCCGTACTCGCGATTCAAGTGCTGACGACAACCCGCTACTCCGATCCAACAGAACCCTTGTCTGGGGCACCTGTCACCATACAGGCGTCTGTTCAAACAGGCGCCTGACCTCATTTAGGAGCCTGGGAGCAGAAACCTTCAACCCTTTGTTCCTGCAACCAGGGTTAGTTCCAAAGCACAAATAATAGACAAATGATATATAGTTAATCACAGTTAACAGTCTGAGCTGTCTTGGTTCTGACTTTGGGCTTCCGAAATGGAGCCCTAGGTCGAACCGACACCTATTGTTCCCTCCTACGGGGAACGCATCCTCACCTACTCCTCTCAGGAGAGTTTACCTTTTTTGCCAACCGGCTCCTCCAGTTGGACTTTTGCCCAATCCTCCGGATCAGGTCTTCGTGCCCAGTCCGCGACCAGGACTTATTGCCCAGCTTCACTCACTAGGTCTTTGGTGCTCAGCCCTCGGCCAGGACTTATTGCCCAATTCCTCGAATCAGGACTTCGTGCCGAATCTGTGACCAGGACTTATTGCCCAACCCTATGTCAGGACTTCGGTGCCCAGCCCGCGGCCAGGACTTATTACCCAATTCCTAGAATCAGGACTTCATGCCTAGTGTACCTAGGACTTTTTCCTGCACACTTGAGTAACATCGTTAGATCACAAGATAACCTTAACTTATGAACCTTTGCCATTATCAAAACACAAGTTTGATCTTGGTGCTTCCGTCACCAACAAGCACTCGGGCGCCCCTGTGCATACAGGCCCGTAAGATCCTATTCTATCTATCCAGCTAGCCGTTTGCGATCATTGCATACCGAATAACACTCAAGCCACATGTCAGGTGCCCAAAACCACTCAGGCCGCCCCTATAGTGCCACATCAACAAACAGATAGAATTGACCGGGGCTATAAATAGGCCTCTAGAGCTCAGTTCCAAAGCATCAATAAACTGAAACAAATTTTTTCTTGTTTTCTAGTTCTTGTGTTTCAAAGTTTGTAAAAGGCTTCTCCGCCAGAAGGAGATTTTGATAGTGAGCTTCAACCGTCATGGATTAGCAACCACCTAGGTTACAACCAAGTAAATTTTTGTGTCTTAGCCTTTTACTAGTTTAATTAGTTTATATTCATTTTGTTTATTGTTTCAACTAATCTGAATTCTTTGTGAGCCGCACAAAAGATCTATTTTATTTTATAGTGGCAATTCACCCCTCTTATGTCGGTCCACCTCAATCCGATAAGGTTGACTGGAGACTTCACTGGTGAAGTCCTAGTGGGACTAGGTAGACCTAGTTGGAAACTAAGTAAAGTCCAAGTGGATTTAGGAGGTCACATATTGGCAAGGTAAAGACCTAATTGCTGTTAAGCAAAGGGAAGTGTTGGTGTAATTTGTTGATGCAGTCTGACCCTGATTGTTGTTTTGGTGTTGACACCGATTTTAGTTTAGGTTGATAATTATGATTATGATTAAGTCCTGATCGGGGATTAGGCACGGTGTTGAAAAGTCCTAACCTGGAGGGTTAGGTGTGGGAAAATCCTAGCTTGGAGGGCTAGGTGTGAAAAGTCCTAACCTGGAGGGTTAGGTGTGGAAAAATCCTAGCTTGGAGGGCTAGGTGTGGAAAAGTCCTAACTTGGAGGGTTAGGTGTGGAAAATCCTAGCTTGGAGGGCTAGGTGTGAAAAGTCCTAACCTGGAGGGTTAGGAGTGAAAAAGTCCTGGCTTGGAGGGTCAGGTCCTAGCCTGGAGGGCTAGGTTGATGAAATCCCGGCTTGGAGGGCCAGGTCCTAGCTTGGAGGGCTAGGTTGATGAAATCCCGGCTTGGAGGGCCAGGTCCTAGCTTGGAGGGCTAGGTTGGATGAAATCCTGGCTTGGAGGGTCAGGTCCAAGCTTGGAGGGCTAGGTTGGATGAAATCCTAGCATGAAGGGCTAGGTTGGTGTCCCTGGATCGGTCTGGTGACCAATCTGGGAAGTTGGCACGGTGCTCCTTCGTGGATCGGTCTGGTGACCGATCCAGCGATGACTGATCGGACTGGTCACTGATCAAGGAGCACCCAGTGAAGTTGGGAACCTGCTGCTCGGCTCCTGATCGGTCTGGTGACCGATCAGGGAGCATGCAGTTCGCTCACTACTCTGCTCCTGATCGGTCTGGTGACCGATCAGGGAGCATGCAATGGGTTTTGGTTCCCCTTACTGCTTGGCTCCTGATCGTTCTGGTGATCGATCTGGAACACTGTTCGGATCGTTCTGGTAAACGATCAAGTGTCGCGAGTTTCTCACTATGACCAATCAGGACGGAGCCTGATCGGTCTGGTGACCGACCAGGAGGGTTGGACTGTGAAGCTAAGAAATCACGCTGCAAAGGGGTGGATCGGACTGGTGACCGATCCACAACCTGGGATCGGTCTGGTGATCGGTCCCGGAGAAATTACGATTTTTGATTGAGCGTTGGGGACCGGTCAGGATGGAGCCTGATCAGTCTGAACCCACCCTGATCGGTCTGGTGACCGATCAGGAGGCTCTCTGATCGGTCCGGTGACCGATCACTTTAATTCAAAATGCACTGTCAGACGCTCTGATCGTGTCTGAACACATCTGATTTCCGCTGCCTAATCTCTGAGTGCAGAGAAAATTTGTAAACTGCTAAGTTTCAAGTGTCTGGCTATATTCACCCCCCCCTCTCTAGCCATCCAAGTTCCAACAAGTGGTATCAGAGCTTGGGGCTCTGTTCACGGCTTAACATCCGAGAGCTTACAGCAAGATGGCTGGAAGAGAAGGATTGAGCACAAACCGACCTCCATTCCTCGACGACACTGATTTTTCATATTGGTAGTCAAGAATGGAGTTTTACTTGAAGACAAACATGAGCTTGTGGTTCGCTGTCAAGGAGGGGTTTTCCCTTCCAAACGATAATGAAGGAAAGGAGCTCGAGTTTTCCAAGTGGTCGGCTGAGCAAATCCGGAAGGGGGAAGCAAATGCCAAAGCTATGGTCACCTTACAATGTGGGATGACCAAAGAGCAATTGATCAAGGTTGGTCCCTTCACCTCTGCCAGAGATTTGTGGAATAAACTCATTGAGCTCCATGAGGGAACTCAAGATACACGAACAGTCAAGAAGGACCTCCTTCACAGTCAACTCCAAAATCTGTCCATGGAAGAAAATGAAAAGGTAAGTGAACTCCATGGAAGATTCAAAGAGATCCTCAACGGTTTACATTCCATCGGCGAAAAGGTAGAAAATCGGGATCTAGTAAGGTTTGTTCTCAAAGCTTTTCCAAGGAACGCTTTGTGGTCATCCATGGTGGATGCCTACAATGTTTCCAAGGATCTTTCCTTAATTAAGTTAGAAAATCTATTTTGTGAAATGGAATTACATGAGATCTCTAACCAAGGCTCCAAAGAGAAAGGGGTTGCTTTTGTGGCAGGAAAGAAGAAACAAAAGGAGGAGAGGCACAACCATCACTTTGCTTTCATGGCACTAGAGGAGAGTGATGAATCAAGTAGCTCCTCAACCGCGCCTTCATCATCTTTGGATGATGAAGAGGTAATCACTCCCGAGTTAGATAAGTGTTATAGGGCTATTGCATGTTTAACCAAATTGTTAAAGAAATCTAAGAATAAGGTTAAGTCATTGAGGTTGGAAGTAAAAGAATTAAAATCCTCTGAGGTTGAGGATATTAATGATTTTCATGATGAATCTCTTGAGGATGAGAATAAGATCTTGAAGGGTGAAATTGAAAATCTCAAGAAGATTCTTGAGAAATTCTCAACTAGCTCTAAAACCCTAGACATGATTTAAACTCCCAAAGGGTGGTTTACAATAAGGCCGGTATAGGTTACCGATCTAAGGAACCAACCATTGTATCCTTAATGTCAAGAACCCAATTTAATGCACAAAATAATTCTAAAGTTCCTAGGGTTAAAAAGAAAATGACTAAAGCATGGGTGCCAAAGTCTTTGATTGAAGGTTCATTAGGTCCCAAAATTTGGGTACCTAAAATGTAACGCCCGTTTTTTTTTTTTTTCATAAGCGGCGTTATGTTAACATGCTTAGGGCATGTAGACATCATAAGGCAGCGGAATAACTTTAACTTATACATGCCCTGTTATCATTCTTAACTTAATGACATAGGAACCTTAGCATATTAACTTTGAACTTAAGCATCATATCATATCATGTCATACGTAACATCATATCATAAGGTTCCACAGGTCATTATTCAGACATATAAGTAACCAAGGTGAAGTTCTAGCATAAACCATAAATATAAAGTTTCCTGGGCCAAGTCACTACTACACACATGCGTCCTTGCCCTCCTGCTGCTTCCATCATTGTCCCCTTGAATGATCTGTGGTATAAGGAAATAAGACTATAAGCACACAGGCTTAGTAAGACTCTTTCCTACTCACAAAACCATTCATCATTCATCATCTCATAATGAGCACATGAAAACATTAACATACTTGGTGCTCTACTTAGGACATAACATCTTAAATCACTTATCGTATACATAGCATGGAATGAACATAAACATAGTAGCATTCTAAGCATGGCATAATACTTGGCATGAACATAAACATAGTAGCATTCTAAGCATGGCATAACACTTGGCATGAACATAAACATAGTAGCATTCTAAGCATGGCATAATACTTGGCATGAACATAAACATAGTAGCATTCTAAGCATGGCATAATACTTGGCATGAACATAAACATAGTAACATTCTAAGCATGACATAATACTTGGCACGAACATAAACATAATGAACATTCTTCCTATCATAACATATGAGCATCTTCTTAACATTATCATGGCATAGATCATTTGTTCTCATGTATATTTCTTAACATGAAGCGTAAGCATAAAATCTTATCATCATAGCATAATGCATAACATGAATGGAGGCATGAGTGGAATGCATATACATATATGGATGCTTAGTTTAAAATCATACTTTTCATGAACATACTTTTCATAAACATACTTTTTCATAATGAATGCATGGGCAATGCATATATATCATAAGGATGCTTAATCTTTAAAAACATACTTTTCATTTCTTAAACATAATCATCATAACATCATTTGGGGTCCCCGGCTTGTACCACATACATACATCATAGCGCGCATTCCTAGCAAGTCCGAGGTCGCGAGCCCCAACCTACTAGGGTAAGGACAGCATAGTCGGTAGTCCCCGAACCGAGGCGTTCTTAAGGTGCCCATCCCTGTTGCACAGCTTCGGTAGTGCCAGAACCGTGGACAGCTTCGGTAGTCCAAAACCGGGGCGTTCTTAAGGTGCCCATCCCTTGGACCCATACTTCGGTCCGGTACAAGCCCATACATAAAGTAAAATACTTTTCATGCTTCATCATTCATAAAACATTCATGGCATATTCATCATAGCATAACTTGTTACGGCCCGGCCCGTCTACCGGCCCATTTACCGGTCCTCACGACCGTCGTACCGTCGACCATCGACCGTGCCGTTTAGCATATTTATGCCTTAAAGACATAAGCATCATCTTTCATTCATCATACTTGTCATTCATCATTTTCATTCTTAGACATGACATATGTACACATCATTCATAGAGCATGGCATACATTCATATTATCCTAAAACATGGCATATCATTCATAAACATGGCATATCATTCATAAACATGGCTTATCATTCGTAAACATGGCATATCATTCCTAAACATGGCATATCATTCGTAAACATGGCATATCATGCATAAACATGGCATATCATTCATAAACATGGCATATCATTCATAAACATGGCATATCATGCATAAACATGGCATATCATTCATAAATATGGCATATCATTCATAAAACACAAATCACATCTTACCATAGGGCCATTGGGACCCTTACTTGAAATAAATCTTAACTTTTACCCTATTAACCCTTCTTGGCCGAAACTTGTGGAGTCCCAAGGCCATGTGAAAATTCACATAATCACCATCCATCATCCTTATATCATGGCAACACATAAACATATGCTTGAAGTTAAAGACTCAACCCTAACCCTTGGGTCCTTGGGGTTGGCCGAACCATATGGGGCCTCTAGGGTACTCCAAAAATTACCAAAAATTATACTTAACCTCTACACATAATAAGGGAACATTAAATAACATTATCATGATTTTTAGCATAATTATAGACCTTTAAAACATGGTGGCCGAAACCCTTAAACTCAGGGTTATTAGTTTTTGTTTCTTTCATGTTGGCCGAAACCCTAGGGTGTCCTAGGGTACTCCAAAAATTCCCAAAAATTATAATTAACTTCTAAACATCATAAGGGAACATTAAATAACATTATCATGATTTTTATCATAATTATAGACCTTTAAAACATGGTGGCCGAAACCCTTAAACTCAGGGTTCTTAGTTTTTGTTTCTTTCATGTTGGCCGAAACCCTAGGGTATCCTAGGGTACTCCAAAAATTCCCAAAAATTATGCTTAACTTCTAAACATCATAAGGGAACATTAAATAACATTATCATGATTTTTAGCATAATTATAGACCTTTAAAACATGGTGGCCGAAACCCTTAAACTCAGGGTTCTTAGTTTTTGTTTCTTTCATGTTGGCCGAAACCCTAGGGTATCCTAGGGTACTCAAAAAATTCCCAAAAATTATACTTAACTTCTAAACATAATAAGGGAACATTAAATAACATTATCATGATTTTTATCATAATTATAGACCTTTAAAACATGGTGGCCGAAACCCTTAAACTCAGGGTTCTTAGTTTTTGTTTCTTTCATGTTGGCCGAAACCCTAGGGTATACTAGGGTACTCCAAAAATTCCAAAAAATTATAATTAACTTCTAAACATCATAAGAGAACATTAAATAACATTATACAGATTTTTAGAATAATTTTAGATCTTAAAAACATGGTGTCCGAAACCCTTAAGCATGAGGGTCTTGGTTTTCTTTCCTTTCAACATCCAATTCGAAAACCAACCACTATATCATACTAAAAATCATAAAAATCATAGGGAACTATTATACCACAGGTGAGGGAGTCTAACCTTGGGGTTTCTAAATTTTTAGACCTTGGATGGAGAGAAGGAAGAAGACTTGATGTCTCTTGACCACACCTAGTCCTTGGATCCTTGTAAGAACTTTAGATCTTGGGAGATGGAGCCTTGGTGGAAACTTTTCCAAGGGGAACTCTTCATTAGAATTTCGGCTAGAATGAGGAGGGAGGAGGGGAGCAAATGCACTTGATGGTGAAGAGAAGTAACCCCCCAAACCCCCTCTTTATAGCTCCTTTAAAGAGGCAAATGAAGAGTCTCTCCATGACCCTTCATCTCCTTCTACTTCTTAACCAACCTCCACTTCATTTACTCATAAGTATTCCTTGCTAGGTGAGTTGGTTAGACCATTCATGGTTGTACAAGAGGTCCAAGGTTCAATCCTTGGCCCATGCACCTTTATTTTTATTTTATTTTTCATTTTGTTTAAACCTTTTCCTCTAATTTTCGAAAGTTCCCTTTTATTTCAAAAATTCTCCAAAAATCACCCATAATTATGCTAATATTCCTAAATAAAATTCTTTTATATTTATATTAATTTTACCTAATTTATATTAATTTTACCTAATTAATCCCTATTTTTGGAGCCCATTTAAAGCTCATTAGTACCTAATTTCTCCATTAAAATAGAAAAATTAGGCTAAGACTTACCCATAATCATGCTAATATGTCTAATTAAATCCTATTTATATTTATACTAATTATTACCGAAATCCACCTATAATCATGGTACTAAAAAGCCCACATAAAGCCCATTAGTACTTAGTTTTCTCAATTTAAATGAGAAAACATGGATTTTCTAGGCCAAAGTTCTCCTTAATATTTCTAGGTCCCTTGGAAAATTATTTAAACATGCTTAATATTTTAAGAAAATATTAAGAGAATTTTCCGGGTCGTTACAATCCCCCATACCTCGTGAAAGTTCGTCCTCGAACTTAAAATAACTCCGGGTACTTGCGCCTCATCTCGTCCTCGCGCTCCTAGGTAGCTTCTTCGAACCGTTGACTTTGCCATAGGACCTTGACTAAGGGCACTTCCTTACTCCTCAGCTTCTTGACTTCCCTATCCAAAATCTGAATGGGTCTGCTCTCATAGCTTAGGTCCTCTTGCACTTGCAACGTTTGTGGCTCGATCACTTGGTCCATATTTGGGATACACTTTTTCAGCAGGGACACATGGAATACGTTATGGATAGCTGACATCTCTGGAGGCAGCTCCAGCTCATATGCCACCTTACCGACTCTTTTCAAAATCAGGTACGGCCCCACATAGCGCGGACTTAGTTTTCCTTTCTTCCCAAATCTGGTCACTCCCTTCTTCATACCGGACCACCAAAACTTTTCCTTCAGATCCTGATACATCTTGGTGGATCCTGGATGCATCAAGTAAGGGGTTCCGTGAGCTTCTGCCAGTATCTCTTTTCGAAGCTCCGGATCACTAGGGATACATAGACGATCCCTAAGGTAGAGTATTCCCCCTTCGGCGATATGAAAACTATCGCCCTTTCCTTCTAGGATCTCCTGTTTTATTTTCTGGAGACTCAGATCACCATTTTGTTTTTCCAATATGTCCTCACATAGCGCGGGTGATATTGTCAAGGTGGAAAGTCGCCCGGAGATGACTTCGACCCCAAAATTCATAATTTCTTTTTCAAGTGGTCGGGATAATTTAGATATGGACATCAAGGTGGCACTTGACTTCCGGCTGAGTGCATCGGCCACTTTGTTCGCCTTTCCTGGATGATAGAAGATCTCGCAGTCGTAGACCTTCACCAACTCGAGCCATCGGCGTTGTCTCATATTCAGGTCTTCTGAGTGAAAAAATATCGCAGACTCTAGTGGTCTGTATAAATCTTACACTGCGCTCCATATAGAGATAATGCCTCCATATTTTAAGAGCGAAGACCACCGCGGCCAGTTCTAGATCATGAGTGGGGTAATTCTGTTCATATTCCTTAAGTTACCTAGAGGCATAAGCAATGACCTTACCACTCTGCCTAAGTACAGCTCCAAGTCCTAGCTTGGAAGCATCGCTGTATATATCGAAGTTCTGGTTATTTCTTGATATATAATTGGCTAATGTCATTATTAACTCCATGATATAATTATATGCATACATCATAGTTATATACTTATTTTAATCATGGGTACCTAATAATAATAGTATGCTTTCGAATATTAATTCTCAACCCGGGTTACGAATTATATTAGTTGTATGATTATTATAGAATAGGTGAGATCCTACTTATTATATTACCATAAAATAACTTAAGGTAGTCTTATATATTATATATAAGGCATCAGTAACCCATAACCTATAATAAGTGTTAAAATAATTAGCACCCTACCCTATGCGTCCCTACCTAAGTTATACTGTATGACCTATACCATTAATTATATCAGTATTAATATCATGGAACTAATGCTATACGCTAACATAGGTGAGAGTGTTATAATCTCCTGTGGGTATGTAGGCTATCAGAAAATTTTCTACATGTGACTATATTATAGATTATACATAATATCATAAATTATAGTTTTTTTTCCTACCCCTATATTATTCTAATATTTAATTCCTAAAAGAAAATAAAGTATCATTCATCGTTACATATCGTAACGTATTTTTCATCATAAATACCGTTCATGCTTGCATATCTTAAAATCATAAAACATCTTCCTACAATAAGATATGTAAAGAGGTACTTACTTGGAAGCGGCAGGAAGAGGGCTTGATGTGTGTGTAGTGAGATGGTTACTGCTCTGATACCAACCTGTAACGCCCGTTTTTTTTTTCATAAGCGGCGTTACGTTAACATGCTTAGGGCATGTAGACATCATAAGGTAGCGGAATAACTTTAACTTATACATGCCCTGTTATCATTCTTAACTTAATGACATAGGAACCTTAGCATATTAACTTTGAACTTAAGCATCATATCATATCATGTCATACGTAACATCATATCATAAGGTTCCACAGGTCATTATTCAGACATATAAGTAACCAAGGTGAAGTTCTAGCATAAACCGTAAACATAAAGTTTCCTGGGCCAAGTCACTACTACACACATGCGTCCTTGCCCTCCTGCTGCTTCCATCATTGTCCCCTTGAATGATCTGTGGTATAAGGAAATAAGACTATAAGCACACAGGCTTAGTAAGACTCTTTCCTATTCACAAAACCATTCATCATTCACCATCTCATAATGAGCACATGAAAACATTAACATACTTGGTGCTCTACTTAGGACATAACATCTTAAATCACTTATCGTATACATAGCATGGCATGAACATAAACATAGTAGCATTCTAAGCATGGCATAATACTTGGCATGAACATAAACATAGTAGCATTCTAAGCATGGCATAACACTTGGCATGAACATAAACATAGTAGCATTCTAAGCATGGCATAATACTTGGCATGAACATAAACATAGTAGCATTCTAAGCATGGCATAATACTTGGCATGAACATAAACATAGTAACATTCTAAGCATGACATAATACTTGGCACGAACATAAACATAATGAACATTCTTCCTATCATAACATATGAGCATCTTCTTAACATTATCATGGCATAGATCATTTGTTCTCATGCATATTTCTTAACATGAAGCGTAAGCATAAAATCTTATCATCATAGCATAATGCATAACATGAATGGAGGCATGAGTGGAATGCATATACATATATGGATGCTTAGTTTAAAATCATACTTTTCATGAACATACTTTTCATAAACATACTTTTTCATAATGAATGCATGGGCAATGCATATATATCATAAGGATGCTTAATCTTTAAAAACATACTTTTCATTTCTTAAACATAATCATCATAACATCATTTGGGGTCCCCGGCTTGTACCACATACATACATCATAGCGCGCATTCCTAGCAAGTCCGAGGTCGCGAGCCCCAACCTACTAGGGTAAGGACAGCATAGTCGGTAGTCCCCGAACCGAGGCGTTCTTAAGGTGCCCATCCCTGTTGCACAGCTTCGGTAGTGCCAGAACCGTGGACAGCTTCGGTAGTCCAAAACCGGGGCGTTCTTAAGGTGCCCATCCCTTGGACCCATACTTCGGTCCGGTACAAGCCCATACATAAAGTAAAATACTTTTCATGCTTCATCATTCATAAAACATTCATGGCATATTCATCATAGCATAACTTGTTACGGCCCGGCCCGTCTACCGGCCCATTTACCGGTCCTCACGACCGTCGTACCGTCGACCATCGACCGTGCCGTTTAGCATATTTATGCCTTAAAGACATAAGCATCATCTTTCATTCATCATACTTGTCATTCATCATTTTCATTCTTAGACATGACATATGTACACATCATTCATAGAGCATGGCATACATTCATATTATCCTAAAACATGGCATATCATTCATAAACATGGCATATCATTCGTAAACATGGCTTATCATTCGTAAACATGGCATATCATTCCTAAACATGGCATATCATTCGTAAACATGGCATATCATTCATAAACATGGCATATCATGCATAAACATGGCATATCATTCATAAACATGGCATATCATTCATAAACATGGCATATCATGCATAAACATGGCATATCATTCATAAACATGGCATATCATTCATAAAACACAAATCACATCTTACCATAGGGCCATTGGGACCCTTACTTGAAATAAATCTTAACTTTTACCCTATTAACCCTTCTTGGCCGAAACTTGTGGAGTCCCAAGGCCATGTGAAAATTCACATAATCACCATCCATCATCCTTATATCATGGCAACACATAAACATATGCTTGAAGTTAAAGACTCAACCCTAACCCTTGGGTCCTTGGGGTTGGCCGAACCATATGGGGCCTCTAGGGTACTCCAAAAATTCCCAAAAATTATACTTAACCTCTACACATCATAAGGGAACATTAAATAATATTATCATGATTTTTATCATAATTATTGACCTTTAAAACATGGTGGCCGAAACCCTTAAACTCAAGGTTATTAGTTTTTGTTTCTTTCATGTTGGCCGAAACCCTAGGGTGTCCTAGGGTACTCCAAAAATTCCCAAAAATTATACTTAACTTCTAAACATCATAAGGGAACATTAAATAACATTATCATGATTTTTATAATAATAATAGACCTTTAAAACATGGTGGCCGAAACCCTTAAACTCAGGGTTCTTAGTTTTTGTTTCTTTCATGTTGGCCGAAACCCTAGGGTATCCTAGGGTACTCCAAAAATTCCCAAAAATTATACTTAACTTCTAAACATCATAAGGGAACATTAAATAACATTATCATGATTTGTAGAATAATTATAGACCTTTAAAACATGGTGGCCGAAACCCTTAAACTCAGGGTTCTTAGTTTTTGTTTCTTTCATGTTGGCCGAAACCCTAGGGTATCCTAGGGTACTCCAAAAATTCCCAAAAATTATACTTAACTTCTAAACATCGTAAGGGAACATTAAATAACATTATCATGATTTTTATCATAATTATAGACCTTAAAACATGGTGGCCGAAACCCTTAAACTCAGGGTTCTTAGTTTTTGTTTCTTTCATGTTGGCCGAAACCATAGGGTATACTAGGGTACTCCAAAAATTACCAAAAATTATAATTAACTTCTAAACATCATAAGAGAATATTAAATAACATTATACATATTTTTAGCATAATTTTAGATTTTAAAAACATGGTGTCCGAAACCCTTAAGCATGAGGGTCTTGGTTTTCTTTCCTTTCAACATCCAATTCGAAAACCAACCACTATATCATACTAAAAATCATAAAAATCATAGGGAACTATTATACCACAGGTGAGGGAGTCTAACCTTGGGGTTTCTAAATTTTTAGACCTTGGATGGAGAGAAGGAAGAAGACTTGATGTCTCTTGACCACACCTAGTCCTTGGATCCTTGTAAGAACTTTAGATCTTGGGAGATGGAGCCTTGGTGGAAACTTTTCCAAGGGGAACTCTTCATTAGAATTTCGGCTAGAATGAGGAGGGAGGAGGGGAGCAAATGCACTTGATGGTGAAGAGAAGTAACCCCCCAAACCCCCTCTTTATAGCTCCTTTAAAGAGGCAAATGAAGAGTCTCTCCATGACCCTTCATCTCCTTCTACTTCTTAACCAACCTCCACTTCATTTACTCATAAGTATTCCTTGCTAGGTGAGTTGGTTAAAGCATTCATGGTTGTACAAGAGGTCCAAGGTTCAATCCTTGGCCCATGCACCTTTATTTTTATTTTATTTTTCATTTTGTTTAAACCTTTTCCTCTAATTTTCGAAAGTTCCCTTTTATTTCGAAAATTCTCCAAAAATCACCCATAATTATGCTAATATTCCTAAATAAAATTCTTTTATATTTATATTAATTTTACCTAATTTATATTAATTTTACCTAATTAATCCCTATTTTTGGAGCCCATTTAAAGCTCATTAGTACCTAATTTCTCCATTAAAATAGAAAAATTAGGCTAAGACTTACCCATAATCATGCTAATATGCCTAATTAAATCCTATTTATATTTATACTAATTATTACCGAAATCCACCTATAATCATGGTACTAAAAAGCCCACATAAAACCCATTAGTACTTAGTTTTCTCAATTTAAATGAGAAAACATGGATTTTCTAGGCCAAAGTTCTCCTTAATATTTCTAGGTCCCTTGGAAAATTATTTAAACATGCTTAATATTTTAAGAAAATATTAAGAGAATTTTCCGGGTCGTTACATAAAACCTCAATATTTAGAATTGTATAAGCATTATTTGAGGGGGAGTATCTATCAACATTGGTTGTTGATAATTGGTACTCCAAACATAATTATAATGATATACTCTTGAATGTAGTGTTTTATGAAATTTCACTTGAGTAGTAAGAAAATTTTCATACAACGAATAATAGTATATCCATGCTTGAAAATAAATCTACAAGTTTTGGAAAAATTATATATATTGCATGAACGGTTTAGATTGACACATAACTTGCTTATACCAAGGATTGCTTATGATGATCAGTTTTATTATTGAATTTTATGGTTCAAGCTTAAGAGGTTGTGTTTGGTGAACATATGCCATGATTTTCTTGTATGTATTATACAACATGATTGCATGCATACTTGCTTTGGAAGCCTAATACAAACTTGATTTTAAATCGATTGGAACCATGACCTTAATACATACTTGGAAGTATGACTTTTCAATCCAATCCATGAGTTTTAGCTTCAATATGCCATGATTAGGATTGAACTCCATAGTTCACTGTAAATCTAGAAGTTAGCCAAAATACTTGCAATAACTTATGATATATCTTAGGTTTAAGTGTTCTTATGTTTGAGATGAACCTAGTTGAGTATGGCATGACTTCAATGTATGTGTTATTAATGTTAATCTATGACATGCCAAGTTTGTTTAAGAACAAGATCAATACATAATTTGAACTGATCACTCATAAGGTGTTGATAGATAAAAACATGAGCTTAAGGTTTAGGCTTAGGTTTTGCTTACGGTATTTTGTTTGGTGAACATGATTAAGTATGCCATGATTTTATTGTATGAATGCATGCTAAAGAACAAGGGTTAACATATAGTTTGTACTAATAAGGCATCACCAAACAAAGAACATGAGCTTTAACATTCACTACTTAAGTTCCTTGACTTAGTGCCCTCTTTGTATCAAACTAAATTAAGGTCTATGACTTAGTTATTCAGAACCTAAGAGTAACTTGGATTATCAAAATTGTTTGGAATAAACATGATCATGCTTGGAATATACTTATCATGCCTTGATACAAACCTGTTTGTGGTATTATCTTAAATCCATAGAAATTCTTGATCTTTGGTGTGGAATGAAAAATCTGTTTGGATCCATAGAAATTCTTGATCTTAAACCCATAGAATTCCTTGATCTTTAGTTTGAAGGACATGAATCATGTTGTTTGTTGTGGTTAAGGGAAATGAATTGTGTTTAATGAAATTCTGTCTTGGATTAAACCTAATTGAATTAGGGTTTAGAAGTGTTTTAGAGTTTCTGAACTGTCGTCTGTATCAGAACTGATCGGTCCACCGACCGATCAGGACTCACCCTGATCGGTCTGGAGACCGATCAGGGATCACTCTGATCGGTCCGGTGACTGATCATATCAACTCTGATCAGGGAACCCCCAGATCGTTCCAAAATGATCCAAAAATTCCTCAGACCAATCACTTCTCATCGAATTGTATCAGTTTAATGATCATACTGATACAAACAAACATGATACAATCTGATTACAATTGAAACATACTTGATCACCCATTGGTACAAACCTGGTACTAAGGGTGCACAAATTTATTCAAGTGGTATCAGAGCTAAATTGAAACATACTTGATCACCCTCCTTCTAGCGCCAAATTTGATCATGTCGCGAAGTGAGTAGAACACCCTTACAGTTGAGTGAGTCTCCGGGAAGGGCGAGGTCACTGAGGTGGCGTGACGAGCTGGATCGCATCCAACCTATGAGGCAGAGAGCGTTAGAACCCACCGGGAAAAGTCCCCGGCCAGGCACTCCGACGGTCAAGTCAGTACACGACGGTGGCGATGGAAGGCAATAGAACAGTATGAAAATTGCACTATCGTGCGTACCTGGGAAATGCGGAGTGAGAGGTATATGTAGTCGGGGAAGCTGACAGGTTCTGCCCCACCTGCCACCTGTCGTTGTATAGAGAGGGCAGGGTAATGCGTGCCGAGGGATGGCAGGGTAAAGTGGCACATGCTATATTAAGGAAAAGGGGCACTGTCAACTTAAGGGTTGGCAGCGTTGGACGCCGCTCGACCTTATACCAAAGCATGTGGTCGGGGTACGGGGGACAAGGTGTGGTAGGCAGATCAATACCTCGGCGAGATATCCGCCACTGGGGACCAGGACGACCAAGGTCCTGCACCGACCCTGTACAACTTCTGGTAGTCCAGTGTCAGGGAGTGGTTGCGCCGACTGGAGCACTACGTAATGAGGTCGGCTGAGGGCCTATGAGGGTGCCGACTGGGGCACTGAGTAACGAGGCCGACTGAGGGCCTATGAGGGTGCCGACTGGGGCACTGAGTAATGAGGCCGGCTGAGGGCCTATGAGGGTGCCGATTGGGGCACTGAGTAACGAGGCCAGCTGAGGGCCTATGAGGGTGCCGATTGGGGCACTGAGTAACGAGGCCGGCTGAGGGCCTATGAGGGTAACGATTGGGGCACTGAGTAACGAGGCCTGCTGAGGGCCTATAAGGGTGCCGACTGGGGCATTGAGTAACGAGGTCGGCTGAGGGCCTATGAGGGTGCCGACTGGGGCACTGAGTAACGAGGCCGGCTGAGAGCCTATGAGGGTACCGACTGGGGCACTGAGTAATGAGGCCGGCTGAGGGCCTATGAGGGTGTCGACTGGGGTACTGAGTAACGAGGCCGACTGAGGGCCTATGAGGGTGTCGACTGGGGCATTGAGTAACGAAGCCGGCTAAGGGCCTATGAGGGTGCCGACTGGGGCACTGAGTAACGAGGCCGGCTGAGGGCCTATGAGGGTGCTGACTGGGGCACTGAGTAACGTCTCCTTCGGCTTGGGCTTATCCCTGAGGCGTGGGCCGCCACGCGTCAGCAGGGAGCCGAACCTAGATGAGTCGTAGACCATTCAACTCAGGATCGGGCTACTACAGAGCTACGTGGGCCTTGACGCCCTGGGCCGGCCCAAGCCCGCCAGCCCCCTTTCTGCTAGCTAGCGCCAGGCTGCCGGGCCAGGTTACAAGCGAGCTGGCACAGGATCAAATTCTGAGCTCTGGCAACAGGAGGTCAGCTCAGAGTTTCGGTCCTTCGATCGCCAACTAGACGCTCTAGCATTCGATGTTTCTCGGATCTGTTCACTGCAGGAGACGTGGTATGAGGAGTGGTACCATCATACGTTTCCTGGAGCTGCGACCTCCAGCAGCACTCCACCAGGGGATGTTATATGTTTGATGATTCATCGGGCGATGACCCCATTGAGGGTTGATGCTATTTGACTGTTTGGATTGTATGACTCTATGGTTGTATGCCTTTGATTTATATGCTTATTGTTAGTTGATATGATTGTTCATATGCCTGCTATTGTCATGCATTGCCATGCTTATTTTCTATCCCGTGTTCATATGATACATATGATTGCTTTGCCATGTTCTATATCTTTATCATATGTTTTCGTATGTTTTCAGAATTCAATCAAATCTTTTGTTGTTTTGGGAAACCCCTAGGGTTGAGGGGGAGTTTGATTAAACTTAACAACCCATCTACACCCTTTTCTTTGTTTGACAAAGGGGGAGAGTGTGGTTGGTTAAGTTTGGGATAACTATGTTGTAGGGGGAGGATCCTGATTCCCCTATGATTCTGAAATTTGAGAATATTAATTTCAAATCTCTAAACTTAAAATCGGGTTGTCAAACAACAAAAAGGGGGAGATTGTTGATGCAGTCTGACCCTTATTGTTGTTTTGGTGGTGACACCGATTTTAGTTTAGGTTGATGATTATGATTATGATTAAGTCCTAATCGGGGATTAGGCACAGTGTTGAAAAGTCCTAACCTGGAGGGTTAGGTGTGGGAAAATCCTAGCTTAGAGGGCTAGGTGTGAAAAGTCCTAACCTGGAGGGTTAGGTGTGGGAAAATCCTAGCTTGGAGGGCTAGGTGTGAAAACTCCTAACCTGGAGGGTTAGGTGTGGAAAAATCCTAGTTTGGAGGGCTAGGCGTGGAAAAGTCCTAACCTGGAGGGTTAGGTGTGGAAAATCCTAGCTTGGAGGGCTAGGTGTGAAAAGTCCTAACCTGGAGGGTTAGGTGTGAAAAAGTCCTGGCTTGGAGGGTCAAGTCCTAGCCTGGAGGGCTAGGTTGATGAAATCCCGGCTTGGAGGGCCAGGTCCTAGCTTGGAGGGCTAGGTTGATGAAATCCTGGCTTGGAGGGCAAGGTCCTAGCTTGGAGGGCTAGGTTGGATGAAATCCTGGCTTGGAGGGTCAGGTCCTAGCTTGGAGGGCTAGGTTGGAGTCCCTGGATCGGTCTGGTGACCGATCAGGGAAGTTGGCATGGTGCTCCTTCGTGGATCGGACTGGTGACCGATCCAGCGATGACTGATTGGACTGGTGACCAATCAGGGAGCACTCAGTGAGGTTGGGAACCTGCTGCTCGGCTCCTGATCGGTCTGGTGACCGATCAGGGAGTATGCAGTTCGCTCACTACTCTGCTCCTGATCAGTCTGCTGATCGATCAGGGAGCATGCAGTGGGTTTTGGTTCTCCTTACTGCTTGGCTCCTGATCAGTCTGGTGGCCGATCTAGAACACTGTTCAGATCGTTCTGGTGAACGATCAAGTGTCGCGAGTTTCTCACTATGACTAATCAGGACGGAGCCTGATCAGTCTGAGCATGCCCTGATCGGTCTGGTGACCGATCAAGAGGGTTGGATTGCGAAGCTAAGGAATCACGCTGCAAAGGGGTGGATCGGACTGGTAACCGATCCATAACCTGGGATCGGTCTGGTGATCGGTCCCGGAGAAATCACGATTTCTGATTGAGCGTTAGGGACCGATCAGGATGGAGCCTGATCTGTCTGAGCCCACCCTGATCGGTCTGGTGACTGATCAGGAGGCTCTCTGATCGGTCCGGTGACCGATCACTTTAATTCAAAATGCACTGTCAGACGCTCTGATCGCGTCTGAACACATATAATTTCCGTTGCCTAATCTCTCAGTGCAGAGAAAATTTGTAAACTGCTAAGTTTCATGTGTCTGGCTATATTCACCCCCCCCCCTCTCTAGTCATCCAAGTTCCAACACAATTATGCTCCAAACGTTATTTACTTTTGATGTTTGGTTAAATGAGTTTAAGTTAGGCAGTGTTGGTGATCTAAATGAAACTTGAGAAAGCAGGTATAAAGGGAAGTCCAGGTATGAAGAGTTGGCAAAAGAAGACTTAGCATGACAAAGCCGAGGGAAGCACTTTAAGGCTAGCGCAAGGATGAGCAGTAGAGGGTTCAGAAGCATCCTAAGGGCACAAGGCTGATGGAAGGTGTTTGAAGGCTTATGCCTACACAAAGGGAAAGCGGAACCTGAGATTCATGAGGTATCAGTCGACTGATGAGAGGATTAGTCGGCTGATAAGAGAAATCAGTCGATTGCTTTCCAAACAGAAAGATTAGTCAACTGGGTCAGGTCCCAGTCGACTGATAAGTGACCGTTGAAGGCTGACGACAGAAAATCAAACACAATCTACAGTGATCGTTAAAGCTCATTAGTCGACTGATGATGATACCAGTCGACTGATGTCGAGGGTAATACAAAAATAGATTTCAGATCTTGAAAAAGCCACAACTTGATTCTCTCAAATTTTCTTGCTCGTTCTGAGATCTCCAAGCATACAAACTCTCAATCTCTTCCTCCAAAATCATTTTAATCTTGTAAGAGGAAGAGATCATCTTGTAAGGGTTTCTCTACCTTCAAGCTTGATTTGAAAAGAAGAAAAGCATAGTGGAGCTTGGTTGTGTGGGTGTGGATCCTTGGATTAGTCACCTCAAGGAGGTGAAGACCAAGTAAATCAAGAGAGTTAGCATTGTCTTCATTATTTTTATTTTTGTCTATCTTTTCTTGTGCTTTGGCTAATATTTTATAGACAAAATCCAAGAGAAGTTATTCACCCCCCCTCTAGCTAGACGCAAAGGTCCCAACAAGTGGTATCAGAGCACGGTTCATTTCAGGAGAACTCACCATCAACTGAAACATCAAGATGACATTTCAAGAGGGATATAGCACCGCACGACCACCGTTATTCGACGGCAACGATTTTGCTTATTGGAAAGGTAGAATGGAGTATTATTTAATGAATGATATTAAAAATTAGTTTAGTATTATAGATGGGTTCGAGAAACCGAAGGATGAGTTCGGAGCACCTCTTCCAACCAAGGAGTGGATAAAAGAGATGTCCAAGAAAGCTCAAGCGAATACAAAGGCCACAACCACTTTACAATGTGGACTTTCCAAGGAGCAATTGAACAAGGTTGGACCATTTAACTCTGCTAAAGAGCTTTGGAAAAAGCTCATTGAGTTAAATGAAGGATCAAGCGAATCAAGGAAAGCCAAGAGAGATATATTGGTGGGCCAACTTTAAACCTTCACCATGAGGAACAATGAGACCATAAGTCAAATGCATGGTAGATTCAAGGAAATTGTAAATGGTCTTCATGTAATAGGTGAGAAAATTGACAATCGGGATCTAGTAAGGTATGTGCTTCAATCCTTTCCTAGAACCATCTTATGAGCATCAATGGTTGATGCGTATCAGGTCTCTAGAGATCTTTCAAGAGTTAAGCTTGATGAATTATTTTGTCAATTTGAACTACATGAACAAGCTAACATGTCGTCAAAAGAGAAAAGCATAGCTCTGGTTGTAGAAAAGAAGGAGAAGAAAAAGAAAAAGAAAGAAAAGAAGGAAGAATCTTCATTATCCTAGTCCGATCAAGAGTCTTCGGATAGTGATGAGGAGATGTCGGCTAGTGAAGTAGCTAACTATGTCAAGAAGATGATGGGAAGAACAAGAAAATTTACAAGGAGGGTTGTAAAAAAATGTTTCAACCTTCAAAAGGTAAAAGTGGTTAAAGTTTAAGTTTTAATACTAATGTTATTTGTTATGAATGCAACAAGAAAGGGCACATCAAGCCAAATTGCCCAAAATTGAAAAAGAAAAAGAAGGAGAAAAAGAAGAAGGAGGCAATGGTGGCTCAAGCTACATGGGACACACTAAGCATTGACTCATCAAATGAAGATGAGTTATGCCATGTCACAAGACACATGACATTTATGGCTTTTGAAGATGACAAAGAAATTTCAAGTGAGGAGGAAGCTTCAAGTGAGGAGGAAATGTCAAGTGAAGAGGGTTCAAGTGATGAATCGTCATCTAGTGACGATGAGGTAAAAGAATCTCCCAAAATTGAAGTCCTTTATAAAACTATTGCTTATCTCAAGAATGTCTTGGCCAAGTCACAATCTAGGGTTAAGTTGTTAAAAGGAGAACTTAAGTCTATTAGGAGTAGTGCATGTATGCATAGTGAATCAAGCATGACTAAGGAAGAAGATACCCATTTGAGAAATCAAATTATTGACTTAAGAACATGTTTAGAGACATTTACAAATGGGTCAAAGTATATCATGATATGATTCTTAGTAATCAAAGAGTCGTGTACAACAAGGCCAGATTAGGATATAAACCTAAGACCAAAGAGATTACCTATATTTCTCTTATAGGAAGAAATGACAGACCTAAAAGGAAAATCATTAAAAGCAATGTAAAACAAGCTTTGGTCCCTAAGAACTATTTGAATGATATTATTGGATCAAGTGCATGGGTACCAAAAGATTGTGTATTTAATATTGTTTAGGTAGAAGAAGAGAAGGATTCAAACATATGGATTATGGATAGCAGTTGCTCAAGGCACATGACCGGTGATGTGAGCAAGTTCTCGACAACTAACTATATAAAGAAAGGAATGATATCTTTTGAAAATAGTGGGAAGCTCAAGATTATAGTTAGAGGTACAATTGAGGTATCACCTATAATCACCATCCATTAAGTGCTTCTAATTACTAATATAAAATTCAATTTGCTTAGTGTTAGCCAATTATGTGATGCCGGATATAAAGTAGAGTTTCATACAAATAAATGTTTGGTTAAACACAATAGCTCGAAAAATATTATGTTAGAAGGGTATAGGAAAACAAATCTTTATTATATCAATTTTTCCTATGCTTCTAGTCTTTCTACTAAGTATCTTTTATCAAAAGAAGAAGAAGGATGACTATGACATAGAAGACTTGGACATATCAACATGAAGAACATAGAAAAGGTGGCCAAAATAGAGTTAGTAAAAGGACTACCAAAGATCAAATATGTCAAGAATAAAATGTGTAATGCATGCCAGGAGGGCAAGCAATCTAAGTCATCACCCAAAGGTAAAACTCTAACTTGTATTTCTTTACCATTAGAATTATTGCATTTAGATATTTTTGATTGTCATAGTACTCCTTCATTAGTAGGAAATAAATATTGCTTAGTGATTGTTGATGATTTTTCTAGATACACTTGGGTTTACTTCATGAAATATAAGGATGAAACTCTAGAAATATTCATAGGATTTAGCAAAAGTGTTGAAAATGAGAAAAATCTCAAAATCAACCGACTTAGGAGGTGTCTAGAAAATGGGTATAAACATAAATTTTCATGTCCAAGAACACCTCAACAAAATGGGATTGTAGAAAGAAAACATTGAGCCTTGCAAGAAGCGGCTAGAGCTATGCTTAATGCTTATTCTTTACCTAGTTATTTTTGGGCAGAAGTGGTAAATACCGCTTGTTACATCCAAAATCATATTTTAATTCATCGATTTTTATGAAAGGCACCCTTTGAATTATGGAATAGGAAAATTTCTCAAATTCACTATTTTAAAGTGTTTGGTTGCAAAGTCTATATCTTAAATACTAAAAATGATTTAAGAAAATTTGAGTCTAAGGTGGATGAAGACTCTAGAAGATAAGGTTGTGATAAAGTGCTCTCAAAGGGTTTCTTTTTCAGGACATGATCAAAAGATATACAGGACTGAAAGCAGATTTAGACAATTCTGATGTGAGAATGGAGGCTGACTGCATCGAATGAACTAGAATGATTGAGGATTTGGTTTTTTAAATTTCCATAAAATTTCTTGATGGTTTGCTATGGCTTTTTACTAATCTGTTGTGGAATCTGTGATTTGGTTTTGAAGTATCACAACCTGGTTTGCGATTCTTTTTAATGCTGCATATCAAACCTTCTTACGTATCAGATTTTGTTGAGAAAAATGGAGGCTGTCTTGTTTTAGAAACTGGGTTATTTCTTTCCACAGATATTTCTGATAGTTTGCCCTGTCATTAAAATCTACTGGGACAATTCTGACCTGGCTTTCGAAACCTCAGGCTGCTGTGGTTCTTTTGCTTTTTTCCTTTGGAGATGAGATGTGATATGTGATGATCCAGTTTTGAATGTGAATTCCTTGTTCTGGAGGTTTCAACAGGCTGCCCATGATTGAATGAATTTTGGCTGCATTAACATCTGCTCTGCGTGCTAGTTGTATGCAGCCAGGAGCTATATTGCGCCTATTATATGCAATGTATTAACATTAGTTGTCTGGGCTTTTATTTAGATATTTTGAAACACAAGAACAATCTGTGTAATCCACTTGGAACTCTTTGTAACACTATGCTCGAAGGTTTGGCTTCGCCCCCTTCTAGTGTAGTTTTCCCTTTTCAGGAATAAAGAATGTTTCTTTTTCCAAAAAAAAAAAGACATTCTAGTTGGGTACTCATCTACTAGTAGAGGACATAGAGTATACAACAAAAGGACTCACATAATTGAGGAGGCATCTAATGTTGAATTTGATGAGTCTACTAGCACTTACCCTAGGAAATCCTCCATTGACAAGGATTAGATGAAAGAAATCAAAACATTACTCAAGTAATTCAAAACTTACACTTAGGGGGTATTGATCAATAGGGAGGAAGCACCCTTTGAACCTGGGTTTTGATAATGGTAAAGGGTTCAAAATTAAGGTTATGTTGTTATCTAATGGAACTGTTAAGTGTGCAGGAAAGTCCAAGGTAAGCTAAGCACGAAGTCTTAACTTGTAGGTTTGAGCAATAAGTCCTGGTCGTGGACTGGGCACCGAAGACCTGACCGGGGGTTGGGCAATAAGTCCTGGTCGTGGACAGGGCATCGAAGTCCTAATCTGGAAGATCAGGCAGAAGTCTTAGCCGGTAGGGAGCTACGGACAGAAGTAGAGATGGGTCGAGGAATGGATGTCTCGAGATCCGGCAATCTCGGAGGCCGAGCAAAAGTCCAACCAGAGGAGCCAGTTGACAAAAGGTAACTTCTCCTGAGAGGAGTAGGTGAGGACGCATTCCCCGGAAGAGGGAACAGTAGGCATCGGTTCGACCTAGGGTTCCATTTTGGAAGTCCAAAGTCAGAACCAAGACAGCGTAGGCTGTTATTTACAGTTAATCTTATTATTATTGTTGTTCTGGAACTAACCCTGGTTGCAGGAAGAAGAGGTTTGATGTTCTGCCTCCCAGGCGCCTGAGAGGACTCAGGCGCCAGAGAACACAGGCGCCCCAGATGGGTTACTTCCTGAGGCTGCGAAGCTGAGCTGGCAGGTCAGCATGGGAGGCGCCTGTGATTAGTCAGGTGCCCCAGACATCCCAGGCGCCCTGGATAAGGGGATAGACATTGGCCGAGTCTGTGGATGAGGACACGCTCAGATAGGTGACGTGGCAGGCACCCTACAACATCAGGTGCGCCCTGGACAGCAATATAAAAAGGATTTCACCCCTTGCTTTCATACAACACTTTTTCTAACTCAAGCACTCAAACGCTCAGGTCACTTTCCTCCGTGCTCGAGTTCCATGTGCCAACAACGCTCCAGATCGACGACCTGCTACTCCGGTCTTCAGATTCTTTTTCGGTCATTGGTATATTTGTTTATAGTGTTTTATTTTATTCTATATTTGTGATTCAATTCGTGTAATATTTTTTTGAATTGCCAAATGAAAACGGTCAAGGACCGTGGGTCTTGGGGTAGGAGTCGTCATAGACTCCAAACCAAGTAAAAAGAAAAAGAGTTAGTATTGCTTTAATTTTTCCGCTGCGCAATATTCTTACGTATCTGAAATTTTATCGATATTCACCCCCTCTATCGATTCTAAACGATCCCACAAGTGGTATCAGAGCGGGTGGCTCAAATCTAGTGCAACCACCGATTGAGCAATTTTTGGATTTCTTTTTGAAATTTTTTTTAAAATTTTATTTTTAAACATTCGTAAATTTTCGTTCATCGAGGTTGGTGCAACACCACTCGATTCTTATTATTTTTTTATACCACACTGCTAATCCAAGACTCAGTCTTGGAACAATGTTTCTTTGTCTTTGTAATTTTTCAGATTAAAAACTCTATGGCCATGCAAGAAGGCTACAGCACCGCGAGACCACCACTCTTCTCTGGAGAAGATTTCTCCTATTGGAAGAGCAGGATCGAGGTCCACCTGAAAACTCAGGTGGACATGTGGATCATCATCCAGTCCGGACTGGAGATCCCTAAAATTGTACAAGGTGAGGTGCAAGGATATTCAGAGTGGGACGCTCCACTCAAAAAGAAAATAGAAGCAGATGCAAAGGCCACACAAACACTGCAATGTGGCTTAACCAAGGAGGAGCTCAATCGCGTCGGCCCCTTTAGCAGCGCAAAGGAACTCGTTCCCAAGGAACTCGTTGTGGGGTTCTATGGTAGATGCTTACAAGGTTTTTAGGAACCTCTCTGACATTAAGCTTGATGAATTATTTTCAGAATTGGAGTTACATGAACAAACTAATTATGCACTGGTCGAGAAAAGTATAGCTTTTGTTGTAGGTAAAACTCCAGGAAAATCACAAAAGAAGAAGCTACAATCGATACCCGAGTCTGACTCCGATTCGGAGTCTGATGACGATGGAATCGATCATCCAGAACTGGTCCAGATGGCTCGCAACTACTACAAGTTGCTAAAGAATCAAAAGAACAAAAAGAAGATGACACAGAAGAAGGATGATCCAGTTGAACCCTCAACGAGCCAGAAGACCAAAAGCAACGTAACATGTTACGGGTGCAACAAGAAGGGTCACTTCAAATCGGAGTGTCCCAACTTAAAGGAAAACAAGAAAGCTCGGAGGAAGAAGGCGCTTCAAGCCACGTGGGACGAATCGTCCTTAGAGGATGAAGAAGAGGCCCCACACTCCAACCTCCTCATGCTGACGGCCTCGAAAGACCTCGACTCCGAAACAGAATCAGAACCTAATGAAGACGTCGACACCGGAATGCTCTTGATCTCGGAGGATGGACGAATTACGGTAAGAGGCTATCCTAAATCGGAGCTTTACATCTTACTTTCTTATTTGTCTCGCAAGTTCGTAAAAGCCAACATCCGAGTTGAAACCCTCTGACAGGAATTCAAAATCCTGAAAGAGGAAGTCAACTCGAGTTCCTCAACCGAGTCAGTTTAAGAAGGAACCTCGACTCAATTTAAAAGCTTGAGGAAGAAAATTCCTCTTTGAAAACTCAAGTCAAGGAACTCAGAGTCGCGTTAGAACGGTTTACTTCAGGATCCAAGAATCATGACATGATTCTTGGAAAACAAAAGTCAATTCTAAATAGATCTGGACTGGGCTATCGAACCAACTCGCGATACAGATCTTATTACTTTGTATTGAACCAAACTAAAACCCGAGTCTAAGCATGGGTCCCTAAGCTGAGTTTGAACAAACAAGCTAGACCAAACCAATATTTGATCCCCAAGGACAAGATTCACATCTTGCCTATCCCATATCGAGGCTTCAGTCCAGGGGGAGTCAATATAAAACCCATCTTTGTACTTAGATGATTTGTTTTATTGAATTATTGCTTGATGTTTGTTTATTTCTTTTATGCAATATTATTCTGCTTAGACTTAGGAATGGTTAGTTAAGGATAAGACTTACTTGAAATTTGAACAACATAGTATTAGGAGGAGGTGAGATGATAGTACGTTAGGGAAGCCTGTCTAAGGATTCAGGTAGGGTAAGGCGTACCCTATTTGGTCTGTTTAGTTTGGTGGAACTAGCCAAAGCTGTTAGATCGAGAGAACCGATAGAGGGGGGGGTGAATATCGAAAAACGTTCAGATTTGAAAAGAGAATGCGTAGCGGAAGATTAAAAACAAACACACACAGACACCAAGGTTTTTACTTGGTTCGGAGCCTAGGTCGACTCCTACTCCAAGGCCCATGGTCGTTGATCGTTTACTGCGGGCAATACTATAATCGCGCAAAATTAGTTACAGAAATGGAATTACAGTTAAAGTGCAGTACTGAAATTAAACTCTTCTTTTACCGACGTCCGATGTAGATTACTTTTTCCGGAGCAGTAGGACGTCGTCGGCGCTTGTATCATGAGTCGGGAGGTTGCCGGAGCAGAGCGCGGAAGCAGAAGAGCGTAGAAGCATTGAAAGAATTCGTTGTTTGAAGCCTCGAGGTCGAGGGCCCTTTTATAGGCCCTGGGGGCGCCCGGAACGTCGGGGGCCCCCCCCACGTGTCGGCCGATCCGCCTTTAACTCGGTCCGCTTCTGATCCCTTCAAACTCAGGATCAGATCTTGACCGGGGCACCCGGACGCTGGGGGCGCCCGGATTGACCGGGTTAAACTCTTATCCTCTTGGCTTCGCTGGAGCTGCTTCGGTAGCTTCACCTGGGGGCGGCCGAGTGCAGTGGGGGCGCCCGGAAGCATGGGGGCGCCCCGAACATGAACTGTCGAAGCCTTCCTTTGCATTATGTGTTTTGTTTTCACCTTGGGGCGCCCGGGACACTCCGGGTGCCCTAGTCAGCTTTTGCCTCACTCCTTTGAGGCTCTCTGAGCTGCAGACACTCGTTCCTTCGGTCCTGCATCCAGGGTTAGTCCAAAACACTATAAAGCAACAAGATGTTAGTTTATACAGCCTTAGCTGTCTTGGTTCTGACTTTGGGTCTCCAAAATGGAACCCTAGGTCGGACCGACGCCAACTGTTCCCTCGACGGGGAACGCGTCTTCACCTACTCCTCTCGGGAGAATGTACCTGATGCCAACCGCTCCTCTGGTTGGACTTTTGCCTAGCGGTCCTTCGCCAAGTCTTGGATACCAAGCTGTCCTTCGCTAGGACCTCAGTACCCTGGCATTCCTTCGCCAGTGCCTAGCAGTCCTTCGCTAGGGCTTTGTGACCTGGCATTCCTTCGTCAGTGCCTAGCAGTCCTTCGCTAGGACTTTTTACCCTGGCATTCCTTCGCCAGTGCCTAGCAGTCCTTCGCTAGGACTTTTTACCCTGCACACTAGAGTAACATGTTTAGATAACAAGTAAGACTTAACTTTTGAGCCCTGTTGCCATTATCAAAACTCAGGTTCGACATGGGTGCTTTCTGCACCAACAATCTCCCCCTTTTTGATTTATGGCAACCCTGGTTCAAAAAGTTAAGTTTAATCAAAGCATAAAAATTACCTTTTGTTCCCTCCCCCTGGAAGGAATCTCCCCCTAGATTTTTTAAAAATTCGTGGGGTTTTTGAAAATAGGTTTTAAGTCTGAAGATGGTCAAAAATTTTAAGCTTTAAAGCTTATATTTTCCAAAATGATTTTCGTTGTGTACTTTGGAAAGAATTTAACCACTTTGACAAATTTTGAAAACTTTAAGAAGTGTTTTGAAAACCTTAAGTTTTGAGTACTGAAAATTTTGATGCCTTAAGTTTAAAGTACTCAAAAGTTTTGAAAACTTTAAGTTTTAAAGTACTTGGTTAAATTTGAACACTTTACTTTTAAGTACTTAGAGTTTGAAAAACTTCAATTTTAAGTACTTAGGAAACTTTTAAGAACTGTTAATTTAAAGTACTTAGCACTTTTTTTTGAAAACTTAAAAACTTAAGTACTTAATAAGATTTTGAAACTTTAAGAACTTAGTAAAATTTTGAATGCTTAAGTACTTAGTAAAATTTTGAAAGCTTAAGTACTTAGTAAAATTTTGAAAGCTTAAGTACTTAGTAGAATTTTGAAAATTTAAGTACTTAGTAAGATTTTGAAAACTTGAGAACTTAAGTACTTAGTGACTTTGTACTTTTTGAGTAAAAGATAGAGTTTGAAAAATTTTGAAAAATATAAGTACTTAGAAAATTTTGAAAAGCTTAAGTACTTAGAAAAGTTTTGAAAAGCTTAAGTACTTAGAAAAGTTTTGAAAAGCTTAAGTATTTTGAGAAACTTAGTACTTTTTGAGTAAAGGATAGAGTTTAAAAAATTTGAGCTTTTAAAAAAATTTGAGCTAGAAAATTTTAAACTCTCTCCTTTCCTATCTCTCCCACTTTGCCATATATCAAAAACAGATAAATATAGCAGAAATTAAATTGCATAAAGGAAATAACTTTCATAAAGGAAAATATTTGCATGATTTTGCTGTACTGAACCAATTCATGATAAGACTTAAACCAAATCAGTTAATTTTCTCTTGTAGGGACCTGTCTAACCCAATTAGCTACATACTAACTATTATAAACAGTAGTTTTTGCTAGGGTTAGTCAAGTTAAGTGTTTCTGTTCAAGTTAGATTTTCTAAACTTGACACTTAACTTGATTGCTGTGTAAGTTGTATTTAGTGCCCCAATTACTTCAGATGCAATGTCTTAAAGCATCTTGAATTAAGGCAAAGACCTAAGCATCTCAACCCATTCTAGGTTATCAATCAAAAGTACCCTAAGGTGCTTGTGAGATGCTGGCTTCTAAATCTATAGGTGCATGCAGTTCTAGGGTTAGGGCCTAAGCTAAGTCCATTTGTGAAAAAGCCCTAGTTTTGAAAGGGGGTAGTTTTGAAATAAAACTAAGTCGAAAGAAAAAATTTTTTAAAAAACTAATTTTGAAATTAAGTAAAACAGTTTTTCAAATTCTTTTAGAAACTGATTTTTAAATTAAGTAAAGCAGTAAGAAAATCAAAAGTAGAGTTAACCTATTCTACAGAGCATAGTCCTAACTGCCTTCTTAGTGAGCTGAACTCAGACTCAGGTAAGGGTTTTATGAGTATATCAGCTAAGTTGGATTTAGAGTCTATGTGCTTAAGTACTATTTCACCCCTGGCTACATGGTCTCTTACAAAGTGATGTTTGACTTCTATGTGTTTGGTTCTAGAATGTTGGATTGGGTTCTTAGTTAGATTAATTGAACTTATATTGTCAATAAATACTTGAGTTTGGGTGTAGTTGAGTTGGAAGTCCTTAAGAGTGTTCATCATCCATAAAAGTTGTGTTACACACTCTCCTAAGGCTACATACTCAGCTTTAGTTGTGGACAGAGCTACACAGTGTTGTTTTCTGATGCACCAACTTACTAGACTATTTCCTAAGAGTTGGCAGCTTCCACTTGTGCTCTTTTTATCTAATTTACAACCCGCATAGTCAGAATCCGAGTATCCTGACAAATTGAAGGTTGAGGTTCTAGGATACCAAATCCCTACATTTAGGGTGCCCTTTACATATCTTAGTATTCTTTTTAGGGCTGCTAAGTGTGTTTCCTTAGCATAGGTTTGGTATCTAGCACACATCCCTACAGCAAAAAGAATGTCAGGTCTGCTGGCTGTAGACTACCTATCATACTTCTATAGAGTTTAAGGTCCACTGGTTTACCATCAGGGTCACTATCTATTTTTACATTAGTGGTCATGGGGGTACTTATGCTTTTAGAGTTATCCATTTTAAATTTCTTTATTAACTCTTTAGCATATTTGGATTGATGGTCATAGTTTCCATCCCTAGTTTGTTTAATTTGTAAGCCTAGGAAAAAGTTAAGTTCACCAACTAGGCTCATTTCAAATTCATTTTTCATTATTTTAACAAATTCTTTTAGAAAGTTCGAGTTGGTCGACCCAAAGATTATGTCATCTACGTAAATTTGGGCAATAAATATATCTTTTCCTAGGGTTTTAATAAACAAGGTTGAGTCAATTTGTCCTTGTTTAAATTCTTTAGAGATTAAGTAAGTTGATAAATGTTCATACCAGGCCCTAGGTGCTTGTTTTAGCCCATATAGTGCTTTAGTAAGTTTGTAAACGTGGTTAGGTCTTTCTAAGTCCTCAAACCCAAGAGGTTGTCCTACATAAACTTCTTCTTTAATGAATCCATTTAGAAAAGCTGACTTTACATCCATTTGGTATAGCTTAAATCCTTTATGGGATACAAAGGCCAGTAACATCCTAATGGACTCAAGTCTAGCTACTGGGGCATATGTTTCGTCATAATCTAATCCTTCTACTTGGCTGAAACCCTTTGCTACTAAGCGGGCTTTATTTCTAACTATTTCTCCTTGATCATTCAACTTATTCCTAAAAACCCACTTAGTGTCAATGACGGATTTTCCCTCAGGTTTAGGTACTAATTCCCAGACTTGGTTTCTCTCAAATTGAGCTAGCTCTTCTTGCATAGCTATGATCCAATCAGGATCAGGTAGGGCTTCTTCTATAGTTTTGGGTTCAATTTTTGATATCATAGCTATTTGACTAAGGTTTCTATAGGAGGATCTAGTCCTGACTCCTAGAGTTGGATCACCCACAATTTGATCGGTTGGGTGACTAAGTCTGGGTTTCTTGGTTCTTCTAGAACTTGGTTCAGCCTCAGGTCCGGCTGGTCGGTTTGGTTCACTATTTGATTCGACTCTTTAGGCTGGTTCATTTGTTGGTTCGATAATTGGTTCAGTTGTCTCATTAATTGGTTCAATAGTTAGTTCGTTTAAGGGTTCAATTAAAGGTTCACTAGGTTGTTCATTATTTTCTTGATCAGAATTTGATGAAGTTGGGTCTGGATTATCAGATGTTGAGTTGATTTCTTCATCAAATATTATGTTTGTTGTTTCTTCAATTTTCTTAGTTTGTTTGTTGTAAACTCTATAGGCTCTACTAGTGGTTGAGTATCCTAGGAAGATACCTGGGGTTGACTTGGACTGAAATTTCCCTAAATAGTCTTTGGTGTTTAGGATATGGACTTTGCATCCAAAGACCCTTAGGTAGTGTAGATTTGGGAGTCTATGGTAGTACAGTTCATAGGGTGTTTTGTTGTGTCGCTTGTTAATCAAAACCCTATTTTGGATGTAACAAGCCGTACTAATCGCTTCTGCCCAATATTGGTTTGCTAAGCTAAATTCGTTGAGCATAGCCCTAGCGGCTTCCTGTAATGTTCTATTTCTTCTTTCGACTATCCCATTTTGTTGGGGGGGTTCTAGGACATGAAAATTCATGTAAATACCCATTGATCTTACAGAATTCCTCGAACCGTTGATTTTCAAATTCTCCCCCGTGGTCACTCCTAAGTCTTTTAATTTTAGTATCGTTTTGTTTTTCAATTAATTTACAGAATTCATTAAATAGAATTAGGGTTTCATCTTTGGTTTTTAGAAACCTAACCCAGGTGAACCTAGAGTAATCATCAACTATTACTAAGCAGTATCGGTTCCCGCTTAGTGACTTGGCTCCATATGAATCAAATAGGTCAAGGTGCAGGAGCTCAAGTGTGGTTTGAGTTAGGTCAGATTGGATTAGTTTGTGATTAGATTTGGTTTGTTTACCTTGATTACATGATTCACATATTAGGTTTTCATTGTTTTTAATTTTGGGGATACCTTTGATTAAGCCAGGTTGGGTGACTTTTGAGATAGTTCTCAGATTAGTGTGACCTAGTCTCCTATGCCAGAGATTTGATTGTTCTAACTGAGTTAACATACATTTGGGTACTAGGGGAAGGTTTATAGTGTATACATTATTTTTTCTAGTGCCCTTAAGCATGATTTCTGAGTCTTGTACATTTCTAATCAGGCAGTTAGAATTGTTGAAGGTGACTATATAACCAGAATCACATAACTGACTTATGCTAAGCAAGTTAAAATTGAAGTTTTCAACCAAAAGAACTTTCTTAATAACAAAGTCAGATTTAAGCTCAATATTACCTGACCCAATTACCTTGAGTGTAGCATTGTTGCCAAATGCCACTGAGCCTAGGTTCTTGAACTTGAGTTTAGTGAACTTCAATTTATCTCCAGTCATGTGTCTGGAGCAACCGCTATCCAACATCCATTGGTCCAAATCTTTATGTTCATACACATAAAGAGTTTTGTTGATTTGGATCCAATTAGAGTCAGGAATAGCTTAAATTGAGTTTCACTGCCTAGTCTGTCTCACCCAAATCTAGGGTTTTCAATCACGTTAGTCTTATAGGTTTTGTGAGACAGGTTTTGATAAGTAAAATTATTTTGAAAAATTAATTTTTTTTAGAAAACCTTAAATTAATTTTTGAAAACAATTAAATTTATTTTGAAAAAAAATTTTGATTCTACACCTAACTGAAAATTGGTGTTAGATTTGAATTTGACAAAGAATAATTTGAATTTAAAATTCAAAAATTGGCTTCCAGGTCTTGGCGAGGCACTAGGCCTTCTTTGGCCGTAGCCTTATTGGATCATCAACCCTTTCCTTGACAAAGCCGTTTAATGAAATTTTATTTTCAAAATTAATCTTTGAAAAGTTCTGGTCTAACTAGTTTGGATTTTGGATCGGTAGCTTCGGATAGTTTCACCAGTCTAAAAAGACCAAGTAAACTTGACCTTATTAGAATTGGTTTCCCTAACGTACTATCATCTCACCACCACCCAATACTATGTTGTCAAGTTTCAGTTAAGTTTGTTTAGTCCTTAAACTAACCATTCCTAAGTCTAAGCATGGTAAATTGCAGAAATTTAAATAAACAATCAAACAAGCAAATTGCAAGAATTAAATTCTATTTAACAATAAATATCGTTTTTAATTTAGCTCCCCCTGGACTAAAGCCACGGTAATGATTGGGCAAGATGTAAATCTTGTCCTTGGGGATCCAATACTGATTTGATCCAGTTGGTTTGTTCAGGTATAGTTTAGGTACCCATGCCTGAACATTACTTCTGGACTGATTCAGTACAGCAAAGTAAGATCTTTGTCTAGATTTGGTTCTATTGCCAAGTCCGGATCGATTTATAACTGATTTCTGATTTCTAAGAATCATGTCAAGACCCTTGGAACCAGAAGTGAATCGTTCTAAAGCCGATCAAAGATCCTTAACCTGAATTTTCAGGGAGGAGTTCTCTTTCTCAAGTTTTTCAACTTGAGTAGGAGTTCCTTCTTGAGCCTTTTCGGTTAAGGGTTTAGAGTCAGCTCCCTCATTCAGGAGTTTTACTTCCTGTCGGAGGGATTCGACTCGGAGTTTGGCTTTCGCCAAATCTCGAGAAAAATACGAAATTAGTTCATTTAATTGACATCTATTAAATCCACTTACCTTAATTTCGCCGTCCTCTGAGAAGGTCAGTCTGCCGTCGTCATGTTCTGATTCTGACTCTGTCTCGACTTTCTCTGAGGCGGTTAGTGCTAGTAGGTTCGACTGTGGGACCTCTTCTTCTTCGGAGGAGGAGGACTCGTCCCACGTAGCTTGAAGTGCCTTCTTTCTTCTATTCTTCTTGGTTTCCTTTAGATTTGGACACTCCGTCTTGTAGTGACCCTTCTTCTTGCACTCGTAGCAGGTCACGTTGGGCTTGTTCTTTTCGTTTGCGGGTTCAGCTGGTTCATCCTTTCTTCGGCTGGCCTTCCTTCTGTTGGTTTGATTCTTCAGTTCTTTGTAGTAGTTTCTTGCTAGTCGGACCAGCTTAGGTCTATCTCCTTCTTCATCTTCTGAGTCTGAGTCTGAGTTAGACTCGGGTTCAGGTTGAGGCTTCTTCTTTGTTGACCTTCCAGTTTTACCTGCAACAAGGGCAATACCTTTCTCGGCCAAATTGCAGTTAGTCTGTTCATGTAATTCTAACTCAGAGAATAATTCGTCTAATTTAATCTTTGAAAGATTCCTTGAAACCTTGTATGCATCTACCATAGATGCTCACAAGGTGTTTCTAGGGAAAGCATTTAGCGCATACCTTATTAGGTCACGGTTTTCTACCTTGTAACCAATAGTGTGAAGACCGTTCATCAGTTCTTAGATTCGTGCGTGAAGTTGGGCTGCTGTTTCGTTGTCGGCCATTTTGATGGTATACAGTTTGTTCAGGAGCAGATCTCTCTTGCTGATCCGAGTGTCTGATGTCCCTTCGTGCAGCTCGATCAGTTTTCCCCACAGCTCCTTGGCACTGTTGAAAGGGCCCACCCGGTTCAGCTCCTCTTTTGTTAAGCCGCATTGAAGGGTCTGGGTCGCCTTTGCATCTGCTTCAATTCTTCGTTTCAGAGCGGTGTCCCACTCTGTGTAGCTTTGAGGTACTCCTTCAGCATTTTTGGGGATCTCCAGTCCGGACTGGATGATTATCCACATGCCCACCTGAGTTTTCAGGTGGACCTCCATTCGACTTTTCCAGTAGGAAAAGTCTTCTCCACTGAAAAGAGGAGGTCTGGCTGTGCTGAATCCTTCTTGCATGGCCATTAGATATTTTATCTGAAAAAGAGATAAGAAAAAGAAGAACTTTGTCCCAAGACTTGGTCTTTGATTAGTAGTGCGGGATAAAGAAAATTAAATATCGAGGGTATTGCACCAACCTCGATCAAAGAGAAGAAATTCGAACGAAAAAAAATATTAGAAGAAATTCGAAAGGAAAAAGAATATTAAACGAAGTTCGAACGAAAAAAAATATTAAACGAAATTCGAACGAAGAAAAATATTAAGCGAAATTCGAACGAGAAAAAAATATTAAAAGAAATTCGAACGAAAAAAATATTAAAAGAAAAATTAAATAAAATCCGAAAAAATTTTAAACTGGTGGTTGCACCAAATTTGAACTTCTCCGCTCTGATACCACTTGTTGGATCGNCTGCTAAGTGCGTTTCCTTAGCACAGGTTTGGTATCTAGCACACATCCCTACAGCAAAAAAAATGTCAGGTCTGCTGGCTGTAAGGTACAGTAGACTACCTATCATACTTCTATAGAGTTTAAGGTCCACTGGTTTACCATCAGGGTCACTATCTATTTTTACATTAGTGGTCATGGGGGTACTTATGCTTTTAGAGTTATCCATTTTAAATTTCTTTATTAACTCTTTAGCGTATTTGGATTGATGGACATAGTTTCCATCCCTAGTTTGTTTAATTTGTAAGCCTAGGAAAAAGTTAAGTTCACCGACTAGGCTTATTTCAAATTCGTTTTCCATTATTTTAACAAATTCTTTTAGAAAGTTCGAGTTGGTCGACCCAAAGATTATGTCATCTACGTAAATTTGGGCAATAAATATATCTTTTCCTAGGGTTTTAATAAACAAGGTTGAGTCAATTTGTCCTTGTTTAAATTCTTTAGAGATTAAGTAAGTTGATAAACATTCATACCAGGCCCTAGGTGCTTGTTTTAGCCCATATAGTGCTTTAGTAAGTTTGTAAACGTGGTTAGGTCTTTCTAAGTCCTCAAACCCAGAGGGTTGTCCTACATAAACTTCTTCTTTAATGAATCCATTTAGAAAAGTTGACTTTACATCCATTTGGTATAGCTTAAATCCTTTATGGGATGCAAAGGCCAGTAACATCCTAATGGACTCAAGTCTAGCTACTGGGGCATATGTTTCATCGTAATCTAATCCTTCTACTTGGCTGAAACCCTTTGCTACTAAGCGGGCTTTATTTCTGACTATTTCTCCTTGATCATTCAACTTATTCCTAAAAACCCACTTAGTGTCAATGACGGATTTGCCCTCAGGTTTAGGTACTAATTCCCAGACTTGGTTTCTCTCAAATTGAGCTAGCTCTTCGTGTATAGCTATGATACAATCAGGATCGGGTAGGGCTTCTTCTATAGTTTTGGGTTCAATTTTTGATATCATAGCTATTTGACTAAGGTTTCTATAGGAGGATCTAGTCCTGACTCCTAGAGTTGGATCACCCACAATTTGATCGGTTGGGTGACTAAGTCTGGGTTTCTTGGTTCTTCTAGAACTTGGTTCAGCCTCAGGTCCGGCTGGTCGGTTTGGTTCACTATTTGATTCGACTCTTTGGGCTGGTTCATTTGTTGGTTCGATAATTGGTTCAATTGTCTCATTAATTGGTTCAATAGTTAGTTCGTTTAAGGGTTCAATTAAAGGTTCACTAGGTTGTTCATTATTTTCTTGATCAGAATTTGATGAAGTTGAGTCTGTATTATCAGATGTTGAGTTGATTTTTTCATCAAATATTAAGTTTGTTGTTTCTTCAATTTTCTTAGTTTGTTTGTTGTAAACTCTATAGGCTCTACAGGTGGTTGAGTATCCTAGAAAGATACCTGGGGTTGACTTGGACTGAAATTTTCCTAAATAGTCTTTGGTGTTTAGGATATGGACTTTGCATCCAAAGACTCTTAGGTAGTGTAGATTTGGGAGTCTATGGTAGTACAGTTCATAGGGTGTTTTGTTGTGTCGCTTGTTAATCAGAACCCTATTTTGGATGTAACAAGCCGTACTAATCGCTTCTGCCCAATATTGGTTTGCTAAGCTAAATTCGTTGAGCATAGCCCTAGCGGCTTCCTGTAATGTTCTAATTCTTCTTTCGACTATCACATTTTGTTGGGGGGTTATAGGACATGAAAATTCATGTAAATACCCATTGACCTTACAGAATTCCTCGAACCGTTGATTTTTAAATTCTCCCCCGTGGTCACTCCTAAGTTTTTTAATTTTAGTATCATTTTGATTTTCAATTAATTTACAGAATTCATTAAATAGGTTTAGGGTTTCATCTTTGGTTTTTAGAAACCTAACCCAGGTGAACCTAGAATAATCATCAACTATTACTAAGCAGTATCGGTTTCCGCTTAGTGACTTGGCTCCATGTGAATCAAATAGGTCAAGGTGCAGGAGCTCAAGTGTGGTTTGAGTTAGGTCAGATTGGATTAGTTTGTGATTAGATTTGGTTTGTTTACCTTGATTACATGATTCACATATTAGGTTTTCATTGTTTTTAATTTTGGGGATACCTTTGATTAAGCCAAGTTGGGTGACTTTTGAGATAGTTCTCAGATTAGTGTGACCTAGTCTCCTATGCCAGAGATTTGATTATTCTAACTGAGTTAACATACATTTGGGTACTAGGGGAAGGTTTATAGTGTATACATTATTTTTCCTAGTGCCCTTAAGCATGATTTCTGAGTCTTGTACATTTCTAATCAGGCAGTTAGAATTGTTGAAGGTGACTATATAACCAGAATCACATAACTGACTTATGCTAAGCAAGTTAAAATTGAAGTTTTCAACCAAAAAAACTTTCTTAATAACAAAGTCAGATTTAAGCTCAAAATTACCTGACCCAATTACCTTGAGTGTAGCATTGTTACCAAATGCCACTGAGCCTAGGTTCTTGAACTTGAGTTTGGTGAACTTCAATTTATCTCCAGTCATGTGTCTGGAGCAACCGCTATCCAACATCCATTGGTCCAAATCTTTATGTTCCTACACATAAAGAGTTTTATTGATTTGGATCCAATTAGAGTTAGGAATAGCTTAAATTGAGTTTCACTGCCTAGTCTGTCTCACCCAAATCTAGGGTTTTCAATCACGTTAGCCTTATAGGTTTTGTGAGACAGGTTTTGGTAAGTAAAATTATTTTGAAAAATTAATTTTTAGAAAACCTTAAATTAATTTTTGAAAACAACTAAGTTTATTTTGAAGAAAAATGTTTGATTCTACACCTAACTGAAAATTTGTGTTAGATTTGAATTTGATAAAGAGTAATTTGAATTTGAAATTCAAAAATTGGCTCTCAGGTCTTGGCGAGACACTAGGCCTTCTTTGGCCGTAGCCTTATTGGATCATCAACCCTTTCCTTGACAAAGTCGTTTAATGACATTTCATTTTCAAAATTAATCCTTGAAAAGTTCTGGTCTAACTAGTTTGGATTTTGGATCGGTAGCTTCGGCTAGTTTCACCAGTCTAAAGAGACCAAGTAAACTTGACCTTATTAGAATTGGTTTCCCTAACGTACTATCATCTCACCACCACCCAATACTATGTTGTTAAGTTTCAGTTAAGTTTGTTTAGTCCTTGAACTAACCATTCCTAAGTCTAAGCATGGTAAATTGCAGAAATTTAAATAAACAATCAAACAAGCAAATTGCAAGAATTAAATTCTATTTAACAATAAATATCGTTTTTAATTTGGCTCCCCCTGGACTAAAGCCACGGTAATGATTGGGCAAGATGTGAATCTTGTCCTTGGGGATCCAATACTGATTTGATCCAGTTGGTTTGTTCAGGTATAGTTTAGGTACCCATGCCTGAACTTTACTTCTGGACTGATTCAGTACAGCAAAGTATGGTCTTTGTCTAGATTTGGTTCTATAGCCAAGTCCGGATCGATTTAGAACTTATTTCTGATTTCCAAGAATCATGTCAAGACCCTTGGAACTAGAAGTGAATCATTCTAAAGCTGTTCTAAGATCCTTAACCTGAATTTTCAAGGAGGAGTTCTCTTTCTCAAGTTTTTCAGCTTGAGTAGGAGTTCCTTCTTAAGCCTTTTCGGTTAAGGGTTTAGAGTCAACTCCCTCTTTCAGGAGTTTTACTTCCTGTCGGAGGGATTCGACTCGGAGTTTGGCTTTCGCCAAATCTCGAGAAAGATACGAAATTAGTTCATTTAATTGACATCTATTAAATCCACTTACCTTAATTTCGCCGTCCTCTGAGAAGGTCAGTCTGCCGTCGTCCTGTTCTGATTCTGACTCTGTCTCAACTTTCTCTGAGGCAGTTAGTGCTAGTAGGTTCGACTGTGGGACCTCTTCTTCTTCGGAGGAGGAGGACTCGTCCCACGTAGCTTGAAGTGCCTTCTTTCTTCTATTCTTCTTGGTTTCCTTTAGATTCGAACACTCCGTCTTGTAGTGACCCTTCTTCTTGCACTCGTAGCAGGTCACGTTGGGCTTGTTTTTTCGTTTGCGGGTTCAGCTGGTTCATCCTTTCTTCGGCTGGCCTTCCTTCTGTTGGTTTGATTCTTCAGTTCTTTGTAGTAGTTTCTTGCCAGTCGGACCAGCTTAGGTCTATCTCCTTCTTCATCTTCTGAGTCTGAGTCTGAGTTAGACTCGGGTTTAGGTTGAGGCTTCTTCTTTGTTGACCTTCCAGTTTTACCTGCAACAAGGGCAATACCTTTCTCGGCCAAATTGCAGTTAGTCTGTTCATGTAATTCTAACTCAGAAAATAATTCGTCTAATTTAATCTTTGAAAGATCCCTTGAAACCTTGTATGCATCTACTATAGATGCCCACAAAGTGTTTCTAGGGAAAGCATTTAGCACATACCTTATTAGGTCACGGTTTTCTACCTTGTAACCAATAGTGTGAAGACTGTTCATCAGTTCTTGGATTCGTGCGTGAAGCTGGGCTGCTGTTTCGTTGTCGGCCATTTTGATGGTATACAGTTTGTTCAGGAGCAGATCTCTCTTGCTGATCCGAGTGTCTGATGTCCCTTCGTGCAGCTTGATCAATTTTCCCCACAGCTCCTTGGCACTGTTGAAAGGGCCCACTCGGTTCAGCTCCTCTTTTGTTAAGCCGCATTGAAGGGTCTGGGTCGCCTTTGCATCTGCTTCAATTCTTCGTTTCAGAGCGGTGTCCCATTCTGTGTAGCTTTGAGGTACTCCTTCAGCATTTTTGGGGATCTCCGGTCCGGACTGGATGATTATCCACATGTCCACCTGAGTTTTCAGGTGGACCTCTATTCGACTTTTCCAGTAGGAAAAGTCTTCTCCACTGAAAAGAGGAGGTCTAGCTGTGTTGAATCCTTCTTGCATGGCCATTAGATATTTTATCTGAAAAAGAGATAAGAAAAAGAAGAACTTTGTCCCAAGACTTAGTCTTGGATTAGTAGTGCGGGATAAAGAAAATTAAATATCGAGGGGTGTTGCACCAACCTCGAAAAGAGAAGAAATTTGAACGAAAAAAAAATATTAGAAGAAATTCGAACGGAAAAAGAATATTAACCGAAGTTTGAACGAAAAAAATATTAAACGAAATTCGAACGAAGAAAAATGTTAAGCGAATCGAAAAAAAAATTCGAACAAAAAAATATTAAAAGAAAAATTAAATAAAATCCGAAAAATTTTCAAACTGGTGGTTGCACCAAATTTGAACTTCCCCGCTCTGATACCAATTGTAGGACCGGTGTCGTCGATAGAGGGGGGGTGAATATCGATCGTGAAAAATCTTTCAATAACTTCGTAAGACTTTCGATCTACTCAGAGCGTTAGTGCAGCGGAAAATAAAACAGAAAAAGAATTAACAATACAAGGACACAACGGGATTTTTACTTGGTTCCCGACCCCCCAGGGTCAGTACATCCAAGGCCTATGCACGGGAACGCCCGTCCACTATTGGTCTCCTTCCCGGACTTTCCGGAGGCGGAGAAACCCGACTTACAGTGCAAGTTTTACAATCAAAAGATAAATAAAATTAAGTGCGGAATTAAAAAGCAAACCAACAAGACAAAGTCTGAAGCTCGGCCGATCTGGACCTCCGAAGTGCCGTGCACTTCCTCCTGGAGCCTCCCGGTCGTAGAGCCTCGTCTCTAGCACGTTGTCGTCGGTCAGAATGCTTGGAATCGCTCTTGGAAGTTGTGTTTCAAGAAGAGGGGTCGAAGCCCCTTATATAGGCCTCCTGGGGGCGCCCTGGACGTTGGGGGCGCCCCGATAAACCCGGTCAAACTTTATCCCCGCGTCGACCTCGCCGCAGCTGATAAAACCTTTGACCAGGGCGCCCCGGACCTCCCGAGCGCCCTCATGAAGGCTTATCTGTGTTTCAGACTCGAAACAGCAAAAGCAGGTTTGAACCCGGGCACCCGGACGCTCCGTGTAATGACCCGGAAAATTTTCTTAATATTTTCTTTAAAATATTAAGCATGTCTAGATAATTTTCTAAAGTATCTAGAAATATTAGTACGAACCTTAGCCTAAGAAATCCATGATTTTCTCATTTAAATTGAGAAACTAAGTACTAAGGGGCCTTATATGGGCTTTCTAGTACCATGATTATGGGTGAATTTTAGGTAAAAGTTAATAGAAATATAAAGGGGATCTTAATGAGAAATATTAACATAATTATGGGGGAATTTTTAAGGAATTTTCAAAATAATAGGAAATAAAATAAAAATAAAATAGAAAAATTAGTGCATGCACCAAGGATTGAACCTTGGACCTCTTGTACAACCATGCATGCACTAATCAATTCACCTAGCAAGGGAGTGCTATGAGGGAATGAAGTGGATATTAGTTAAGGCTTAGGAAAATGAAGAGTCACCAAGGGAAGAGACACCATGACTCTTCACTTACCCCCTTTAATGGGGATTAAAGGCATAAGAGGGAAGTTACCTTTCATTTCTCTCATTCCATCAAGTCATTTGTTTTCTCTTCTTCTTCCTCCCCTCCTAGCCGAAACCTCCAAGCTCCCTTCTCCCTTGAGAAAAGTTCACATAAGCCTCCATTTTGAAGATCTAGGGTCTCTTCCAAGGCTACATGGGCAAGGAGAGTTCAAGTGTCAAAGGGATTTACAAGTTCCTTCTCCTTTAAGGTCTAAAAACCAAAGGTAACCCAAGGTAAGACCCCCTCACCTGTGGTATGATGGCTTTCAAGATATTTATCATGATCTAAGTTTTATTGGCATGATATGTTGGGAAAAAATCCATGGTTAGGGCTTATGGAGGTTTCGGCCAAGGCTATTGCTTGGGCTTAGGGATGATGTAAATTTTCTTTTGTGCTCTTAAAAGTTTCATGATGTTATGTAAGGCATAGATTATGATCTAGGGAAATTTTTGATGCCCTAAAACCCATCTAGGGTTTCGGCCACATCAAGTATAGGGCTAGGGATTAATTTTAATCCCTCAAGCATGATTGGTATGTTTTGCTATGATAGACTATGGATGATAATGGAGACTTATATGAATTTTCTAGGGGTTATTTCTCCCCTAGGGTTTCGGCCAAGCATGAATAAGGCCTTGGACTTTGGGGTTAAAACCAATTAAGGGTCCAAGTGGGTTCCTATGACATGATAAGTAAGGTATTGGAGGTTAACCATGGTTATGCAAATTTTTCTAAGGACCTATTGCCCTCTAGGGTTTTTGGCCAAGTCCCTAATCTAGGGCTTGGTTTGGGTTAAGTTCTCAAGAATGCATGTTTATAGATCACTAAGATGTATGTATATGATTGAGTATGTCGTAGAAATTTTATGTGACCTAGAAACTTAATGTCATGTAAATTAGGAATGGCATGTATGTATGCTATGTACCCTAACCATGCATGTTTTATGAATGTTATGTATATATGTCATGCTTTAGGAATGACATGTATGTATGCTATGTACCCTAACCATGCATGTTTTATGAATGTTATGTATGTATGTCATGCTTTAGGAATGACATGTATGTATGCTATGTACCCTAACCATGCATGTTTTATGAAAGTTATGTATGTATGCCATGCTTTAGGAATGACATGTATGTATGCTATGTACCCTAACCATGCATGTTTTATGAATGTTATGTATGTATGTCATGCTTTAGGAATGACATGTATGTATGCTATGTTTTACGAACAATATGTATGTAAGTCATGTCTCATGAATGCTATGTATGTATGCCATGCTTTATGAATGATATGTATGTATGCTATGTTTAAGAATGAAGATGATGAACGAAAATGATAACCATGGCCTAAGACAAAATGATGTAAGCATGACATATCTTATGAATGAAAATGAAGAATGATGATGAAATGTTAAGTATGTCTATGTCATGCTAAGGGATGGGCACCTTAAGAACGCCCCGGTTCTGGACTACTGACTAAGCTGTCCACGGTTCTGGAACTACCGTAGCTGTTCCTATGATATGTCAAGTATGAATGATGAACTATGCATATGTATTTTACTTTATGAATGGGCTTGTACCGGACCGAAGTAAGGGTCCAAGGGATGGGCACCTTAAGAACGCCCCGATTCTGGACTACCGAAGTTGTCCACGGTTCTGGCACTACCGAAGCTGTGCAACAGGGATGGGCACCTTAAGAACGCCCCGGTTCTAGGACTACCGACTATGCTGTCCTTACCCTAGTAGGTCGAGGCTAGCTACCTCGTATTTACTTACGGATGCGCGCTTATGATGTATGTATGTGGTACAAGCCGGGGACCCCAATGATGTTATGTTCATGCTAAGCATTTAAAAGTATGATTTTAAAACTAAGCATCATTATGTAGTAAATGCATTTGACTCATGCATACATCCATGTTATGCATCACGCCAGGGTAAGTACGTTTTATGTTTTATGCTTATGCTTATGCTTATACCTTATGCTACGATAAGTATGTCTCAAGTTCATGTATGCTAAGAATTATGCCATGTATAAGTATGTCTCAGGTTCATGTATGCTAAGAATTATGCCATGTATAAGTATGTCTTATATTCATGTATGTTAAGATTTATGTCATGCTAAGTATGTTGTAGATCTATGGTTATGTTAGGAATCATGCTATGTAGTTGTTCATATGCTTATGACTTATGCCATGACCATGTTTAAGTTTATGTTCAGAGTTATGTTATGTCAAGATACTTGATATGTTTATGTTTAAGTGACGTATGGTTTTAGTGAGTAGGAAAGGGTCTTACTAAGCTAGTGTGCTTATAGTCTTATTTTCCTCGTACCGCAGATCAAGCACGAGGTTACTAAGGGAAGCAGCAGGAGAGGCAAGAGCATGTGTGTGTGTGGCAGTGACATGGCAAAGGATTCTTATATTTACACGTATCGCATGTCTTGGGTTTTGAAATGCTTTCTTAGATTTTATGCTATGTTTATGATGGGTATGCCTAATGAATGACTTAAGACTTATGATGTTTACGGATAAGTTACGTGCTACTTATGATGATTATGAATAGGCTATGGAATGATTATATCATGATGACATGCATGTTGATAATATGCTATGTTCAATGACACTAGATTCATGAATGACAAGTTTAGACATGTATAAATGTTTCACGAGTTAGCTGCATGATTAGAAGCATGTTTAGAAGAAAAAAATGATTCCGCTGCATTAAGATGTTCTCTAAGTCCATGTATGTTAAGCGTAACGACGCCTTCCTCGCCACACCATAAGGTGTGGGAAAAAGGCGGGCGTTACACTCCGGGCGCCCCGGACGCTCCGGGCGCCCCGGACGCTCCGGGCGCCCCGCTTGACACCTGTTCTGCCTGCTTCACAAGACGCTGCATTTTCTCTTTGGCTGGGGGCGCCCCCACTGTTGGGGGCGCCCCCACTGTTGGGGGCGCCCTGGATGCATGGGGGCGCCCCCAACACTGGGGGCGCCCTGCTTCAGGGCTTCCAGCCTGCTTCGCTTGCTTTGTCTTCAAATCTTGGTACCTGCAAGATACAAAACCACAAAGCACATATACACATAATATTAGGCTTATGGATTTGGTTCTGACTTCGGATCTCCACGAAACCCTAGGTCGAACTGGCACAAGTTCCCATCCCTGAGAACTTGCCCTTCACCTACTCCTTTCAGGAGACGGTTGCCACCCAGTCCTTCGGGTGGACTTTTGCTTAGCTTCCGATACCTCCGGACCTCGAGACGCCCAAACCCTGACTCGTCTCTACTCCTGTCCTTAGTCATCACTCAGCTAAGTTGCTCAGTCCCTTGGACCAAGACTTCATTACCTAGCAGTCCTTCGCCAGGTGCCTAGCAGTCCTTTACCAGATCTTCATTCCCTAGCAGTCCTTCGCCAGGGGCCTTGCATTCCTTCGCTAGGTCTTCTATTCCTAGCAGCCCTTCGCTAGGTGCCTAGCAGCCCTTCGCTAGGTCTTCTATGCCTAGCAGCCCTTAGCAGCCCTTCGCTAGGTCTTCTATGCCTAGCAGCCCTTCGCTAGGTGCCTAGCAGCCCTTCGCTAGGTCTTAAGGTTTCGATACCTAGCAGCCCTTCGCTAGGTGCCCAGCAGCCCTTCGCTAGGTCTTCGGGTTTCGATACCTAGCAGCCCTTCGCTAGGTCTTAGGGTTTCGATACCTAGCAGCCCTTCGCTAGGTGCCCAGCAGCCCTTCGCTGGGACTTAGGGTTTCGATGCCTAGATTAACTAGGACTTTTCCTCAGCTTAGTTTACTTCTCCTTTGCTCCCCTTTGTCTGTTCATTGTATCACTGACTTAAGTGTATTGTCAAACATTAAAACACTTAAAGGAGAACATCATTGATGCAACTTGCACCAACAAATACTTTAATTAATAATTCACAAGATCATATGTAATTAATATTTCTAAAGATAATACTCAACCATTAATTAATGATAAGTTAAATAATCTTGAAGATAATTATGGAATTGTAATTAATAATTTAGATAAAAATCAATCTTTAATTAATAATAACTCAAATAATTCTTAAAGTAATAATGAAACTTTAATTAATAATTCTCAAGATAATTCTAATAACCTTGAAGATAATTATGAATCCTTAATTAATTATTCTACTTATTTTGAAGATAATGATAAAACTTTAATTAGTAATTCTGAAAATTATTCTACTTATTTTGAAGATAATGATATAATTTTTATTAATTTTGAATATAACTTTGAAGATGAGGAAGAATATGATTTTGAAGATGAAGATGAATTTAGAAAAAATTGAAGCTGTAATTAAGAGAGCTTATAAGAACTCACATAAAACAGTAGTATTAAATAAAATTTAAAAATTAAAATAAAAAAAATAATAGATGAATCAGAATTTTTTGAATTATTCAAAATAATACAATTAGACTCAAAATTATTATTTAATTCTTAAATACTTAAATCTTAATTAATCACAAATCTCAAATTTTGTTTTAATTCTTAAATACTTAATCTTAATTAATCACAAATCTCAAATTATAATTTAATCTTAATTAATCACAAATCTCAAATTATAATTTAATCTTAATTAATCACAAATCTCAAATTCTAATTTAATTATAATTAATTACAAATCTCAAATTCTAGTTTAATTCTTAAATCTTAATTAATCTCAAATCTTCAATTCTAATTTAATTCTTAAATACATAAATCTTAATTAATAATCATAAATCTTAAATTCTAATTTAATTTTTAAAATGTTAATCTTAATTAATAATCTAAATCTCAAATTCTACTAATAATTTAATACTTAATTCTCAAATTCTAATTTAATTCTTAAAATTATAATCTACATTGATAATCTAAATCATAACAATTATGTAAAATTAATTAGAAACTCAATCCTTGATTTAAAATTCAAAATTCAAAATCTACTAATATAAAATCCATGATCTAAATTGAAATTAATTACCTTTAATTATGAAACTAATAAAATTCTACCCAACTAGAACAATCAACTTAATAATGATAAATATGTCAAAGTGAGTTGACATATTCGCGGGTTCACACGACCTGTATCAAATCAAGAATTTGATACTACAGTAGAAATCAAATTAAATTGCTTTGACTTTATTGACACATGCATAACTATTATGCTCATGTATCTGTTTATATTTTCTTCACATATATCTGTCATGTCATTCATGTTAGTTTATTTCTTGCTTAATCTAGAATGGCTAGATAGTAAAAAGATTGGTTGACACTTACCTAACATAGTACCAAGGTGGGGCGAGATGATAATACATTACGGAAGCTTAGTCTAAGAAGTCAAGAAGGGTAAGGAGTACCCGACTTGGTTGACCTAGATAAGTGGAACTAGTCGAAGCTACCTCTCCACATCCTAGACTAGTTAGACCAAAGTTTCTCAAAGAGTAAATTAAAAATATTATTTCTTTAAAAGACTTTGTCTAAGGAAAGGCTCATTGTTCCGATATCTAAGAAGGGTCCTGTGCCTTGCCAAGACATGGAAGCTAATTATTGAAGTTTACTTTTAAATTAATACTTGTTAAACTTGAATCTAACTCAAGGTCAAACAATCTATAGAATTAAATTGAGAAAAAATAACCAAGCATATCACAAACACCCATAAGGCTACCATGCTTATCTGTACTATGACACATAGAATGAATGAGATGATAAGGACTAATCAATTAACAAATGTTTTCAAAATGTTTTCAAAAATTCCTTAGAATATTTTCTTAAAAATTTATTTTTAAAATAGTGACTAAACATAATAATGTTTTAATGAATTTCACGCATGATTGTGTACTTATAAATAAATTTTAAAAATTATATATCATTTTGAAAATTATTTGACCTACACTTGGACACAAACATTCTAGGTCATCACTAAAGTTCCTTAAGACACTTAGGTAGAGGTCCTTGTAGTTAATAAGGGTAGCCAGAAGGTGTCAAGTTCAGGGGGAGTCAGTTTTTATTGTGTTTTTAAATATTTCTATTGAAAAATTATTTTTGAAAAACTATTCTTTCCAAAAAGTTATTATCTCTTTCAAAATGATTTTTGTTCGATATTACTTCAAAAAAATTACTTCTTTCAAAATGTTTTTCGAAAAATTTTCCTTTAAAAATTTATGTCTTTCAAAATGTTTTTCAAAAAATACTTCTTCAAAATTATTATATTCTTCTAAAAATGCTTTAATTGCTCTTATGATTTGGATAAACTCTAAAGACACATAGGATATTTCTCTTATAATCTGTAAGGACTCCTAAGATTATGTCAGGCTTAGGGGGATTCTTAATCAAAAGAACAATTAATCTATTGATTACATTGAATTATATATATATATATATCAAGGTTGTAAAAATCGCTAGGCGGTAGTCGGGCGGAGGACTACCGCCTAGCGCCTAGTCGGCGCCTAATCGGCGCCTAGGCGGTGCTAGGCGGCGCTAGGCGGCATTAAGCGGCACCACGGTGGGGTGCCGCCTAGTGCCTAAGCGGCGCCTAGGCGGGCCTAGGCGCCGACTTTTACAACAATGATATATATATATATATATATATATATATATATATATATATATATATATATATATATATATATATATCATGTAATTTTTTTCGTTTGAATCGAACCCTAAGATTCAAAGGAAGTTCAACTTGTAGTCAACAAGCTTCCTAGGACTGTGTCAGATTTAGGGAGAGTTTAAATTAAAAGAACTATTAGAAATTTAAAATAAATACTATATTTTCAAAAATCACTATCTATTCAAAAATACTTTATTTTTTTAAAATATAATATTCTCATTTTCTAAAATATTTTTTTTCAAAATCTTTTCGACTTTTGAACATCTTTGAAAACCTTTGGAAAATTGCTTGAGTTTGGCGAAATCTCCAAGACACAAAGGATAGTTTTCTTTATAGTTAACAAGGTTCCTAGGATTGTGTCAGATTGGGGAGGAATTCAAACCAAAAAATTTATTATTTTTCAAAAATTAAATACATATATTGAAATTACTTTTCTTGATTGGAAAATCTCTAAGACACATAGAAAACTTTTCTTTTGATCAACGAGATTCCTAGGATTGTGCCAGATTTAGGAAAATTCAAATCAATAAAGTACCTATATTTTCAAACTTTACTCAAATACTTAGCATTCCCTAAAATATTTTCTGAAAAAGTTAATTGGTTTATAAAATAAAAAAGAAGGATTATTGAATATTATGTTTTCTTTAAAAATCTTAAATATTTTCAAAAATCATATTGTTGGTGCAAATTTTAACTTAAAATCTTTGTTATTACCTTATATTTCTTTTTGATGTATGTCAAAGGGTGAGAGAGTACCTTAAGTTATATTTTTATTATTTTTCCCCAAGAATTGACCTAAAAACCTTAGACCTAATCCTAACTAAAGATTATTGTCAAACATCAAAAAGGGGATATTTTTGGTGTAAAAAGCATCAGACATGAACAGTCAACCTCTAGTGTTTCGATGTTTGACAATATACCAAAGTCTAATGAAACTGATCAAGGGTTAAGCCAAACAAGACCTGATGTTTGGTAGGGTAAACTCAGGTTTGATCAGTTTGACCAAAGGGTTAGCCAAACAGGACTTGATATTTGGCAGAGTGATTAAACATATTTGGACTGAGCCAAATAGGACTTGATGTTCGACAGAGAGAGGTCTAGTCAGGATTAAGATGACTAGCAAAGAAGACCTTATTGAGGCACGAAATTCTGGTGAGTGAAGCTAGGTGGACGAAGTCCTGGGGAGTGAAGCTGAGCACGAAGACCTGACTGAGGGTTGGGCATGAAGTCCTAGTTCGGGGAATTAGGTACGAAGTCCTGGTCATGGATTGGGCTTGAAGACTTGGCCGAGGGTTGGGAACCAAAGTCCTAGTTCGAGGAATTGGGCACGAAGTCCTAGTAGAGGATCGGGTAAAAGACTTAGCCAAGCGAGGACTATGGATAGAAGTAGAGACGGGTTAAGGATCGTACGTCTCGAGATCCGAGAGTCTTGAAGGCCGAGCAAAAGTCCAACCAGAGGTCATGGTTGGAAAAAGGTAACTTCTCCAGAGTGAAGTAGGTGAAGACGTGTTCCCCGGGAAAGGGAACAATAGGTGTCGGTTCGACCTAGGATTTCATTTAAAATTCAAAGTCAAAACTAAGACAGCTCTAGTTGTTATTCATGCATACATTCATTGTATTCTTGGACTAACCCTAGTTACAGGCCGAAAGGAGTTGGCTGTTGCGAACCCAGGCGCCTAAAAGGGATTAGGTGTTAGTGATATGAGAGAAGTGTCCTAAGGCAATCGCCTTATGATGTAAACATTTATATTAATAAATGATAATTCACTATTTGAGTATACATGTTTTTGTATATTTGATTGGGATCTTAAACTCATCTACTGAATGTCCGCAATACAACTCACAGCATAAGAGAATTTGTGATGGGATCACAACTAGTGATTATCTCTAATGTGCAATTGTGAAGTATTGAAATTATCCCTAGTCGATGAATTGATAAAAACGGACACTATCAATTCTGTTGAGACTAGCATGGGTTATTCTCTAATCAGCTGATTTTCACTGGCTGGTGACATTGGGATGTCCGGAGATAAACATGGATGCTAGTTAAGGGAACTAATTCATTGGAGTGACTAGCTGTAAAACTTCATATGGTTATCTATAAAGATATGTCAATGAAGTTATTACTGCAGCTTAAGTGCGATGTTCCTTTGACTTGCGGTGTTCAAGTCATCTTGGTCATGGAGACTTATACTTTAACATCTTAAGCAAGCATCTCCAAGGAGGTGTGGACCCAGAATGATTGGGTATGAGCCGAAGTGCCCGAAGATGTTTGAACAGCCTACAAAGGATTCACCACTCCTTGCGAGGAGATGTATACCCAGGCCTATCGTCGGATTGTTACTCAAAATCTCTGGCCAGAGTATATCATGTTAAGAGTGCGAGTCTCATAAATACATGAGAGTAATTAGAAATCCAAAGGACGAGAAAGACATTACTTGGGCTAGGTGTGACGTAGTCAGCCTAGTGGGGACTGACACAAATAGACCGTGTCCTGAACCAAGTGGGTATAAGATGGTGAAGGGAATGGGGCACGACTCATTAGAGCTGCTGAAGGGTTTCAGAATAATTTCTTCTGAGGTCAAACCGTTGATCTTTCGATTAATTGGGGGTCATGATGTACTACTAGGTGCCACTCATGACCGTTCTATAATTGGTTAATTATAGACGGCCAACATAAATCGAAAGCCTATTTAGTCACACGCACTACGGGTAATCTGAGGGATTTAAAACGAGTTGAAAATTAGATTTTCCGATCAAGAGAAATAAGTCGAATCTGAGTTAATCAGAGGCGCAATGGAAGCTAAAAATGGCTAAGTCTTTTGAAGGCTTTTTGGGCGAATTAAATGAGTTTAATTCGCGTTGGTTCGGCTCGGTTTGGGCCGGCCAAAGAGGGTGCCAACCCTCCTTGGTTGGCCGGCCATTAAAAGGGAGAAAAACCAATTTAATTGGTTTAATTAATAAAATGAATCTAGTGCGATTTATTTTATAAATTATGGATAAATAAATTTGTATAAAGAAATTTATATAAATAAATTTGTAGAAATTTATTCTTTTATGGAAGTTAAAATAATCCATGAATTAGTTTATTTTAATTTTATAAAATCAATTATGAATTGATTTTTCCATAATAAGAAAGTTTATAAATTCCTTATAAAATTTATTCCATAATTTAAAGAGAAGAAGAATTTGTTTTATTATAAATTAGTTATAATAAGACTCGGCTTAAACGGAATAATTAATAAGAGAATTTATAAGATAAATTTCTTATAACTAATTCCGTTAATTCCGTTAAGAGGGAGACTTAGCAAAGGAGTTGCTACTATATAAAGGAACCAAAGGCAAGCCCTTATTACGCATTACTAATTGAGATTAGTAACTTCCTCTCTCCCTCTCTCTTATTCTCTTCTCCCTCTCCTTTCCCTTAGGGCCGGCGCCCTTCTTGGAGAATTAGGGTCGGCTCCCACCTTCCTTGCTAGGGCCGGCGCACCCTATCAACACCAAGCAAGGTTGCCGTGAGCTTCAAGAAGAAGGAGAAACGAAACAAGAAGAAGAAGAAGCGGATAGCGACTCCTCTCTTCCCGGAATTCGATTCCGTTTTCTTGGTGGTTAGTTTCCCTTTCCTCTCTTGATCTTTCTTGTTGTGCCTATAGAGAATCTAGTAGTTCTCGTCGGCACAAAACTCGTGACTTTGCGAAGTCATCCCGAAGAGAACTCGGCGTGGACGCGAATAGAGGCGGAGCTTCCAAGGGACGCTACGGTTGGATCTCGTCCCTTACTTCGAGTTACGAAAGGTACTTAGTAAATTAGTTTACTTTTCCGCAAAGTTTTATTTTATGATTAAGTCAACACATCATAAGGTTGCATGCTAGATACGTGGTTAAAATAATTTAGGAAATTATTTTATGCTAATTCTTCCGCTGCACGTAAAAATTTAAAATTTTACGAACCCGTATCCTTGTCAACATGCACCCGGACCCAACAGTGGTATCAGAGCGAGGTTAGTGTTCGACATAATCATATAATTGTTAAACTTTGTCATAATCTCAATTTTGGAAAAAAAAAATTTCAATTATGGAAACTGTCCAGTTATAATAAATTTTAGATTTAGGAATTTCTAAGTTTGGAAATCCTTATGAAATTTCGCAAACTTTTGAAATATCCTAGTTTCTAAAAATTTTATAATAATTGTGAAAACTTCCCATCTTTGGAAACTTTCCAATTTTGGAAATTTTCTATTTTAGAAATTTTCCAACTTTGGAAATATGTAGGTTTTCTTTGTACCAGAAACTTACAATTATTCTGAAAACCAATTTATGAAATCTCGCAATTTTGGGCACTTTCTTTTAAGAAAGTCTAGACAAATTCATGGACAGTTAATTGACAATTAAATTTGAATTGGTCTTTAAATTGACAACAAAATTCTTTATTTTGGATTGAGCCTCGGGGAGCCGTCCAATTTAAAGCTAGTTGTTGTAATTTAATTTCCCAATTTTTAATTGAAATTGTCATGTTTGATTTGGATTGAGCCTCGGGGAGCCGTCCAATTGGATTTACAACAAATTATTTTTCTTTGGGTATCTGAGCCTCAGGGAGCCACCCTTAGAAAATGATTTGTTGTAATTAATTAAATCCATGAATAAAATATGATTTAAGAGGTGATGCTCTTACATATTGTTGTCTCCAAAATTAATTAGGAAATGGTTTCCTATAGAGTTTTCTTAAATGAGATTTTCATGAAAATAATATGTGGTTGAATTAAGGGAATTGTCTCTTAATTTAATAAGTTTTGATTTAGAGAAATCAAAGTCTTGAACATATTATTTCCGAAATTGATTATGACAATTTAGGAAATTGTTTCCCAAAACAATTCCTTTAATATAGTATGAGATTAGAATGAGGGAATCCGATTCCTAATTCAATTCATGAGACTTGATAAATTAAGTCACATACATACTTTATTAAGGAAATCGTTAGTCATGACATAATCATATGTCATGAATGTGCTTAGAAAAGATGAGACCCAAAACCCCTTACAAAATATTAAGGCTAACACCTTCCATTAATATGGTTGGAACCGGAGTTTTGTTTCTCGCTTGGGTTGATGGACACATCCATGCCCGACTTGAACCTCAACATGTTCAAACCATGGAATTAGTTTATGAATAATATAGTTGGAGTCAGAGGTCAATCCTTAGTTTTGGTTGTTGGACACATCCAAGCCTGACTAAACGGTTGAATGAGCTCCAACCATATTAAAACTATTTCTTGATTAATGGGTCAGCCTTAAGCTTGGAACATCGATTTGTTGTGCCACAGCCAAGGTCGATGTAAAGAGAGGTGCAATTGGGTGCTATGAATATGATGCATACTTGTTAATGAGTTAACAACCCAATGATTTATGCAAACATTCAATTAGTTGATAGCATAATGTGATAGTTACATATATGTGATATGTAATCGGTATAATTACCTACCTTCATAGCTAAGAAAAACTTGATGGCCACAGTCATGGTTGTTCTTATCTATGGTTGGATATCAACCTATTTGGAGATGTTCCTACGATCTCCCGAATTGATAAAAAGGGTTATTCAATTTGAAAAATAAATAGGATTTTATTTATGTATGTTGATACATTCTTTAATCATTCTTCTCACATAAACTCAATTTGTATTTCTAGGATAATCACTCGATCATGTCTTCTCTAAACTTGCGTTCCATTTTGGACACCAATAAACTGACTGGGCCGAACTACATGGACTGGCTTCGAAACCTAAGGATAGTCCTTAAGGCAGAGAAGCTTGCTTATGTCCTTGAAGATCAACTTCCCACCCATCCTCCAGAGAATGCAACTCCAGACCAATTGTTGGCCTATCAGAAACATGTGACCGATTCTGAACTTGCGAGTTGCATCATGCTAGCCTCTATGGTACCTGAGCTGCAAAAGCAGCATGAGCATATGGATGCTTATACCATCATCTTCCATCTTCATGAGTTGTTTGAAGAGCAGGCGAGATCCGAAAGGTTCGAAGTCTCCAGACTCCTCTTCACCACTAAGATGCAGGAAGGCACTTCTGCCTCGCAGTTTGTGTTAATGATGTTGGGGTACATTGAGCGACTGAGCGCACTCGGTTTTGCAATGGATCATGAACTAAGTATTGACTTAATTCTGAGTTGTTTGCCCAAGAGTTATTCATAATTTGTGATGAACTATCGGATGAACAAACTAGAGACCATCATTCCTGAGTTGCTCAACCTGCTGAAGACTGTAGAGCCTTCTGTAAAGCCGGATCAAAAGGTGATACTGTTAGTTGGTTCCTCAAAGAAAGGTTCTAAGAGGAAGGCCAAAGAACAGAATAAAGGGAAGAAGAAAAAGGCCAAAAAGACTGAAAAGAAACCAAAAGGAACTTGCCATCATTGTGGCAAGGAGGGTCACTGGCAAAGAAACTGCAAGGTTTATCTTGAGTCCTTGAAGAATAAGGCATCCGATGCCCCATCCTCTTCAGGTATCTTCGTTATTGAATGTCACTCTATTTCCTCAAATACCTGGGTACTTGATACTGGGTGTAGCTCACATATATGTAATGACATAAAGGGGCTAAGGAATAAAAGAAGACTCGTCAAGGGAGAAGCAAATTTACGAGTTGGAAATGGAGCAAAGGTTGTTGCTAATTCCATCGGAACATATTTGCTAAAGCTCCCCACTGGACGTGTCTTAGAATTGGATAATTGTTATTTTGTTCCTTCGTTAATAAAGAACATTGTATCTATTTCATGTTTGAATGAAAAAGGTTATCATTTAACTTTTAGTAACAATTGTTGTTACATAACTTTAAATGGCATTTTTTATGGGAATGAAACTTTGTGCAATGGCATCTACACGTTAGATTTATCCAGTGACATTTTCAATATCGAAGTTAGCAACAAACGTGCTCGAATAGATAATCGAATAGACTCCTACACGTGG
>JAGFNQ010003729.1:179243-410822 GCA_024364735.1 Boesenbergia rotunda | reverse complement strand
ATTGTTACTGAACCAATTCATGATAAGACTTAAACCAAATCAGTTAATTTTCTCTTGTAGGGACCTGTCTAACCCAATTAGCTACATACTAACTTTATAAACAGTAGTTTTGCTAGGGTTAGTCAAGTAAGTGTTTCTGTTCAAGTTAGATTTTCTAAACTTGACACTTAACTTGATTGCTGTGTAAGTTGTATTTAGTGCCCCAATTACTTCAGATGCAATGACTTAAAGCATCTTGAATTAAGGCAAAGACCTAAGCATCTCAACCCATTCTAGGTTATCAATCAAAAGTACCCTAAGGTGCTTGTGAGATGCTGGCTTCTAAATCTATAGGTGCATGCAGTTCTAGGGTTAGGGCCTAGGCTAAGTCCATTTGCGAAAAAAGCCCTAGTTTTGAAAGGGGGTAGTTTTGAAATAAAACTAAGTCGAAAGAAATTTTTTTTAAAAAACTGATTTTGAAATTAAGTAAAACAGTTTTTCAAATTCTTTTAGAAACTGATTTTTAAATTAAGTAAAGCAGTAAGAAAATCAAAAGTAGAGTTAACCTATTCTATAGAGCACAGTCCTAACTGCCTTCTTAGTGAGCTGAACTCAGACTCAGGTAAGGGTTTTGTGAGTATATCAGCTAAGTTGGATTTAGAGTCTATGTGCTTAAGTACTATTTCACCCCTGGCTACATGGTCTCTTACAAAGTGATGTTTGACTTCTATGTGTTTGGTTCTGGAATGTTGGATTGGGTTCTTAGTTAGATTAATTGAACTTATATTGTCAATAAATACTTGAGTTTGAGTGTAGTTGAGCTGGAAGTCCTTAAGAGTGTGCATCATCCATAAAAGTTGTGCTACACACTCTCCTAAGGCTACATACTCAGCTTCAGTTGTGGACAGAGCTACACAGTGTTGTTTTCTACTGCACCAACTTACTAGACTATTTCCTATGAGTTGGCAGCTTCCACTTGTGCTCTTTCTATCTAATTTACAACCCGCATAGTCAGAATCCGAGTATCCTGACAAATTGAAGGTTGAGGTTCTAGGATACCAAATCCCTACATTTAGGGCGTCCTTTACATATCTTAGTATTCTTTTTGGGGATGCTAAGTGTGTTTCCTTAGCACAGGTTTGGTATCTAGCACACATCCCTACAGCAAAAAGAATGTCAGGTCTACTGGCTGTAAGGTACAGTAGACTACCTATCATACTTCTATAGAGTTTAAAGTCCACTGGTTTACCATCAGGGTCACTATCTATTTTTACATTAGTAGCCATGGGGGTATTTATGCTTTTAGAGTTATCCATTTTAAATTTCTTTATTAACTCTTTAGCATATTTGGATTGATGGACATAGTTTTCATCCCTAGTTTGTTTAATTTGTAAGCCTAGGAAAAAGTTAAGTTCACCAACTAGGCTCATTTCAAATTCGTTTTCCATTATTTTAACAAATTCTTTTAGAAAGTTCGAGTTGGTCGACCCAAAGATTATGTCATCTACGTAAATTTGGGCAGTAAATATATCTTTTCCTAGGGTTTTAATAAACAAGGTTGAGTCAATTTGTCCTTGTTTAAATTCTTTAGAGATTAAGTAAGTTGATAAACGTTCATACCAGGCCCTAGGTGCTTGTTTTAGCCCATATAGTGCTTTAGTAAGTTTGTAAACGTGGTTAGGTCTTTCTAAGTCCTCAAACCCAGGGGGTTGTCCTACATAAACTTCTTCTTTAATGAATCCATTTAGAAAAGCTGACTTTACATCCATTTGGTATAGCTTAAATCCTTTATGGGATGCAAAGGCCAGTAACATCCTAATGGACTCAAGTCTAACTACTGGGGCATATGTTTCGTCATAATCTAATCCTTCTACTTGGCTGAAACCCTTTGCTACTAAGCAGGCTTTATTTCTGACTATTTCTCCTTGATCATTCAACTTATTCCTAAAAACCCACTTAGTGTCAATGACGGATTTGCCCTCAGGTTTAGGTACTAATTCCCAGACTTGGTTTCTCTCAAATTGAGCTAGCTCTTCTTGCATAGCTATGATCCAATCAGGATCAGGTAGGGCTTCTTCTATAGTTTTGGGTTCAATTTTTGATATCATAGCTATTTGACTAAGGTTTCTATAGGAGGATCTAGTCCTGACTCCTAGAGTTGGATCACCCACAATTTGATCGGTTGGGTGACTAAGTCTGGGTTTCTTGGTTCTTCTAGAACTTGGTTCAGCCTCAGGTCCGGCTGGTCGGTTTGGTTCACTATTTGATTCGACTCTTTGGGCTGGTTCATTTGTTGGTTCGATAATTGGTTCAATTGTCTCATTAATTGGTTCAATAGTTAGTTCGTTTAAGGGTTCAATTAAAGGTTCACTAGGTTGTTCATTATTTTCTTGATCAGAATTTGATGAAGTTGGGTCTGGATTATCAGATGTTGAGTTGATTTCTTCATCAAATATTAAGTTTGTTGTTTCTTCAATTTTCTTAGTTTGTTTGTTGTAAACTCTATAGGCTCTACTGGTGGTTGAGTATCCTAGGAAGATACCTGGGGTTGACTTGGACTGAAATTTCCCTAAATAGTCTTTGGTGTTTAGGATATGGACTTTGCATCCAAAGACCCTTAGGTAGTGTAGATTTGGGAGTCTATGGTAGTACAGTTCATAGGGTGTTTTGTTGTGTCGCTTGTTAATCAGAACCCTATTTTGGATGTAACAAGCCGTACTAATCGCTTCTGCCCAATATTGGTTTGCTAAGCTAAATTCGTTGAGCATAGCCCTAGCGGCTTCCTGTAATGTTCTATTTCTTCTTTCGACTATCCCATTTTGTTGGGGGGTTCTAGGACATGAAAATTCATGTAAATACCCATTGACCTTACAGAATTCCTCGAACCGTTGATTTTCAAATTCTCCCCCGTGGTCACTCCTAAGTCTTTTAATTTTAGTATCGTTTTGATTTTCAATTAATTTACAGAATTCATTAAATAGGTTTAGGGTTTCATCTTTGGTTTTTAGAAACCTAACCCAGGTGAACCTAGAGTAATCATCAACTATTACTAAGCAGTATCGGTTCCCGCTTAGTGACTTGGCTCCATGTGAATCAAATAGGTCAAGGTGCAGGAGCTCAAGTGTGGTTTGAGTTAGGTCAGATTGGATTAGTTTGTGATTAGATTTGGTTTGTTTACCTTGATTACATGATTCACATATTAGGTTTTCATTGTTTTTAATTTTGGGGATACCTTTGATTAAGCCAAGTTGGGTGACTTTTGAGATAGTTCTCAGATTAGTGTGACCTAGTCTCCTATGCCAGAGATTTGATTGTTCTAACTGAGTTAACATACATTTGGGTACTAGGGGAAGGTTTATAGTGTATACATTATTTTTCCTAGTGCCCTTAAGCATGATTTCTGAGTCTTGTACATTTCTAATCAGGCAGTTAGAATTGTTGAAGGTGACTATATAACCAGAATCACATAACTGACTTATGCTAAGCAAGTTAAAATTGAAGTTTTCAACCAAAAGAACTTTCTTAATAACAAAGTCAGATTTAAGCTCAATATTACCTGACCCAATTACCTTGAGTGTAGCATTGTTGCCAAATGCCACTGAGCCTAGGTTCTTGAACTTGAGTTTGGTGAACTTCAATTTATCTCCAGTCATGTGTCTGGAGCAACCGCTATCCAACATCCATTGGTCCAAATCTTTATGTTCCTACACATAAAGAGTTTTATTGATTTGGATCCAATTAGAGTCAGGAATAGCTTAAATTGAGTTTCACTGCCTAGTCTGTCTCACCCAAATCTAGGGTTTTCAATCACGTTAGTCCTTATAGGTTTTGTGAGACAGGTTTTGATAAGTAAAATTATTTTGAAAAATTAATTTTTTTTAGAAAACCTTAAATTAATTTTTGAAAACAATAAGTTTATTTTGAAAAAAATTTTGATTCTACACCTAACTGAAAATTGGTGTTAGATTTGAATTTGACAAAGATAATTTGAATTTAAATTCAAAAATTGGCTTCCAGGTCTTGGCGAGGCACTAGGCCTTCTTTGGCCGTAGCCTTATTGGATCATCAACCCTTTCCTTGACAAAGCCGTTTAATGAAATTTATTTTCAAAATTAATCTTTGAAAAGTTCTGGTCTAACTAGTTTGGATTTTGGATCGGTAGCTTCGGATAGTTTCACCAGTCTAAAAGACCAAGTAAACTTGACCTTATTAGAATTGGTTTCCCTAACGTACTATCATCTCACCACCACCCAATACTATGTTGTCAAGTTTCAGTTAAGTTTGTTTAGTCCTTAAACTAACCATTCCTAAGTCTAAGCATGGTAAATTGCAGAAATTTAAATAAACAATCAAACAAGCAAATTGCAAGAATTAAATTCTATTTAACAATAAATATCGTTTTTAATTTAGCTCCCCCTGGACTAAAGCCACGGTAATGATTGGGCAAGATGTAAATCTTGTCCTTGGGGATCCAATACTGATTTGATCCAGTTGGTTTGTTCAGGTATAGTTTAGGTACCCATGCCTGAACATTACTTCTGGACTGATTCAGTACAGCAAAGTAAGATCTTTGTCTAGATTTGGTTCTATGCCAAGTCCGGATCGATTTAAACTGATTTCTGATTTCTAAGAATCATGTCAAGACCCTTGGAACCAGAAGTGAATCGTTCTAAAGCGATCAAAGATCCTTAACCTGAATTTTCAGGGAGGAGTTCTCTTTCTCAAGTTTTTCAACTTGAGTAGGAGTTCCTTCTTGAGCCTTTTCGGTTAAGGGTTTAGAGTCAGCTCCCTCATTCAGGAGTTTTACTTCCTGTCGGAGGGATTCGACTCGGAGTTTGGCTTTCGCCAAATCTCGAGAAAAATACGAAATTAGTTCATTTAATTGACATCTATTAAATCCACTTACCTTAATTTCGCCGTCCTCTGAGAAGGTCAGTCTGCCGTCGTCATGTTCTGATTCTGACTCTGTCTCGACTTTCTCTGAGGCGGTTAGTGCTAGTAGGTTCGACTGTGGGACCTCTTCTTCTTCGGAGGAGGAGGACTCGTCCCACGTAGCTTGAAGTGCCTTCTTTCTTCTATTCTTCTTGGTTTCCTTTAGATTTGGACACTCCGTCTTGTAGTGACCCTTCTTCTTGCACTCGTAGCAGGTCACGTTGGGCTTGTTCTTTTCGTTTGCGGGTTCAGCTGGTTCATCCTTTCTTCGGCTGGCCTTCCTTCTGTTGGTTTGATTCTTCAGTTCTTTGTAGTAGTTTCTTGCTAGTCGGACCAGCTTAGGTCTATCTCCTTCTTCATCTTCTGAGTCTGAGTCTGAGTTAGACTCGGGTTCAGGTTGAGGCTTCTTCTTTGTTGACCTTCCAGTTTTACCTGCAACAAGGGCAATACCTTTCTCGGCCAAATTGCAGTTAGTCTGTTCATGTAATTCTAACTCAGAGAATAATTCGTCTAATTTAATCTTTGAAAGATTCCTTGAAACCTTGTATGCATCTACCATAGATGCTCACAAGGTGTTTCTAGGGAAAGCATTTAGCGCATACCTTATTAGGTCACGGTTTTCTACCTTGTAACCAATAGTGTGAAGACCGTTCATCAGTTCTTAGATTCGTGCGTGAAGTTGGGCTGCTGTTTCGTTGTCGGCCATTTTGATGGTATACAGTTTGTTCAGGAGCAGATCTCTCTTGCTGATCCGAGTGTCTGATGTCCCTTCGTGCAGCTCGATCAGTTTTCCCCACAGCTCCTTGGCACTGTTGAAAGGGCCCACCCGGTTCAGCTCCTCTTTTGTTAAGCCGCATTGAAGGGTCTGGGTCGCCTTTGCATCTGCTTCAATTCTTCGTTTCAGAGCGGTGTCCCACTCTGTGTAGCTTTGAGGTACTCCTTCAGCATTTTTGGGGATCTCCAGTCCGGACTGGATGATTATCCACATGCCCACCTGAGTTTTCAGGTGGACCTCCATTCGACTTTTCCAGTAGGAAAAGTCTTCTCCACTGAAAAGAGGAGGTCTGGCTGTGCTGAATCCTTCTTGCATGGCCATTAGATATTTTATCTGAAAAAGAGATAAGAAAAAGAAGAACTTTGTCCCAAGACTTGGTCTTTGATTAGTAGTGCGGGATAAAGAAAATTAAATATCGAGGGGTATTGCACCAACCTCGATCAAAGAGAAGAAATTCGAACGAAAAAAAATATTAGAAGAAATTCGAAAGGAAAAAGAATATTAAACGAAGTTCGAACGAAAAAAAATATTAAACGAAATTCGAACGAAGAAAAATATTAAGCGAAATTCGAACGAGAAAAAAATATTAAAAGAAATTCGAACGAAAAAAATATTAAAAGAAAAATTAAATAAAATCCGAAAAAATTTTAAACTGGTGGTTGCACCAAATTTGAACTTCTCCGCTCTGATACCACTTGTTGGATCGAGAGAACCGATAGAGGGGGGTGAATATCGGAAAACGTTCGGATTTGAAAAGAGAATGCGTAGCGGAAGATTAAAAACAAACACACACAGACACCAAGGTTTTTACTTGGTTCGGAGCCTAGGTCGACTCCTACTCCAAGGCCCACGGTCGCTGACCATTTACTGCGGGCAATACTATAATCGCACAAAATCAGTTACAGAAATGGAATTACAGTTAAAGTGCAGTACTGAAATTAAACTCTTCTTTTTACCGACGTCCGATGTAGATTACTTTTTCGGGAGCAGTAGGACGTCCTCGGCGCTTGTATCTTGAGTCGGGAGGTTGCCGGAGCAGAGCGCAGAAGCAGAAGAGCGTAGAAGCATTGAAAGAATTCGTTGTTTGAAGCCTCGGGGTTGAGGGCCCTTTTATAGGCCCTGGGGGCGCCCGGAACGTCGGGGGCGCCACTCCACGTGTCGGCCGATCCGGCTTTAACTCGGTCCACTTCTGATCCCTTCAAACTCGGGATCAGATCTTGACCGAGGCGCCCGGGACGCTGGGGGCGCCCGGATTGACCGGGTCAAACACTTATCCTCTTGGCTTCGCTGGAGCTGCTTTGGTAGCTTCACTTGGGGGCGCCCGGGTGCAGCGGGGGCGCCCGGAAGCATGGGGGCGCCCCGAACATGAACTGTCGAAGCCTTCCTTTGCATTATGTGTTTTGTTTTCACCTTGGGGGCGCCCGGGACACTCCGAGCGCCCTGGTCAGCTTTTGCCTCACTCCTTTGAGGCTCTCTGAGCTGCAGACACTCGTTCCTTCGGTCCTGCATCCAGGGTTAGTCCAAAACACTATAAAGCAACAAGATGTTAGTTTATACAGGCTTAGTTGTCTTGGTTCTGACTTTGGGTCTCCAAAATTGAACCCTAGGTCGGACCGACGCCTACTGTTCCCTCGACGGGGAACGCGTCCTCACCTACTCCTCTCGGGAGAATGTACCTGATGCCAACCGCTCCTCTGGTTGGACTTTTGCCTAGCGGTCCTTCGCCAGGTCTTGGATATCAAGCTGTCCTTCGCCCGGTGCCTAGCTGTCCTTCGCTAGGACTTCAGTACCCTGGCATTCCTTCGCCAGTGCCTAGCAGTCCTTCGCTAGGGCTTTGTGACCTGGCATTCATTCGCCAGTGCCTAGCAGTCCTTCGCTAGGACTTTTTACCCTGGCATTCCTTCGCCATTGCCTAGCAGTCCTTCGCTAGGACTTTTTACCCTACACACTAGAGTAACATGTTTAGATAACAAGTAAGACTTAACTTTTGTGCCCTGTTGACATTATCAAAACTCAAGTTCGACTTGGGTGCTTTCTGCACCAACAGAAGCTACCTCTCTAAATCCTAAGCTAGTTAGACTAGAGTGTCTTAAAAAGTAATTTGAAAATGATCTTTCTTTAAAAGGATTTGTCTAGGAAAGGGTTGTTGATCCAATAAGGCTATGGCCAAAGAAGGCCTCTGTGCCTCGCTAAGACCTGGAAGCCAATTATCGAAAATCACTTTTAAATTACTATTTGTTAAACTCAAATCTAACACAAACTTCAATTAAATTATAAATTTAACATAAAATCAAAAATAAAAATAATACATCTCACAAAACAGATAAGGAAACATGTTTTATCACTTAGAATTGGGTAAGATGTCTAGGACCTAATAATGTAGTCCAACTCAACCAACCAAATTAATTCTACCCTTAATATACATTTAATTAAATTTCACTTAATATTTTCAAAATTAATTTCACTTAATATTTTCAAAATTAATTTCACTTAATGTTTTCAAAATTAATTTCACTTAATTTTTTCAAAATTAATTTCACTTAATATTTCAAAATTAAAATTCACTTAATATTTTCAAAATTAATTTCACTTAATATTTTCAAAAATTAAAATTCACTTAATATTTTCAAAATTAATTAAAACATAGTCTTTCAAAATTAATTCAAACTCATTTTTTTAAAAACCTCAATGTTTCAAGATTCAAACTTAAGATTTTCCAAAATTAAATTTAAGTTTCAACGTAATATTTTCAAATTTAACTATGTCAAAAAAACCTTAAAGATTTCAAAATAACCCATTGTTGTTAATCAAACTAAGTTTTGAATATAACTACATTGGAACCTAGGACTTAATTGAAATAATCTTTGCTTGGTCAAATACTAGTCAACTCGGGCGCCCGAGACCCTCATGAGCGCCCAATCCTTTCTCGGCATACGAGGCAGTCAACACTGCCAGCACCTGAGCAAACTGAGCTCAGGCAGCCGAGTCAGTCTCGGGCACCTCACTGCCTATCACGGGCGCCCGGGAAGGGCTTTATAAACCCACGCCCACTATCCCTTTCTCCACACCTCAATTCATCTCCTTCAAAAATTACCCCCTTTTAAAACTAGGATTTTTCTACGCAATGGACTTAGCCTAAGACTTAACCCTAGAATTGCATGCTCCTATAGATCTAGAAGCCAACATCTCACAAGAACATTAGGACACTTTGATTGATAACCTAGACTAGGTTGAGATGCTAAGGTCTATGCCTTGACTCAAGATGCTTTAAGTCAGTGCATCAAGAACAGTTGGTGCAATAAATACATTTGAACAGCAATCAAGCTAAGTGTTCAAGCTTAGAAAATCTAACTTGATTAGATCACTTAACTTGACTAACCCTAGTGAAAGCTACTATTATATAACAGTTAGTAAGTAGCTAACTGGGTTTGACAGAGCCCGAACGAGTTCAATTTAATTTGTTTGTTTTTTTTGCTTGGACTCACTAGGATTGGTTCAATTTAGTTCATCATGCATTCAAAATTCAATTCTGCAAAATAAACTGGCTCTGATACACTATTTTTCTTCGTCAAGTATGTTTTTTTGATATATGGCAAAGAGGGAGAGTAAGAAAAAAAAGTAAAGTTAAAATATTTTTAAGTGTAAATTTTTTAAGTGTAAATTTTTTAAGTGTAAATTTTTTAAGTGTAATTTTTTTTATGTGCAAAGTTAAATTTTTTAATTTTTCCAACTTCAATAGTTTTTTTAAAAATAGCTGAAAAATTCCCTTTTCAAGAAAGAAAAGTTAAAATTCCCTTTTCAAGTAAGAATTTTTCCAAAAGGTGTATTAACTTTTTCCAACTTCAAAAGTTTTGCAAAAGACTTTAACCTTTTCTTCAAAAAGGGTATACTCAGTCAAAAGGTTTTTTGAAAAACTGCATGTTTTTGAAAGCTTTAGGGGGAGAATCTTTAATTCAGGGGGAGCTTAATGCATGCTTTTCAAATATTTTTTAAAAAAAAGGGGAAAGAGAGGAAATATGTCTGTTTGAAATAACTATTTTATTTTTTTTTTAACTTAACTTTTGAACTAGGTTGCCATAGATCAAAAAGGGGGAGATTGTTGGTGCTGGAGGCACCAGATCGAACTTGGGTTTTGATAATGACAAAGGGTTCAAAGTTAAGGTTAAGTTGTTATCTAATGGAACTGTTAAGTGTGCAGGAAAATCCTAGGTAAGCTAGGCATAAAGTCTTGACCTGCAGGGGTTGAGCAATAAGTCCTGGTCATGGATTGGGCACCAAAGTCCTGATTCGGAAGATCAGGCAGAAGTCATAGCCGGTCGGGAGCTATGGACAGAGGTAGAGGCGGGTCGAGGAACGGACGTCTTGAGATTCGACAATCTCGGAGGCTGAGCAAAAGTCCTCCAGCCGGTTGGTAAGGTAACTTCTCCTAAGAAGAGTAGGTATGGATGCGTTCCCCGGAAGAGGGAACAGTAGGTGTCGGTTCGACCTAGGGTTCCATTTTGAAAGCCCAAAGTTAGAACCAAGACAGCGCAGGCTGTTATTTACACTTAATCTTATTATTACTGTTGTTCTGGAACTAACCCTGGTTGCAGGAACAAGAGGTTTGAAGTTCTACATCCCAGGCGCCTGAGAGGACTCAGGCGCCCGAGAACACAGGCGCTTATGTTGATACTGGCGCCCCATATATGTTACTTTCTGAGGCTGTGAAGCTGAGCTGGTAGGTCAGAATGGGAGGCGCCCGTGATCAGTCAGGCGCCCCAGACGTCCCAGGCACCCTGGATAAGGGGGTAGACGTTGGTCGAGTCTGCGGATAAGGACGCGCTTAGATAGGTGACGTGGTAGGAGCCCTACAACATCAGGAGAGCCCTAGATAGCAGTATAAAAAGGGGTTCACCCCCTTGCTTCTGTACAACAAATTTTCCAACTCAAGCACTCAAATGCTCAGTTCACTTTCCTCCGTGCTCGAGTTCCAAGCGCCAACAACGCTCCAGATCGACGACCTACTGCTCCGGTCTTCAAATTCTTTTTCGGTCGTCGATATATTTGTTTTAAGTGTTTTATTTTATTCTGTATTCATGATTTAAGTCGTGTTATATTTTTCCGAAATATAGAATTGCCCAACGAAAATGGTCAAGGACCGTGGGCCATGGAGTAGGAGCCGTCATAGAATCCGAACCAAGTAAAAAGAAAAAGAGTTAGCATTGCTTTAATTTTTCCACTGCGCAATATTCTTACGTATCCAAAATTTTATCGATATTCACCCCCCCCCCTCTATCGATTCTAAACGATCCCACAGATAAAACACAGTTAACATAATTTATTTTACTTGGTTCAGAGTTTGCGGTGGCTCCTACTCCAAGGCCTATGGTCCTTGACCGTTTTCGTTGGGCAATACTATAAGTTGAAAAATAATGTACAAGTATAATGATTTAAGTACATAACTGAATTAAAAAATTTATACCAATGACACTTAAGAAAAAGAGCAAAACTTGTTGGAGCGGCGTGTCGTCGATCTTGAACATTGTTGGCGCAGAAAACTTGAGCATAGAAGCTTATCGTAGTGTTTTTGAGTGCTTGAGTTGATGTCGGAAGCAAATGGGGTGAAACTCCTTTTATATTGGATCTCAGGCGCCTGATAGGCTATAAGGGCGCCTTACACGTCACCAGATCAGCCACGCGTCCTTATCCGCAGGCTCGGACAACTTTTATCCTATTCTTGGGCGCTTGGGATCACTAGGGCGCCTGTGAGCAACGAGGCGCTTGGGAGCCAACGTGGCGCGACTACCAACTCAGCTTTGCCACCTGTTGAGAAAACCCCTCTGGGGTGCCTAAGTCCTCTCAGGCGCCTCGGTTCTTGGGCGCCTGAGCCCTCTTAGGCACCCCTGATCACAGCAGCTGGTTCCTTTAGCCTGCAACTAAGGTTAGTCCAAGAACACAGTATGATAATAAAATAAATGCATGAATGACAGCCAGAGCTGTCTGGTTCTGTCTTTGGAATTCAAATGAAATCCTAGGTTGAACCGATGCCTACTGTTCCCTCTTCCGCGGAATGCGTCCTCACCTACTCCACTCTAGAGAAGATACCTTTTGCCAACCGGCTCCTCCAATTGGACTTTTACTCGGCCTCTGAGACTACCAAATCTTGAGATGTTCGTTGCTCGACCCATCTCTACTTCTGCCCGCAGTCCTCGCTTGGCCAAGTCTCCTGCATGATCTTCTAAATCAGGTCTTCGGTGCCCAGTCCCCGACAAAGTCTTCGTGCTCAATTCCTCAAACCAGTTCTTCATACCCAACCCTCGGTCATGACTTCGGTGCCCAGTCCTCGACTAGGACTTTGTGCTTAACCCTGTAAGTCAAGACTTCATGCCTAGGATAACTTGGACTTTCCTACACACTTAGTAAATTCATTAGATCACCACATAAAATTAACTTTGAACCCTTTGCCATTATCAAAACCAAGTTTGTCTGGTGCTTTCGACACCAACAATTTCTCCCTTTTTGATTTATGGCAACCCAGTTCAAAAGTTAAGTTAAAATATATAAACAAGAGATAAACCAAAATTAAGTAATAGAATAAAATAATTTTTCTTAAGACATGACAAATTTTGAAACAACTTTTAACTCTCCCCCTTAATTAGTAATATCCCCCTTATTTTTAGAACATTTGCAATTTTTGAAAAAAAACTTATAAAATTGAAATATTGCATAAAAACTCCCCCTTGATTTGAAATTGTCCCCCTAAAGCTTTTTGAAAAAAAAAAATCATGCAATTTCCACTTTGAAGGATTTTCTAATTTTTGAAAAAAAAATCTAAGTATGAAGACGTTCATTACTTTGATTTTGAATATGTGTTTTTAAAAAACTTCTGAGTATCAAGAAAGAAACTCCAAGTTAAAGTGAAAATCTTTTTGAAAAAATAGAGTTTTTCCTTCAAAAAAAATATTCTTTCGAAAGCAAAGATTATTTGAAAAAGGGAAAAAATTAATTTTTAATTTTACTTTTTTTACTCTCCCCCTTTGCCATTTATCAAAAAAATTGTAGTAGATATACTTTTTGAAAATATGTTTTGAAAGAGAACTTTGATTAAGGAGAAAGAATGAAAATATTGAGTATTAGAGCCTATGAGTTTTCGAAAAAAACCATAAGAAAATTTTTAAAAAGTTAAAAAAATGTCAAGTGTTAATTTTTAAGAAGGCAAATGATAGGGAATAATTAACAAATTATGAAATAATTAAGTATGAATTAATGCTAAAGAATAATTTGTTAAGTCTAAAAAGTAATTTGAACCAAGTAACAAGATTTGAACCAAAAAGTTAATATTCCTATTGAGTCCTGTGGGATCGTATTGAATCGATAGAGGGGGGTGAATATCGATCGTAAAATTTTCGGAAAGCGAAGAGTAATTACACAGTGGAAACAGTAAAATCAATCGCTAACACGATTTCTTTTTACTTGGTTCGGAGTCGCGGTTGGCTCCTACTCCAAGGCCCACAATCCATGATCGTTTACGATGGGCAATTCTATATTCGAAAAGAGTTTACAAGTTGGAGTACAAATATAGAACTGAAAATGAAATTACAACACTTTTACCGACGACCGGAGAGGTTGGAAGTTCGGAGCAACGGGTCGTCGTCGGCGCTTAAATCGCAAGTACGGAGCTTGTCAGAGCGTAGCGCTTGAACGAAAGTGTTGAGAGTGAGATTTGCAAGTTGTATCAAAGCCTTGGAGGTGAACCCCTATTTATACTGGTCAGTGGGGCGCCTGTGTTGAAGGGGATGCCTGACACGTGGCCTATCCTGCGTGAATTCCAATCCGCAGACTCGGCCAGTGCTTATCCCTTCAACTGGGGCGCCTGAGCTGACTGGGGCGCCTGTGTTAACATAGGCGCCTAGCTTGACTTGGTCCAAAGGCTTCCGTGGCAGTTTGCTTCGAATGTTTTGTTTAACCCTTCACTGGGGTGCCTGTCTCAATACAGGCCCCTAGCCCAGCTAGGGCGCCTCACTCCATTGAGGCGCCTGAGTGCAGAAAACTCCTTCCATTCATTCCTGCAACCAGGGTTAGTTCCAAAGACATACAAAGCATACACATGATAAGATTAGAATATTATTTACAGCCTGAGCTGTCTTGGTTCTGACATTGGGTCTCCCAAATGGAACCCTAGGTCGAATCAACGCCTAATGTTCCCTCCTACGGGGAACGCGTCCTACTCCTCTTAGGAGAATTTACCTTTTTGCCAACCGGCTCCTCTAGTTGGACTTTTGCCCAGTTTCACTCACCAGGTCTTCGGTGCCCAGTCCTCCACCAGGTCTTCGTGCCCAGCTTCACTCACCAGGTCTTCAGTGCCCAGTCCTTGACTGGGTCTTAGTGCCCAGCTTCACTCAACAGGTCTTCGTGCCCAACCTTACGTCAGGACTTAGTTGCCTAGCCCACGGCCAGGACTTAGTGCCCAATTCATAGAACCAGGACTTAGTGCCTAGTGTACCTAGGACTTTCTTGCACACTTAATAAGCTTGTTAGATCACAACCAAATCTTAACTTCTGAACCCTTTGCTATTATCAAAACATAGGTTCGACTTTGGTGCTTCCGGCACCAACAATCTCCCCCTTTTTGATTTATGGCAACATGGTTCAAAAAATTAAGTTAAAACAACACATTATAGCAATCGAACAACAGTACGTAAATAAATTCATTTATCTCCCCCTGAAAAGGTTCTCCCCCTGAAACTTCCAATGTCATGCGGGTTTTTGTAAAACATTCTAAGTGCTAAGTGTTTTTCAATATTTAGCAAAAAGCTTTAAGTTTTTGACTAAAGGTTTTTCAAAGGCGAGCAAAAAGTACTCAAGAACTTTTAAACAATATTTTGAAAAGGTTTTGTAAGCCTGATACCTTGTACTTGAAAGCTTTTGAAAAAAAACTTTACTTAGGCAAGACAAATTTTGAAAACTGATTTCCCTTAAAAAAATTCAATTTTGAGAACTTGGGAAAAATTTTCCAGACTTAGAAAGAGTTTGCTTAACAACATTTTCACAAAAAAAATCTTTAACCAAAATTTGTTTACTAAGAAAAATTTACTTAGCACTATTTGCCAAAAAACAATTTTAGAAAAATTTAGCTCAAGCAAATTTTGTTTAGTTAGAGAAATTTTCCTTAAAAACACTTAAAAATTTTTGAAACCTTTTCGAAGTATTTTGAAAGTACCTAGAAATACTTAAAAAATTTGAAGTACTGAGAAACATTTTTAAGGCACTTAGAAAAATTTGAGAACAATTTTAAGTACTTAAAGAAACTTTAGAGAAATTTGAACACATTTTTAAGTACTTAAAAACTTTAGAAACAATTTGAAGTACTGAGAAATATTTTTAGAGAAACATTTTTAAGGTACTCAAAAATACTTAGAAAAATTTGAAAACATTTTTAAGTACTTAAAAAAACTTTTAGAAAAAAATGGAAATTTACAAAAATTTGGAAAAAAAATTTCCTTCTTTCTTTTGTTTCTCTCCCCCTTTGCCATATATATAAAAAATAACACTTATTACAGGTGAATTAGAGTTAGTCAAATAATTTGTAATTCCGTATTGAACCAACTCTAATGATTTCAAGCAAGAAAAATGGACCAACTCAAATTAAATCGATCTTGTTCGGATCCTGTCTAACCCAGTTAGCTACTTACTAACTGTTATAAAATAGTAGCTTTCACTAGGGTTAGTCAAGTTAAGTGATCTGATCAAGTTAGAGTTTCTAAGCTTGACTCTTAACCTGATTGTTGTTCAACTTGTATTTATTGTCCCAATTACTGTAGATGCACTGACTTAAAGCATCTTGAATCAAGGCATAGACCTAAGCATCTCAGCGCAGTCTAGGTTATCAATCAAAAGTACCCTAAGGTGCTTGTGAGATGCTGACTTCTAGATCTATAGGTGCATGCAGTTCTAGGGTTAAGGCCTAAGCTAAGTCCATTTGCGTAAAAACCCTAGTTTTGAAGGGAGTAGTTTTTGAAAGAAAACTAAGTCGGAAAATCATTAAAACAATTGGAAAAATAGGAACAATTTTTGAAAAAAACATAGAACAGTCCTATTCTACTAAGCACAACCCTAACTGTCTTCTTAGTGAGCTAAACTCAGACTCAGGTAAGGGTTTGGTAAAGATATCAACTAAGTTGGATTTTAAGTCCACATGCTTAAGTATTATTTCGCCCCTGTCTACATGATCCCTTACATAATGATGTTTGACTTCTATATGTTTTGTTCGGGAATGTTGAATCAGATTTTTAGTCAAGTTAATTGAACTAATGTTATCAATAAAGACTTGGGTTTGGGTGTAGTCAAGCTGGAAGTCCTTAAGAGTGTGCATCATCCACAAAAGTTGTGCTACACACTCTCCTAGGGTAACATATTCTGCTTCGGTTGTGGACAAGGCTACGTAGTGTTGCTTTCTACTACCCAGCTGACTAGGCTATGTCCTAATAATTGGCAACTTCCACTTGCATAGCAATGATCCAATCAGGGTCAGGTAGGGCTTCCTCTATAGTCTTAGGTTCAATTTTTGAAATTAATGCGATCTGACTAAGATTTCTATAGGAAGACCTAGTTCTGACTCCTAAGGTTGGATCACCCATAATATGATCGGAAGGGTGATTGAGTCTGGGTTTATTGGTTCTTCTAGAACTAGGTTCAGCCTCAGGTCCGGCTGCACGGTTCGGTTCAGTGTTTGGTTCAACTACTTGGGTCGGTTCAGTTATTGGTTCAGTTGATACCGCAGTAGTTGGTTCAAGGGTTAGTTCATTTAGAGGTTCAATCAGTGGTTCAATTGATGGTTCAATTGTTGGTTCACTGTCTTCCTGATCAATATTTGATTGGTTCAAGTTTTGATTATCAGTTTTGGTTCAATTTCCTCATCAAAAATTAAGTTAGTAGTTTCTTCAATTTTGTGAGTATGTTTATTATAAACCCTATAGGCCCTACTAGTTGTTGAATATCCTAAGAAGGTCCCTGGGGTTGACGTAGATTGAAACTTACCTAGGTAGTCCTTAGTGTTCAGGATATGGACTTTGCACCCAAAGACCCTTAGGTAGTGTAGATTAGGCATTCTATGATAATATAGTTCATAAGGGGTTTTATTATGCCTTTTGTTAATTAGAACCCTATTTTGGATGTAGCATGTCGTACTTACTGCTTCTGCCCAAAATTGGTTAGCTAGGTTATATTCATTCAACATGGTCCTAGTGGCTTCCTGAAAGGTTCTATTTTTTCTCTCTACTATCCCATTTTGTTGGGGAGTTCTAGGACAGGAAAACTCATGAATATACCCATTCATTTTGCAGAATTTCTCAAACCATTGATTTTCAAACTCTCCCCCGTGATCACTCCTAAGTCTCTTAATCTTAGTATCATTTTGGTTTTCGATTATTTTGCATAAGTCAATAAATAGATTCAAGGTTTCATCCTTAGTTCTTAGGAACCTAACCCAAGTAAATCTAGAGTAATCATCGATAATTACTAAGCAGTATCGATTCCTGCTTAGTGACTTGGCTCCATGTGAATCAAATAGGTCAAGGTGCAGGAGCTCAAGTGTGGTTTGGGTTAAGTCTGATTGAATTGGTTTATGAGTAGACTTAGTTTGTTTACCTTGTTTACATGAATTACATATTGTGTTTTCAAAATTCTTGATTTTTGATACACCTTTAGTTAAACCAAGTTGAGTAATTTTAGAAATTAGTTTAACATGAGTGTGACATAGTATCCTATGCCACAGGTTGGATTCTTCTAATTGAGTCAAGAAGCATTTCGGTATTAAGGGTAGATTAATAGTGTAAACATTGTTTTTCCTAGTACCCTTAAGTATTATTTCTGAGTCTTGGAGGTTTGTAATCAGGCAGTCAGAGTTGGTGAAAGTAACTATGTAACCAGTATCACAGAGCTGACTAATACTAAGCAAATTGAACTTAAAATTTTCAACCAAGAGTACATTCTTAATAACAAAATCAGATTTAAGTTCAATGTTACCCGACTCAATTACTTTGAGTGTAGCATTGTTGCCAAATGCTACTGAGCCTAGGTTCTTGAACTTGATTTTGGTGAATTTCAATTTGTCTCCAGTCATGTGTCTGGAGCATCCGTTATCCAACATCCACTGGTCCAAATCTTTATGTTCCTACACATAAAGTACTTGTTGATTTGGATCCATTAGAGTTAGGGATAGCCTAAATTGAATTTCACAACCTATTCTGTCTCACCTAATCTAGCGTTATCAAACATGTTAACCTTATGAGTTTTGTGAGATAGGTTTTCAAAAATAAATATTTTAATTTTGAAAAACGTGGTTAATTTTGAGGACATTGAATTAATTTTGAAAATTTTATAAGGTTAAGTTTATTGACCTTGAAAAATGTGTTGAATCTAAGATTAATTGAAATTTGTGTTAGATTTAAATTTAACAAATAGTAACTTGAATTTGAATTTTGAAAATTGGCTTCCAGGTCTTGGCGAGGCACAGAGGTCTTCTTTGGCCGTAGCCTTATTGGAGCAACAACCCTTTCCTTGACAAAACCTTTTAATGAAATTTCATTTTCAAAATGACTTTTTGAAAAATTTTGTTATAACTAGTTTGGGTCTTGGATCAGTAGCTTCGGCTAGTTCCACCAAACTAAACAGACCAAGTAGGGTACGCCTTACCTTACTTGACCTTATTAGAAGGGCTTCCCTAACTTACTATCATCTCACCTCCTCCCAATACTTTATTGTTCAAATTTCAACTTTATCATTTGTCCTTAATCTAACCAATCCTAAGTCTAAGCATAAAAAAAATTGCAGAAAGAAAATAGACAAGCAAGCAAGCAATTCAGTAAACTTATCTAACTATAAATATGGTTTTTATATTGGCTCCCCCTGGACTATAGCCTCGATAAGGGTTAGGCAAGATGTGAATCTTGTCCTTGGGGATCCAATACTGGTTTGGTCCAGCATGTTTATTTAAACAGAGCTTGGGGACCTATGCTTGGACTCGAGTTTTAGGTTGATTCAATATAGAATAATATGAACATTGTCTTGACTTGGTTTGATAACCGAATCCGGATCGATTGAGTACGGACTTCTTCTTTCCAAGGATCATGTCAAGACCCTTGGAACCTGAAGTAAATCGTTCCAACGCAACTCTGAGCTCCTTGACTTGAGTTTTCAGGGAGGAATTCTCTTCCTCAAGTTTTTGGACTTGAGTTGAGTTTCCTTCCTGAATTTGCTCGGTCAAGGACCTCGAGTTGACTTCCTCTTTCAGAAATTTTACATCTTGTCGGAGGGACTCAACCCAGATTTTGGCTTTCGCCAAGTTACGAGACAAGTAAGAAATTAATTTCGACAATTCATATTCTGAGTAACCTCTTACAGTGATTTGCCCGTTCTCCGAGATTGTGAGTCTTCCGTTGTCTGGTTTCGATTCTGATCCGGAGTCGACGTCTTCCGAGGCAGTTAGGGCGAGTAGATTCGCGTGCGGGACTTCTTCTTCTTTGAAAGATGATTCATCCCAGGTGGCTTGAAGAGCCTTCTTCCTGCGCGCCTTCTTGGTTTCCTTCAGGTTAGGGCACTCTGACTTGAAGTGTCCCTTTTTGTTGCATTCGTAGCAAATAACGTTGATCTTGCTCTTCGAGCTCGTTGAAGGTTCTGCTAGATCTTCCTTTCTTCGGCTTAATTTCTTCTTGTTCGTTTGGTACTTTAGTTGTTTGTAGTAATCCCGAGCTAGCCATACCAACTTGGGTCGATCCCCTTCACTATCTTCTGATTCTGAGTCTGAGTCGGACTCGGGTGCTGGTTGAGGCTTCTTTTTGGGAGTTTTTCCTTGAGATTTTCCTGCAACAAAAGTTATACCTTTCTCGATCAAAGTAGTGTTAGTCTGTTCGTGCAATTCTAATTCAGAAAATAGCTCATCTAGCTTAATTTCAGATAAATTCCTTAAAACTTTGTAGGCATCCACCATAGACGCCCACTGTGAGTTTCTAGGAAAAGAATTTAAAGTATACCTTATCAGGTCACGGTTTTCAACCTTGTGACCTATCGTGTGCAGCCCCTTCATCAGCTCCTGGATTCTGGCGTGGAGTTGGCCAGCAGTCTCGCCGTCGTGCATCTTGATTGTGTAGAGTTTGTTAAGCAACAGATCTCTTTTATTAATCCTCGTGTCCGAAGTACCTTCGTGCAGCTCAATCAGCTTGTTCTAAAGCTCCTTCGCGCTGTTGAAGGGTCCTACCCGGGTCAGCTCCTCTTTTGTTAAGCCGCACTGCAGGGTTTGAGTTGCTTTCGCTCGGCCTCGATCTTCTTCTTTAGTGGGTCATCCCACTCGGTATAATGTTGCACCACATCTTGTGCATTTTTAGGAATTTCCAGCCGAGACTGGATAATTATCCACATATCCACCTAAGTTTTCAGGTGGACTTTCATCCTGCTTTTCCAGTAGGAGAAATCTTCTCCACTGAAAAGCGGGGGTCTGGCGGTGTTGTATCCCTCTTGCATGGCCATTAAAATTTTCTGAAAAAAAATTAACAAAAAGAACTTGTTCCAAGACTGAGTCTTGGATTAGTAGTGCGGGAAGAAATATTAATAACAAAAAAAGATCGAGTGGTGTTGCCCCAACCTTGATTAATAAGAAAAAAAATTCAAACAAAAAAATAATTTGAAAATTTGAAAATTTGAAAAAAAATCTCAAACTGGTGGTTGCACCAAGTTTGAGCCACCCGCTCTGATACCACTTGTGGGATCATATTGAATCGATAGAGGGGGGTGAATATCGATCATAAAATTTTTGAAAAGCGAAGAGTAATTACGCAGTGGAAACAGTAAAATCAATCACTAACACGATTTCTTTTTACTTGGTTCGGAGTCGCGGTCGGCTCTTACTCTAAGGCCCATGGTTCTTGACCGTTTACGATGGGCAATTCTATATTCGAAAAGAGTTTACAAGTTGGAGTACAAATATAGAACTGAAAATGAAATTACAACACTTTTACTGACGACCGGAGAGGTTGGAAGTTCGGAGCAACGGGTCGTCGTCGGCGCTTAAATCGCGAGTACGGAGCTTGTCGGAGCGTAGCGCTTGAACGAAAGTGTTGAGAGAGATTTGCAAGTTGTATCGAAGCCTTGGGGGTGAACCCCTATTTATACTGGTCAGTGGGGCGCCTGACACGTGGCCTATCCTACGTGAATTCCAATCCGCAGACTCGGCCAGCGCTTATCCCTTCAACTAGGGTGCCTGAGCTGACTGGGGCGCCTGTGTTAACACAGGCGCCTAGCTTGATTTGGTCTAAAGGCTTCCGTGGCAGTTTGCTTCGAATGCTTTGTTTAACCCTTCACTTGGGCGCCTGTCTCAATATAGGCGCCTAGCCCAGCTAGGGCGCCTCACTCCATTGAGGCGCCTAAGTGCAGAAAACTCCTTCCATTCGTTCCTGCAACCAGGGTTAGTTCCAAAGACATACAAAGCATACACATGATAAGATTAGAACATTATTTACAGCCTAAGCTGTCTTGGTTCTGACTTTGGGTCTCTCAAATGGAACCCTAGGTCGAACCGACGCCTAATGTTCCCTCCTACGGGGAACGCGTCCTCACCTACTCCTCTCGGGAGAATTTACCTTTTTGCCCACCGGCTCCTCTAGTTGGACTTTTGCCCAGCTTCACTCACCAGGTCTTCGTGACCAATCCACGATCAGGTCTTCGTGCCCATCTTCACTCACCAGGTCTTCAGTGCCCAGTCCTCGACCAGGTCTTCGTGCCCAGCTTCACTCACCAGGTCTTCGGTGCCCAATCCTCGACCAGGTCTTAGTGCCCAGCTTCACTCACTAGGTCTTCGTGCCCAACCTTACGTCAGGACTTAGTTACCCAACCCGCGGCCAGGACTTAGTGCCCAATTCATAGAACCAGGACTTAGTGCCTAGTGTACCTAGGACTTTCTTGCACACTTAATAAGCTTGTTAGATCACAACCAAATCTTAACTTCTAAACCCTTTGCCATTATCAAAACATAGGTTCGACTTTGGTGCTTCCGGCACCAACAAGTCCAAGCATGATTTAAGTCTGAAAATTAAACCATAAAAAAATAATTTAAAAAATAATTAAATCTTGATTCCTTGGTTCCTTGTCTAACACAGTTTGTTACTTACTAACTGTTATAAAACAGTAGCTTTCACTAGAGTTAGTCAAGTTAAGTAATCTTATCAAGTTAGACATTCTAAGCTTAATTACATAACTTGATTGTTGTTCAATTGTATTTACCATCCCAACTACTTTTGATGCACTGACTTAAAGCACCTTGAGTCAAGGCATAGGCCTAAGTATCTCAACCCAGTATAAGTTGTCAATCAAAGTATCCTAATGTACTTATGAGATGTTGGCTTCTAAATCTATAGGAGCATGCAAACTAGGATTAAGTCCTAAGCTGATATCCCTAGTTTTAAAGCGGTAATTTTTGAAAAACTAAGTCAAAAAGTCAAATAAAAATTTTAAAATTATTTGTTTTTAAAACTATGAATATTTGAAAAGCAGTTAATAGTTTTTGAAAAATGAAAAAAGGACAATAATCATTTCAAAAACACATAAATGAAAATAATCCTATTCTACTGAGCACATTCCTAGTTGCCTTCTTAGTGAACTAAACTCAGACTCAAGTAGTGGTTTAGTGAAGATATCAGCTAGGTTAGATTTTGATTCTATGTGTGTAAGTACAATTTCGCCCCTAGCTACATAATCCCTAACAATGTGGTGTTATACTTCAATATGTTTAGTTCTAGAATGGTGAATAGGATTTTTTGTAAAATTAATTGAACTATATTATCAATGTAGACTTTAGTGTTAGTGTAGGTCAATTCAAAGTCCTTAAGGGTATGCATCATCCATAGTAATTGAGCTACACATTCTCCCAGGGCTATATATTTAGCTTCAGTTGTGGATAATGCAATACAGTGTTGCTTTCTACTGCACCAACTAACTAAGTTATGACCTAACATCTGACAACTTCCACTAATACTTTTTCTATCTAGTTTGTACCCTGCATAATCTGAGTTAGAGTAGCCTAGTAGGTCAAAATTAAAAGTCCTAGGATACCAAATTTCTACATTTAGGGTGCCTTTAATGTACCTAAAGATTCTCTTGACAGCACTTAAGTGAGATTCCTTAGCACAGATTTGATACCTAGCACAAATACCTACTGCAAATAAAATGTCAAGTCTACTAGCAGTTAGGTAAAGTAGGCTACCTATAGCACTTCTAAAGTGCTTCAAGTCCACTGGTTTTCCTTCTGGGTCACTATCTATTTTAATATTTATTGTCATCGGGGTATTTATGACTTTAGAGTTTTCCATTCCGAATTTTTTAATTAATTCTTTTGTATATTTAAATTGATGAACATAATTTCTATCTTTAGTTTGTTTAATTTGAAGTCCTATGAAAAAGGTTAGTTCACCTACAAGGCTCATTTCAAATTCATTTTCCATTACTTTTATGAATTCTTTTTAGAAATTTGTGTTGGTTGAGCCAAATATTATATCTCCTACATAGATTTGGGCAATGAAAATGTCATTTTCTATGGATTTAACAAACAGGGTTGGATCAATTTAGCCTTGGTTAAACCCCTTAGAAATTAAGTAATTGATAGTCTTTCATATCAAGCTCTAGGTGCTTGTTTATGTTCATATAGGGTCTTTTTAAGTCTAAAAACATAATTAGGATGTTCTATGTCCTTAACATAGACTTCCTCGTTTATAAATCTATTTAGAAAGACAGACTTAACATCCATTTGATATAATTTGAAAGCTAGAAGCATCCTAATTGATTCTAGTCTAGCTACACGTGCATAGGTTTCATCATAGTCTAATCCTTCAATTTGACTAAATCCTTTAGCCACTAAGTGGACTTTATTTCTTACTATTTTTCCTTTGTCATCCAGCTTATTCCTAATAACCCACTCAGTATCTATCACAGTCTTACCTTCTAGTTTTGGTACTAAGTACCAGACTTGGTTTCACTCAAATTGAGCTAACTCTTCCTGCATAGCTATAGTCCAGTCTGAGTCATGTAATGCTTCTTCTATTGTCTTGGGTTCAATCTTAGAGATCAGGTCGACTTGGCTTAGGTTTCTATAGGATGACCTTGTTCTAACACCTAAGGTTGGGTCACCTAAGATTTGGTCAGTTGGATGATTTGACCTAGTCCTAGAAGATGGTTCAGGTTGTTCAGGTCCAGGTTCAATTGTTTAAGTTGGTTCAATTACTGGTTCACTTTTTTCTAGGTCTTGATCAAAATTATTTAGGCTTGGTTGAATGCTCGGTGAGTTGGTTAAGTTAGATGAGTTGATTGGGTTAGGTAAATTAGTTAGTGTTGTTACCATTTCTTCATCAAATATTACATTTGTAGTTTTTTCAATTTTAAGGATATGTTTATTATAAACCCTATATACCCTACTTTTGGTTGAGTACCCAACAAAAATTCTAGGATTGATTTTGATTGAAATTTTCCTAAGTAATCTTTAGTATTTAGGATATGCACCTTACACCCAAAAACCTTTAGATAATATAAAATAGGTAGTTTGTGGTAATAAATTTCATATGGAGTTTTATTGTGTCTTTTATTTATTAGGATCCTATTTTGGATGTAACAAGTTGTGTTTATTACTTCTGCCCAAAATTGATTAGATAGATTATATTCGTTAAGCATAGTCCTAGTAGTTTCTTGAAGGGTCTTATTCTTTCTTTCAACTATCCCTTTTTATTGGGGGTTCTAGCGCAAGAAAATTTATGGGCATATCAATTAATTTTACAGAATTTATTAAATTTAAGATTTTCAAATCCCCCCCCCCATGATCACTTCTAATTCTTTTGATTTTTGTATCATTTTTATTTTCAAGTATTTTGCATAAAGTGTTAAATATTTCAAAGGTTTCATCTTTGGTTTTCAAAAACTTAACCCAGGTAAATCTAAAATAGTCATCAATAATTACTAAGCAGTATCGATTTCCGCTTAGTGACTTGGCTCCATGAGAATCAAATAGGTCTAGGTGTAGGAGCTCAAGTGTAGCTTGGGTTAAGTCTGATTGGACAAATTTGTGGGTTGATTTTATTTGTTTACCTTGTTGACATGGGTTACAAATTGAATTTTCGAAGATTCTAAGTTTAGGGATTTCCTTAACTAGTCCATTTTGGCTTAGTTTGAAATTAATTTTATGTGGGTGTGGCCTAATCTTCTATGCCATAAGTTGGTTTCTTCTTGTTGGGTTAGAAAATACTTAGGTGTGGATGGTAGATTAATAATATAAATATTATTTTTCCTAATTCCCTTAAGAGTTACTTCTGGGTCTTGTAAGTTCCTAATAAGACAGTCTGAATTAGTGAAAGTAACTATATATCTGTAACGACCCGAAAAATTCTCTTAATATTTTCTTAAAATATTAAGCATGTTTAAATAATTTTCCAAGGGACCTAGAAATATTAAGGAGAACTTAGGCCTAGGAAATCCATGTTTTCTTATTTAAATTGAGAAAACTAAGTACCAATGAGCTTTAAATGGGCTCCAAAAATGGGTATTAATTAGGTAAAATTAATATAAATTAGGTAAAATTAATATAAATATAAAAGAATTTTATTTGGGAATATTGGCATAATTATGGGTGATTTTAGGGGGATTTTCAGAATTTAGGAAATAAAAATAATAAAATAAATGAAATAAAAATAAAGGTGCATGAGCCAAGGATTGAACCTTGGACCTCTTGTACAACCATGAATGCTTTAACCAACTCACCTAGCAAGGAATACTTATGAGTAAATGAAGTGGAGGTTGGTTAAGTAGTAGAAGGAGATGAAGGGTCATGGAGAGACTCTTCATTTGCCTCTTTAAAGGAGCTATAAAGAGGGGGTTTGGGGGGTTACTTCTCTTCACCATCAAGTGCATTTGCTCCTCTCCTCCCTCCTCATTCTAGCCGAAATTCTAAGGAAGAGTTTCCCTTGGAAAAGCTTCCACCAAGGCTCTATCTCCCAAGATCTAAAGTTCTTACAAGGATCCAAGGACTAGGTGTGGTCAAGAGACATCAAGTCTTCTTCCTTCTCTCCATCCAAGGTCTAAAAAATTTAGAAACCCCAAGGTAAGACTCCCTCACCTGTGGTATAATAGTTCCCTATGATTTTTATGATTTTTAGTATGACATAGTGGTTGGTTTTTGGATTTGATGTTGAAAGGAAAGAAAACCAAGAACTTTATGTTTAAGGGTTTCGGCCACCATGTTTTTAAGATCTAAAATTATGATAAAAATCTGTATAATGTTATTTAATATTCCCTTATGATGTTTAGAAGTTAAGTATAATTTTTGGGAATTTTTGGAGTACCCTAGGATACCCTAGGGTTTCGGCCAACATGAAAGAAACAAAAACTAAGAACCCTGAGTTTAAGGGTTTCGGCCACCATGTTTTAAAGGTCTATAATTATTATAAAAATCATGATAATGTTATTTAATATTCCCTTATGATGTTTAGAGGTTAATTATAATTTTTGGGAATTTTTGGAGTACCCTAGGACACCCTAGGGTTTCGGCCAACATGAAAGAAACAAAAACTAAGAACCCTGAGTTTAAGGGTTTCGGCCACCATGTTTTAAAGGTCTATAATTATGCTAAAAATCATGATAATGTTATTTAATGTTCCCTTATGATGTGTAGAGGTTAAGTATAATTTTTGGGAATTTTTGGAGTACCCTAGGATACCCTAGGGTTTCGGCCAACATGAAAGAAACAAAAACTAAGAACCCTGAGTTTAAGGGTTTCGGCCACCATGTTTTAAAGGTCTATAATTATGCTAAAAAATTATGATAATGTTATTTAATGTATCCTTATGATGTGTAGAGGTTAAGTATAATTTTTGGGAATTTTTGGAGTACCCTAGAGGCCCCATATAGTTCGGCCAACCCCAAGGACCCAAGGGTTCGGGTTGAGTCTTTAACTTCAAGCATATGTTTATGTGTTGCCATGATATAAGGATGATGGATGGTGATTATGTGAATTTTCACATGGCCTTGGGACTCCACAAGTTTCGGCCAAGAAGGGTTAATAGGGTAAAAGTTAAGATTTATTTCAAGTAAGGGTCCCAATGGCCCTATGGTAAGATGTGATTTATGTTTTATGAATGATATGCCATGTTTATGAATGATATGCCATGTTTATGCATGATATGCCATGTTTATGAATGATATGCCATGTTTATGCATGATATGCCATGTTTATGAATGATATGCCATGTTTACGAATGATATGCCATGTTTATGAATGATATGCCATGTTTTAGGATAATACGAATGTATGCCATGCTCTATGAATGATGTGTACATATGTCATGTCTAAGAATGAAAATGATGAATAACAAGTATGATGAATGAAAGATGATGCTTATGTCTTTAAGGCATAAATATGCTAAACGGCACGGTCGATGGTCGATGGTACGACGGTCGAGAGGACCGGTAAATGGGCCGGTAGACGAGCCGAGCCGTAACAAGTTATGCTATGATAAATATGCCATGAATGTCTTATGAATGATGAAACATGAAAAGTATTTTACTTTATGTATGGGCTTGTACCGGACCGAAGTATGGGTCCAAGGGATGGGCACCTTAAGAACGCCCCGGTTCTGGACTACCGAAGCTGTCCACGGTTCTGGCACTACCGGAGCTGTGCAACAGGGATGGGCACCTTAAGAACGCCTCGGTTCGGGGACTACCGACTATGCTGTCCTTACCCTAGTAGGTTGGGGCTCGCGACCTCGGACTTGCTAGGGATGCGCGCTATGATGTATGTATGTGGTACAAGCCGGGGACCCTAAATGATGTTATGATGATTATGTTTAAGAAATGAAAAGTATGTTTTTAAAGATTAAGCATCCTTATGATATATATGCATTGCCCATGCATTCATTATGAAAAAGTATGTTTATGAAAGGTATGTTCATGAAAAGTATGATTTTAAACTAAGCATCCATATATGTATATGCATTCCACTCATGCCTCCATTCATGTTATGCATTATGCTATGATGAAAAGATTTTATACTTACGTTTCATGTTAAGAAGTATGCATGAGAATGAATGATTTATGCCATGATTATGTTAGGAAGATGTTCATATGCTATGATATGAATAATGTCATGCTTAGAATGTTCACTATGTTTATGATTTATGCCATGAAAGATGTCATGCTACTATGTTTATGATTTATGCCATGAATTATGCCAGGCTACTATGTTTATGATTTATGCCATGAATTATGTCATGCTTAGAATGTCTACTATGTTTATGATTTATGCCATGAATTATGCCATGCTTAGAATGTCTACTATGTTTATGAGTTATGCCATGAATTATGCCATGCTTAGAATGTCTACTATATTTATGTTCATGTCATGCTATGTATACGATAAGTGATGTAAGATGTTATGTTCCAAGTAGAGCACCAAGTATGTTAATGTTTTATGTGCTCATTATGAGATGATGAATGATGAATGGTTTTGTGAGTAGGAAAGAGTCTTACTAAGCCTGTGTGCTTATAGTCTTATTTCCTTATACCGCAGATCATTCAAGGGGACAATGAAGGAAGCAGCAGGAGGGCAAGAACGCATGTGTGTAGTAGTGACTTGGCCCAGGAAACTTTATGTTTACGGTTTATGCTAGAACTTCACCTTGGTTACTTATATGTCTGAATAATGACCTGTGGAACCTTATGATATGATGTTACGTATGACATGATATGATATGATGCTTAAGTTCAAAGTTAATATGCTAAGATTCCTATGTCATTAAGTTAAGAATGATAACAGGGCATGTATAAGTTAAAGTTATTCCGCTGCCTTATGATGTCTACATGCCCTAAGCATGTTAACGTAACGCCGCTTACGAAAGAAAAAAAAAAGCGGGCGTTACAATATCCAGTATCACAAAGTTAACTAATGCTGAGTAAGTTAAATTTAAAATTATCAACCAATAGTACCTTTTTAATAATGAAATCAGAGTTCAGTTCAATATTACCTGAACCAATTACCTTAAGTATGACATTGTTGCCAAATACTACTGAACCTAAATTCTTGTACTTGATTTTGGTGAACTTTAATTTGTTAGGATCTAGGATGGTTAGAGAAGGGGGGTGTGAATAGCCACCCACCAAAATCTTACTTCTTTCTTCCTACAATCAGGTTAGCAGCAGAAAACAAAACAGAAAGTAACACAAACAGAAACTAACATAAGTGTTTACAAGGTTCGGGGATAACTTACCCTTACTCCTTGGCGTGCCCGTGAGGTGGGTGATCCCTTAATCGTCGGTAGATCAGGCCCCGAAGTGAATCCGGCTAAAACTTCCTCCTTCTCGGTGAGTAACCTCTCCAAAAATGTCTCAGTAGTATATCAAGTTAAGCACGAGAGACAAGAGAAGGTAGCTACACAACAATAGGAAGCAGAAAGATCAGGCAAGAAGAAACAATGCAAAGAGCACAACAACACCACAACAAAACCCTTTGCTTCATTCTCTATTAGTTTTTTTCTCCTCTGCTTCGCAAGCTTCTTCTTCTTAAGCCTTTCTTCTGCATACCCAGGCTGCACACACATAGACGTCGTCACCCACTGACCCCTTCTGAGCTCTCAGCACACTGAAATCATCTCTTCAGTTGAAGGTTCAGGTCAGATGCCAGATGCCATTGAAACCTGCAATCGTGTATCAAACAAAATAGCACCAGTAAAAGTCACCCTGGACCCTTCTTCTTGCTCCTTCATTTGACTTTCAAAGCTCTGTGTCATCTGTACACTTACAGATTCATTAGCGAAGCAAATCAGAAGCAAATCAAAAATCTGATAGCAATTTGAATTAAAGTTTTGAGGAGTTGATCGGTCACCTTGACCAATCAGACAACCTCCTGACCAATCAGACTCTATCCTGATTAATCCAGTGATATTCTTGTTGGTGCAAGATGCATCAGTGATGTCCTTCTCTAAGTGTTTCAATGTTTGACAATATGCTTAAGTCAGTGATACATTGAACAAGAGAAGGGTAGTCAAGAAAACTGGACCAAAGTGAACCAAAGTCCTAGTTATCCTAGGCACGAAGTCATGGTTCGAAAAATTGGGCACTAAGTCCTGATCATGGATTGGGCACGAAGTCCTAGCCGAGAGTTGGGCACCGAAGACCTGGTTCGAGGAATTGGGCACGAAGTCCTGGCCGAGGGTTGGGCACCGAAGACCTGGTTCGAGGAATTGGGCACTAAGTCCTAACCGAGGGTTGAGCACTGAAGACCTGATTCGAGGAATTAGGCACGAAGTCCTGGCCGAGGGTTGGGCACCGAAGTCCGGGACCTAGGGTTTGGGCACAAAGTCTTGGTCCAAGGGATTGAGCAACTTAGCTGAGCGATGACTAAGGATAGAGATGGGTCGAGGGTCGGGCGTCTTGAGATCCGAGAGTCTCAAAGACTAAGCAAAAGTCCACCCTGTTAGATCGTGGCGCTTGCTAGAGGGTGGTGAATAGCACTTTGTCGAATTTTCTCTACAAGATTGTTAGCGCAATACAAACAAAAATAATAAACAATATCAAATTCAATGCTAACAAGGAGATTTTTACTTGGTATCCACCCCGAAAGGTGACTAATCCAAGGATCCATGCGGTTGCACACTCTCCACTATGAAAACCTCCTTCAAGGTGGAGAAACTTTTACAAAGTCGTCTTCTTCCTCTTTACAAGACGCAATGAAAAGTGAGAGGAAGATCTGAGGAGTATTGGCACGAACAACACTTTTGTACAGTAAAAAATCGTACTGTGCTCGTGCCAAAAAGACCCCTTTAAATAAGAGAACAGGACAACTTTGCAAGCTATCCAGTCCGCACCAGTCGACTGCCCTTGGGGCAGTCGACTGGTATAGCCTTAAATGCTAGCCAACGGCTAGTCAAACGGCTATATTTTGGGGTTACCAGTCGACTACCCCTAGGGCAGTAGACTGGTCGAAGGCTGAAAACCTTCTGTGAGTTTTGGAGTTCGCTGGCAGTCGACTGTCCATTTACCAGTCGACTGCCCAGCTTACAATATCACTCCCTCTCACTCTGAACACTCTCCTTCACGTGTGCCTTCAGGTATACTCCCTTGGCTTGCCCCTTGAAGTCTTCTTCCTCCGGCTATCGTCCCTTGGATGCGCACACAAGCCTTCCCTTGGCTTGCCTCCATGCCACCCTTCACGTATGCCCTTTGAAGTCCACTTCCTGGCTTGCCCTTGGAGTCCTCCTCCCTCGGCTCTCGTCCCTCGGATATGTCCTCCATGTGTGATTCTCCAAGTCCTGCAAACTCAATCACACATATCAAATAAAACACAACACCCTAACCTTAAACATATTGGCACACACACATCAAAACCATGATCTTCCCGATCATTCTTAGGTCGATTGCCTCAACAATCTCTCCCTTTTTGATATGTGGCAATATGTTTAAGTTAGGGAGAACATACCAGTCAACAACAGTAAATAACAATAGCAATTGAAAAATAAGACATAGTAAACCAAGAGGAACCTCCCCCTTAACTCATGTCTTCTCCCATTTTCAATTCTTATCATAAACCAAAAGTTAAGTTGCAAACCTAACTTAACACCAAACAATAGCAATTAAAAATACAAGACATAGCAAAATCTAAGAGGTAACCTCCCCCTTAACCTATGCCTTCATCCATTTTCAATTTTTCATCATAATCCAAGATTAAGTCAAAAATTTAAGTTAAAAATCTAACTTAAACCACCAATTCTCCCCCTTTGACACCATCAAAATGAACCCATGGCATCAAATGAGGGAACAACTTATTTCTGAAAAATTTCCAGAAACTGTCATCAGCCGTATCAGTCAACTGCCCTGAAGAGCAGTCGACTGATACTCTGTTAGTCCCAAAAATGAGTTTCTGAGCCGAATTTCAGAAACCCTCCAGAAATTCCAAAAAATGTAAAAATTTCCAAGCATGTTTTATATGATATACTCTAATAGAGAAAAATATCAGTTCATGAAAAAATCAAACATGCTTGATTTTTTTGACTAAAGTTCAAATTTCTTGAAAACTACTAAGTTTGTATCAATCTTTCAACCTAATTTTGCAATCATATATCTTCTAAGCTTATGGCAAAACATATAAGACATAAAATGATTTTCAAATGTTTAAAATGTCTAACCATGATCTTTGGCCAAAATGTCCATTAATTAAACACTTGCTTTCCCCATAGTTGGTCTATTTTTCATAATTTGATACATCTAATGACCCAACACAATGCCACAAGCACAAGTGAATCATTTGTATCATCCTAATGGATCAAGTACCACCTTCCTATTGTATTGTTCCAAGGTTCATCCTATACTTCTACAAAACACATACCAATGCCTCTTCTTAAGGATGTGAACTCCGATTCAGGAAGAGGCTTGGTAAAAATGTCGGCAAGGTTTGACTTTGACTCAACATAGTGTAATTCTATGTCTCCCCTTGCCACATGGTCCCTAATGAAGTGATATTTCACTTCAATGTGTTTTGTTCTAGAATGGTGAACCAGATTCTTAGTCAAATTGATTGCACTTACATTATCACACAAAACTTTGACCTTGAAATAATGTAACTCATAATCCTCTAAAGTGTGCATGATCTAAAGTAGTTGGGACACACAACCACCCATTGCCACATATTCGGCCTCCGTCGTTGATAGGGTAACACATGGTTGTTTCCTACTACTCCAACTAACTAAAGAAGACCCAAGGAATTGACATCCTCCACTAGTACTCTTCCTATATAGTTTACACCCTGCATAGTCCGAATCGGTGTATCCAATAAGATCAACATTTGGGGTTCTAGGATACCAAATCCCGACATTGAGAGTACCTTTAACATACCTTAGGATCCTTTTTACTACCACCAAATGAGACTCTTTGGTACATGATTGGTACCTTGCACACATACCCACCGCAAATAATATATCGGGTCTACTAGCGGTTAAGTACAATAGACTACCAATCATGCTCCTATATTATTTTAAATCTACCATTTTTCCCTCAAGGCCACTATCCATTTTAACATTTGTTCCTATAGGGGTAGATGCTACCTTAGCATTTTCAAGTCTAAATTTCTTTAGCATTTCCCTAGCATATTTAGTTTGATACACATGAGTCCCTTCATTTGTTTGTTTAACTTGGAGACCTAAAAAAAAAGTTAACTCTCCTACAAGACTCATCTCAAATTCATCTTCCATACACTTGATGAACTCATGTAGAAAATCACTATTTGTTGACCCAAAGATAATATCATCTAGATACACTTGGGCAATAAATATGCCTTTATCCTTAGATTTTAGAAACAAAGTTGGGTCAATTGTTCCTCTCCTAAAACCCTTGGATACTAAGAATGAGGAAAGCCTTTCATACCAAGCCCGGGATACTTATTTCAATACATATAAGGCTTTTCTTAGTTTGTAGACATGTCTAGGGTAATTTGGGTTTTCAAACCCGAGGGGTTGTTCTACATATACCTCTTCCTTAATGACCCCATTTAGGAATGCTGACTTCACATCCATTTGGTGAAGTGTGAAACCCATGTGAGCAGCATATGCTAATAAAATTCTAATGGACTCTAATCTAGCTACGGGGGCATATGTCTCATCATAGTCTAGTCCATCAACTTGATTAAATCCCCTAGCTACCAACCTAGCCTTGTTTTTAGTAATTTTGCCTTGATCATCTAGCTTGTTCCTTAAAGACGTTCCTTAAAGACCCATCTTGTGGTAACAATGGTACAATCATTGGGCCTAGGAACCAACTCCCATACCTCACTTCTTTCAAATTGATTTAGCTTCTCTTGCATGGCTAAGACCCAATCCACATCACCTAATGTCTCATCAATAGATTTTGGTTCTAATTGAGAAATCAAGGCAATTTGACTACTTTGTTCCCTAAAGTAAGACCTAGTCCTTACCCCTTGAGTAACATCACCTACTATTTGGTCAATGGGGTGATCTTGATGATGTCTCAAGGGCCTAGAGATTATGGGATCATTGACTACATGATCCTCATCCTCTAGTGTACTTCTCTCTCCCCCTTGATCATTGCCCCCTAAATTTAGGTCTTGGATTCTTTGGGCAAGGGGTTGACTTTCTTCTATGTCCTTATCAATTGATGCTTTCCTAGGGTAAGTGTTGGTAGATTAATCAAAATCAACATTTGAAGATTCCTCAATTACCTTGGTCCTTTTGTTGTACACTCTATACCCCCTACTAGTGGATGAGTAACCAACCAAAATCCCCTCATCCGCTTTAGATTCAAACTTCCTAAGGTCATCCTTGGTGTTTAAAATGTAAACCTTACATCCAAAGACCCTAAAGTAATGAACTTATGGAATGCTCCCATTCCACAACTCAAATGGGGTTTTACCTAAAAACCTATGTATTAAAATCCGATTTTGAATGTAACAAGCGGTATTTACCGCTTCGGCCCAAAAATAGCTAGGAAGAGAATATGCATTAAACATAGTCCTAGCGGCCTCTTGTAGTGCCTTATTTCTCCTTTCAACTACACCATTTTGTTAAGGAGACCTTGGGTATGAAAATTCATGCTTATACCCATTTTATAAACAAAATTGTGAGAAGTTTGAATTTTGGAACTCCCCACCATGGTCACTCCTAATGCGGTTGATTTTGAGGTGTTTCTCATTTTCAACCCTCTTACTAAACCCTATGAAGATCTCTAAGGTATCTGTCACGCCCCTAGAGGCACATGCTTGCTCAAAAATCGGGCAGCATCTCCCCTGTACGGCGGACAATATGGGGCAATTATACAAAATATCTCACCAATATAGCTCAGCTACAAGCGGCTAGCATCACAATAATAAGAAGTAAACACATCCACGCAGTTTATATTGAAACAAAATAATAATGGGTGGCTCAGCCACCTTAAACATAAAAGAAAATCTCAACCAACGAGAACTCAAAAGTCTCTGTCATAATAATAACAAAACCAGTCTGATAACTGATAAACAAATGAAATGCGGAAAACTAACACAATACCGAAATAGAACCGCTAAACCAAACCGACAAGGTGGGACTGAGGGACTGGCAACTGGATCATATCCTAGCTCTAAGCAAAACATCTACCTGCTACCTGAAACAAAAATAGGTGGTAGCGGTGGTGAGTTCGGGCGGACTCTACGGATATATGATTAGACAATAAGCATGGCATAACAACAAGGTATAATATGTAGAGAATCCAACAGGGTATAGTCCATAAGGAATATAGGAACCTAAACATGCATAACATATATCGAACAACAGGTTATAAAACTGAATAACAAATAAACAGACGTAAAATAACGCAACAACAATAAAATCAAGATATAGATGCATGTCAATCATGTGCAACAACCATAGCTCATATAAGTGCATCAAACACAAACAAGTGCATAAAAGAAATACGTATGCATATGATGCAATGACATGTGTCACCCCTGACGCCAGTCAAGCCGCCAACACATCTCATCTGTGTGACCGAGTGGGTAGGGTTGTGACAACTGTACGCACTCCAATAACAAATACCACAGAAGGTGTGGTTGAGTGGACAGGATGCTGGGGAGCCTACACTCCAAACCCCTGTACATAGGGGGTGCTACTACAGCTACAATATCCCTCGAAAAATAACAGTGAGGGTGAGCCACCAACAGCTCTAATATCCCTCTAAAAACAACGGTGAGGGTGTCACTGTTTGGCATAACAGGACAGATGCTCGCACTCTAATAACTACCACGACAACAAGTGGTTGAGTGAATCGAGCAACAATATGACTAACGACGGCTTAACCAAATGTAAGCCCAACAGTCGTTAGTATGCAACGTGTAAGTATGGTGCATGTTATACGATGCACGAACAACCGGAGAAACAACGATGCAATAAAATCCAACAAGTATACGATGCATCAATACAACCAATCAGAAATCACAAACCAACGATTATGCACCTACACTAATAGGTAGGATATTTCTAATGCCAAGTGAACCTAATTGTGGTTAATGGACTTCTAAGTACTCGCGTACAAGTGATACTTTATAGAACAGAAAACCAACAGAGGACTGTACAGATACGAATTGGGAATACTCGAAGATCAACGAAGAATAAATATCAACGGCGATGTTAAAACAACAAACGACAAAGAACAAGGTCAAGCAACCTATTAGACATAAGATAGTCATGCTTTAAGGTAAACGAAACTACTCGAGTACAAAGGAGAAATACCCGCCTTTATTTGTAGAATTTCGTAAATGAGGACCTTCCACGATCAACCGAACGAGTCTGACCAAGGTCCTGTGTCAAGGACATAGTTTAGCTATTTAAATTTAAAAAATGAATTATCAAAACTAGTTACTAAATATAATCAAGATCTAACCCTAAACTAAAGTCCTATTCCTCTAAATGGAACCTCATGGTAATGTTTTACAAAGAATCAAAGTATTACCGCTAACAAACCCACAAGTCTCATAATACTAATCCCCAAACAAAACAAGCTAGTTCATCTTTAACCACCCCACCATTAGGGCCATCCAATCTCACGACATTAGCATGGCAAACAGGAATGTAGCCAATACAAAAATCACACATAATTCTCACAATCTTCTCACGGTAGAACATAGCAACCCAAAACAGAGCCTAAGGGAAAATTCACATCTATACTCATGGCAAAACCAGCAAATCGCAGAATTTAACCTACAACATCTCAATTCATGAAATCCACAACAAGGTTTCACTCCTTCAACCACCATTTTCAATGTTCCAAATGGACACAAGAATTCACGGTAGGACCAAACAGAACTAGTAGGACCAAATGGCACCATGAAACCAATTCATACGTTTGCTAACAATCGAGCACAAAAAACCCAAAACCATATCGAATCCTTACAATGAAGTTTCATGGCAACACATCAATTCTAATAAATCTGCCCACCAACTTTACAAGCACCAAAATCACAGTAAAACAAACACTCATCATCTTACCTGAGTTGGTGCCGACGTGAGCAGAGGAAACCGAAGAGGGAAGTGGCGCTCGACTAGGGCTCCATGCGAGGCAGCGGCGCACGGGCGTGCGGCACCCTGTTCTTGCGCGTCGGAGAAGACAGAAGAAGAAGAAGGGAAGGAGAAGTCTCGGTAGAACTCTGCGTCGGCGTCGGGGAGAGGCGACGCGACGGCAGTCGTTCGCGTGAGGGCTCAGCGGCGCCGGGTGTTGGGCAGAGGGGAAGAAACGGCGCAGAGGAGAGGGGTTTCGAGGGAAGTTAGGGCACGACTGGATTTTAAATAGTTTTTTTTGTTTTTAGCAGTTTTACAAAAAGGCCCTGTAATTTTGGGAAATTACAACTAACCCCTTTAAAATTTCGATTTTCAACATTCTCCCCCACTAATAAAAATTTGATCCCCAAATTTAGCTAGTAAACCACAACAAATACTAGTCACTACAACCGGTACTAGTCAATAACAACTGATATCAACAACCTCAAATATAATATAACTCAACCATACTCACCTCAAGTAAATAGATGAGGGTAGCGAGCTCTGATCGTATCCTCGAGCTCCCAAGTAGCTTCCTCATCAGAGTGGTGCTGTCAACCAACTTTAACTAAACGAACTGTCTTGTTCCTCAACCGATGCTCCTTGCGGTCCATAATCCGCATAGGCACCTCCTCATAAGTCGTGTCTGGCTGAAGTGTGACTGACACCTCCGATAACACATGTGAAGGATCGGGTACATATTTCCTCGGCATGGAAACATGAAACACGTAGTGAACTCCAGCCAAAGACGAGGGTAACGCTAGACGATAAGCGACAGCTCCAATCCACTCCAAAATCTGGAAAGGTCCAATATAGCGGGGAGCTAGCTTACCTCTCAACCCAAACCGCTTCACCCCTTTCGTGGGTGACACTCGCAAGAATATATGATCGCTCATGGAGAACTCCAAGGGTATGCATCTCCGATCTACATAACTCTTTTGACGATCCTGAGCCTCTGACAGCCTACGTCTGATAATACGGACTAGCTCTGCGTCATGCTGAATACTCTGAGGACCTAGCAACTGAGATTCCCTAACCTCCTCCCAGAGGGTGGGTGTCATGCAAGCTCTACCATATAACGCCTCGAAAGGTGCCATCTGAATAGCCGCATGATAGCTATTATTATAAGCAAACTCAACCAAATGCAGGTGATCCTCCCAGTTGCCTCCAAAGTCCATAACACAAGATCTCAACAAATCCTCCAGTGTCTAAATGGTACGCTCAGACTGTCCGTCCGTCTGCGGATGAAAGGCTGTACTGAATCGAAGCTCGGTACCCATGCCCTGCTGCAAACTCTGCCAAAATCGCAAAGTGAAACGCAGATCTCTATCTGATATGATGCTCAGAGGAACACTATGTAATCTGATAATCTCACGGCAGTACAACTCTGCCAGCTTGTCTAGAGAATCTGTCCTCTGAATCCCCAAGAAATGAGCGGATTTGGTTAATCGATCAACGATCACCCAAATCGCATCGTGTCTTCTACAAGACCTCGGTAGACCAACAACGAAATCCATCATGATGTGCTCCCACTTCCACTCAGGAATGGGGATCTTCTGTAGTAATCCAACAGGTCTCTGATGCTCGGCCTTCACCTGTTACCACACTAAACATCTAGCAACAAAATCCACGATGTCTTTCTTCATACCGTTCCACCAGTAGGAACGTCTCAAGTCTCGGTACATACGGGTGCCACCTGGATGTATAGCAAACCGAGATCGATGAGCCTCCTGAAGCAACTCCTCCATAACCGGATGTGACTTAGGTACACACAATCTCCCTCGGAAATATAGAATACCCTCATCATCACATGTAAAGTCAGTCTGCTGCTCGGAGGCTATCCGGCTGCCTAGGAACTGCAGATGTGATCACTAGCCTGAGCCTCTCTGATCCTCGTCCTGATCGAACACTGAGCAACCATAGTCACCAACAATCCTTTCTCTGTCTGACCCTACTCCTCTAGTCCCAACTCTGAGAAGCTCTGAACTAAATCGGTGACCATAACCCGGTGACAAGCCAGAACACTCCGGGATTTTCTACTGAGTGCATCTGCAACTACATTAGCTTTCCCTGGATGGTAGCTAATAGTACAGTCATAATCCTTCAAGAATTCCATCCATCTTCTTTGATGAAGATTTAACTCCTTCTGAGTGAATAAATACTTGAGGCTCTTGTGATCTGTGAAAATCTCAAACGTGACGCCGTAGAGATGATGTCTCCATATCTTCAGGGCAAAAATAATGGTTGCAAGCTCTAAGTCATGAACTGGATAATTCTTCTCATGCTCCTTCAGCTGACGAGAAGCATAAGAGACTACCCGTCCATGCTGCATCAAAACTGCACCCAAACCCTGATGTGAAGCGTCAGTGTAGAGTACAAATCCGTCCTCGCCTGAAGGTAACACCAATACAGGCGCAGACACTAATCGCCGCTTGAGCTCCTGAAAATTAGTCTCGCAAGCTTCTGTCCAAACAAATTTCACGCCTTTTCTGGTCAGACGTGTTAACGGTGAAGCGATGCTGGAAATCCCCTCAACAAATCGGCGATAATAACCAGCCAATCCGAGAAAACTGCGCACCTCCTGAACTGACTTAGGTTGTTCTCAACTGGTGACAGCCTCGATCTTTTGGGGATCTATAGAGATACCTCTACTGGAAACAACGTGTCCGAGAAAACCCACAGAAGACAACCAGAAAGCACACTTGCTAAACTTTGCATACAACTGCTCCCGTTGGAGCGTCTCCAGAACGATACGAAGGTGGCGCGCATGTTCCTCCTCGGAACGGGAGTAAATCAGCATGTCGTCAATGAAAACAATAACAAACTGATCCAAATACTCCATAAAAACCCGATTCATCAGATCCATAAATACTGCAGGAGCATTGGTAAGCCCAAATGGCATTACCAAAAACTCGTAATGTTCGTACCGGGTGCGGAAAGCTGTCTTCTGAATATCCAAATCCCTGATCCTCAACTGATGATATCCAAACCGCAAATCAATTTTAGAATACACTCAGGTATCCTTCAACTGATCAAACAAATCCTCAATACGAGGTAGGGGATACATGTTCTTGATGGTCACGACATTCAACTGCCTGTAGTCGATGAATAACCTCATAGAACCATCCTTCTTCTTGACGAATAAAACTGGTGAACCCCATGGGGATACACTAGGACAAATAAATCCCCTATCAAGCAACTCTTGAAGTTGGACCTTTAGCTCGTCCAACTCCTTAGGCACCATACGGTATGGAGCCTTTGATGCCGGCGCAGTCCCCGGAATCAACTCGATCACAAATTCAACTTGTCTTTTGGGAGGCAAACCAGGTAGCTCCTCTGGAAATACGTCTGGAAATTCTTGGACCACTAGAACACTCGAGAGTTGAGGGCTACTGCTACCATCAGTGCTGATCAATGATAATAGGAAACCCTGACATCCATGCAATATAAGCTTCTGAGCTTGAAGTGTAGAGATAATAGAAATTCCATCATCTGTGGTGCCAATAAATTCCCATGAGGGTTGGTTCGGAGGCCGAAACGTGACCACCCTGGCTTGGCAATCAACGGTGGCATGATAAGCCGCCAACGAGTCCATGCCTAGTATAATATCAAACTCTACCATCTCGAGAACTGACAGATCCACGGTGAGGGTATAATTGCCAAAATCCAATGGACACGCCTTGACTTCCTGCGTGATATCCAATACCTCACCGGATGGTAGAGACACTGATAAATGTTGTGATCTAAAGGTAGGCAATCTACTAATTTTTCCCATAAATAGTCGTGATATAAAAGAATTAGAACTACCAGTATCAACAAGTAATTCAGCAGGAAATGCATAAACCGAAATCATACCACGAAAGACCGATCCATCGGCCCGCTGTGCCTCCTCTCTGGTGACTGCATAAACTCGGCCTGTCTCTGTAGCTGAAGGCGGCAACGCTAAAATCGGCTGCGGCTGAGAAGATGAAGGTCCAACAGTCTGATGGGGCTGATATCCAGAAGGCCCAACCGACTGCTGAGACTGATAACCCGAAGCTCCAGCCGATGGCTGATGTTGATAAACTGCAGGCTGGTATGCTGGACGTGGCTGCTGATAGTATGATCCTGTCCCAGAATATTGAGACCCCACTGGTGAGGAGTACTCATGCCCATGCATACCATACATCTGAACTGGTGGCGGAACTGCCTGCTGAAGTCCTGTCTGCTGCGGTCGAAATGACGTATGAGTCTAACGGTCGCCTCGATATGGCCTCTGCGGTCCTGATCGGCCACCCCGAGGAGTAAATGCTGTAGACTTATGCTGAGCCTTCAAATGACAGTCTCGACTCTCATGACCCGGAAGTTTACAATAATAACAGACAGGGTGCTCCAGGGGACAATCTGATTTGAGGTGGTCCTTAGAACCACACTGTAAACAATGAGTCACACTAGTATTAAACCTCCGAGTCTGTTGAGAACCCTGCGACGATCCTACTGAAAATCGTCCAAACTTCTAGGGTCGAGATTGAGGCACATAAGTCTCCTGCGTACTCTGACTCCTACTACTGCGTTTCTGTCCAACTGTCTGTTGTCTCTGTGTCGCAGCTGAACCCTGAGTTGTTTGCTTTCCTTTGTTCTTATCACCATGCAGCTGATGCTGAATCATCTCGGCGTGTAAAGCCCGATCCAAAGCCTCTCGATATGAAGTAGGAATCCATCCAGACAATCGCACCTGGATATATCCAGCTAAGCCCAACATAAACTGTGTCGTCTGCTCCGTCTCCGTAGCAACCAACTGAGGACAAAACTCTGCCAGGCGATTGAATTCTGCCTCATACTCCATAACTGAGTGGTCTCCCTGATGAAGAGCAAGAAATTCCTATCGTCGGGCTGTACAAAATGCGGCAGGATAATACTTGCCCTCGAAAGCCTAGCGGAAAGAAACCCAAAAAATCGGTCGTCCACCAATAAGAGTCTTCTGCATATTCCACCAAGTGACGGCCTGATTTCGAAGATGATACGTAGCCAACTCCACCTTCTCTACGTCTGTGAGGGTCATATAGCTGAAGGTGTCCTCCAATGTCTCCAACCAAGCACGAGCTGCATAGGGATCTGGTTCCCCATGGAATAGTGTGAAACGACCCTTCACAGATGCTGCCAGCAACGGAATCCGAGCTCTGTCCAGATGCCAGCTCGCTTGGGCAGGGGGTACCCCTAATGGCACTCTAGGAATTGCCATTGATGGTACTGATGGACCTGCCCCTAATGGTACAACTGGAACTGCGGTCGGATATACAGGAGAAGATACTCTCCGTGGTGGAGATCTCAGCTCACCCGAAGGATCCTGGTGAGCTGATCCTTAACCAGTCGGCTCCACTCTGGTGGGCCTCTCACCCTCCTGATTTGTGTCTACCTCGGCCTCCTCTGGCCTCCCTCGTGATCGTCATCCACGACCACGAGCACGGGGTGGAGATAACTCAATACGACGAGGCATATCTGTTAACAAAACCAATATATATTATTTAGATATAAATTTAACCAAATTTAAAACTAACTTACTTCTTCTTTGCCGGGAGAGATCTCATCACTGCCAAGTCCCATCACATCCATAACCGGAAAATGACTCCGGAAAACAAATCCGTAAAATACAGATAGACCTCGTAAAACAAAATAACTTCGTCAACCCTCAAGAAAAAGACTCCGCAAAAATAAACAAATCTGTAACATACAGATTTACCTCGTAAAACAACTCCATAAACCCACAGACACCAAAACATCGCAAAACCTCGCTCTGATACCAAAAATCGTCACGCCCCCAGAGGCACATGCTTGCTCGAAAATCGAGCAGCATCTTTTCTGTACGGTGGACAATATGGGGCATTTATACAAAATATCTCACCAATATAGCTCAGCCACAAGCGACTGACATCACAATAATAAGAAGTGAACACATCTACGCAGTTTATATCGAAACCAAATAATAATGGGTGGCTCAGCCACCTTAAACATAAAAGAAAATCACAACCAACGAGAACTCAAAAGTCTCTGTCATAATAATAATAAAACCAGTCCGATAACTGATAAACAAATGAGATGCGGAAAACTAACACAATACCGAAATAGAACCGCTAAACCAAACCGACAAGGTGGGACTGAGGGACTGGCAACTGGATCATCTCCTGGCTCTAAGCAAAACATCTACCTGTTACCTGAAACAAAAATAGGTGGTAGCGGTGGTGAGTTTGGGTGAACTCTGCGGGTATGTGATTAGACAATAAGCATGGCATAACAACAAGGTATAATATGTAGAGAATCCAACAGGGTACAGTCCATAAGGAATATAGGAACCTAAACATGCATAACATATATCGAACAACAGGTTATAAAACTGAATAACAACTAAACATGCGTAAAATAATGCAACGACAATAAAACCAAGATATAGATGCATGTCAATCATATGCAACAATCATAGCTCATATAAGTGCATCAAACACAAACAAATGCATAAAAGAAATACGTATGCATATGATGCAATGACATGTGTCACCCCTGACGCCAGTCAAGCCGCCAACACATCTCATCTGTGTGACCGAGTGGGTAGGGCTGTGACAACTGTACGCACTCCAACAATAAATACCACAGAAGGTGTGGTTGAGTGGACAGGATGCTGGGGAGTCTACACTCCAAACCCCTGTACATAGGGGGAGCTACTACAGCTACAATATCCCTCGAAAAACAACGGTGAGGGTGAGCCACCAACAGCTCTAATATCCCTCTAAAAACAACGGTGAGGGTGTCACTGTTTGGCCTAACAGGACAGATGCTCGCACTCTAATAACTACAATGACAACAAGTGGTTGAGTGAATCGATCAACAATATGACTAACGACGACTTAACCAAATGTAAGCCCAATAGTCGTTAGTATGCAACGTGTAAGTATGGTGCATGCTATACGATGCACGAACAACCGGAGAAACAACGATGCAATAAAATCCAACAAGTATACGATGCATCAATACATCCAATCAGAAATCGCAAACCAACGATTATGCACCTACACTAATAGGTAGGATATTTCTAATGCCAAGTGAACCTAATTGTGGTTAATGGACTTCTAAGTACTCGCGTACAAGCGGTACTTTATAGAACAGAAAACCAACAGAGGACTGTACAGATACGAATTGGGAATACTCGAAGATCAACGAAGAATAAATATCAACGACAATGTTAAAACAACAAACGACAAAGAACAAGGTCAAGCAACCTACTAGACATAAGATAGTCATGCTTTAAGGTAAACGAAACTACTCGAGTACAAAGGAGAAATACCCGTCTTTATTTATAGAATTTCGTAAACGAGGACCTTCCACGATCAACCGAACGAGTCTGAATCAAGGTCCTGTGTCAAGGACATAGTTTAGCTATTTAAATTTAAAAAAATGAATTATCAAAACTAGTTACTAAATATAATCAGGATCTAACCCTAAACTAAAGTCCTATTCCTCTAAATGGAACCTCATGGTAATGTTTGACAAAGAATCAAAGTATTACCGCTAACAAACCCACAAGTCTCATAATACTAATTCGCAAACAAAACAAGCTGGTTCATCTTCAACCACCCCACCATTAGGGCCATCCAATCTCACGACATTAGCATGGCAAACAGGAATGTAGCCAACACAAAAATCACACATAATTCTCACAACCTTCTCACGGTAGAACATAGCAACCCAAAACAGAGCCTAAGGGAAAACTCACATCTATACTCATGGCAAAACCAGCAAATCGCAGAATTTAACCTACAACATCTCAATTCATGAAATCCACAACAAGGTTTCACTCCTTCAACCACCATTTTCAAAGTTCCAAATGGACACAAGAACTTACGGTAGGACCAAACAGAACTAGTAGGACTAAATGGCACCATGAAACCAATTCATACGTTTGCTAACAATCGAGCACAAAAAACCCAAAACCATATCGAATCCTTACAATGAAGTTTCACTGCAACACATCAATTCTAATAAATCTGCCCACCAACTTTACAAGCACCAAAATCACAGTAAAACAAACACTCATCATCTTACCTGAGTTGGTGCCAACGCGAGCAAAGGAAACCGAAGAGGGAAGTGGCGCTCGACTAGGGCTCCACGCGAGGCAGTGGCGCACGGGCGTGCGGCGCCCTGTTCTTGCGCGTCGGAGAAGACAGAAGAAGAAGAAGGGAAGGAGGGGAGAGGCGACGCGCCGGCGGTCTTTCGCGTGAGGGCTCACCGGTGTCGGGTGTTGGGCAGAGGGGAAGAAACGACGCAGAGGAGAGGGGTTTCGGGGGAAGTTAGGGCACGGTTAGATTTTAAATAGTTTTTTTTTGTTTTTAGCAGTTTTACAAAAAGGCCCTGTAATTTTGGGAAATTACAACTAAACCCTTTAAAATTTCAGTTTTCATCAGTATCATCCTTATGTTTCATAAAGAATGCCCAAGTAAATCTAGAAAAATCATCTACAATAACTAAACAATACTTACTCCCTACTAGTGAAGGAGTGCTATGACAATCAAAGAGATCAATATGTAATATCTCTAAAGGTAAAGTAGTACTAGTTAAGGTTTTACCTTTGTGTAATGATTTTGATTGCTTACCCTCTTGGCATGCATCACACATCTTGGTCGTCTCATACTTGATCATAGGGAGCCCCTTCACCAACTCCTCTTTTGCCACTCTTGCAATGCTCCTCATGTTGATGTGTCCAAGTCTCCGGTGCCACAACCATCCTTCTTCTTCTTTAGACATGAGACACTTAGGCAAATTGTTAGAAGCATAAGCAAGATTAAGATAGTAAAGATTAGCCTCTCTATATCCTTCTAGTATAACACCTTTGGACCCATTTTGTTTAATTAGACACTTCGTAGCATGAAACTCAACCCTATACCCCGCATCACAAAGTTGACTTACACTAAGTAAATTAAATTCCATACCCTTAATTAAAAGAACTTTGTGGATAGAGATTGTAGGAGATACCTCAATAGTGCCCCTACCAATTGTCTTGAGTTTCCCACTATTTCCAAAGGATACGGTCCCTTCTCTTAGGTAGCTAATAGTGGTGAACTTGCTCACATCTCTGGTCATATGTCTTGAGCACCCACTATCTACTATCCACATGTTTGAGGCCTCCTTCATCTTCACCTATACAACATGGAAAACACACACTTTTGGTACCCAAATCTTAGTTCCACAAGAATCAATTAAATACTTCTTTGGTACCCAAGTCTTCTTTGTATTTCCCTTAACCCCTTGTCTCATAGAGGCACCATTTCTACCCATAAGTGAAACAAAGGCAACTTCCTTGGTCTTTGGCCTATAACCTAACCCGGCCTTATTGTAAACGGCTCTTTGGATATTTATTATCATGTCAAGGTTGCTAGAGCCCACTTGAAATTTCCTAAGTGCCTTGGTGAGGTCCTCTACCTTTTCCCTTAGTTCCCTATTTTCATTTTCAAGACATGTATCACTTATCGGAATTGGGTTCCAGTTTGTCTGAGACTTGACGTCTAACGTAAGCCTCACAACCCCAAACCCTCATGAAAGACATCTTGGGACTCCTCCCAGTCCATATCGTATATGGTGTCTTCATGACCGCCTTTGATGGAACACGGTTAAGTGTGAACGCTGCCATGTCTAGAGCATATCCCCAAAAGGATATAGGAAGATCTGCGTGACTCATCATAGATCGTACCATATCTAATAAGGTACGATTCCTCCTTTCGGATACACCATTCCACTGTGGTGTCCCAGGAGGAGTGAGTTGAGATAGAATCCCACACTCAGCTAAATAGTCACGAAACTCATGGCTCAAGTATTCTCCACCTCGATCTGATCGAAGTATTTTAATACTCTTGCCGAGTTGGTTTTGTACTTCATTTCTGAATTCTTTGAACTTTTCAAAGGACTCGGACTTATGTGTCATCAAGTACACATAACCATATCTACTGAAATCATCAGTAAATGTGATGAAGTATCTATAACCACCTCGAGCAGCAACATTGAAAGGGCCACATACATCAGAATGTATGAGTCCTAACAAATCTGTTGCCCTCTCGCTATGTCCACTAAAGGGAGTCTTAGTCATCTTGCCTAGAAGGCATGACTCGCATGTCTCATATGATTCAAAATCAAATGAATCCAGCAATCCATCCTTATGGAGCTGGGACAAGCGACTCTCATTTATGTGGCCTAAGCGACAGTGCAAGAGATAGGTTGGGTTCAACTCATTTGATCTCAACCTCTTGGTACTTACATTATAGATAGGGCGTTCTAAGTCTAGAATGTAGAGTCCGTTGATAAGATCTGCACTACAATAGAACATTTCATTTAAATAGACTGAACAACATTTGTTCTTAATTATAAATGAGAAGCCTTTCTTGTCTAGACAAGAAACAGAAATTATGTTCTTAGTAAGTGCAGGTACATAACAACAATCATCTAGTTCCAGTACAAGCCCAGAGGGCAGAGATAGAAAATAAATTCCTACAGCAACAGCAGCAACTCGTGCTCCATTGCCTACTCGTAGGTCCACCTCGCCCTTTGCCAATGCCCTGCTATTTCTTAGCCCCTGCACATTGGTACAAATGTGAGAAGCACATCCAGTATCTAATACCCATGATGTAGAAATAGAAAGGTTGACTTCTATAACATATATACCTGAAGTAGAAGGCTCGCTTCTCTTCTTCTTAAGATCCTCCAGGTAGATCTTGCAGTTTCTTTTCCAATGCCCTTTCTCACCGCAATGGAAACAGGTGGCATCCTTCTGCACCCCACCCTTGGGTTTAAGTGCTGCAGAGCTGGCTTTGCCCTTGGTTTGGGTCTTACCCTTACCTTTGGGCTTCCACTTACCCTTGCCTTTGCCCTTCTGTACCATCAGGACGGTACTAGGCTTGGTGAGATTAGGCTCAGCAGTTCTTAACATGTTGAGTATCTCGGGAAGTGGTTTGTCTAATTCGTTCATGTTGTAATTCATGACGAATTGACGGTAACCTGGCGGCAACAATTGCAGAATCAGGTCGGTAGCCAGCTCTTGGCCCAAGGGAAACCCTAGTCTATCGAGGTTCTCGACGTACCCAATCATCTTGAGTACGTGAGTTCCTACTGGGGTTCCCTCTTTCATCTTGCATGAAAAGAGGGCCTGAGTCACTTCGAACCGCTCATGCCTTGCCTGCCCTTGATATAATTGCTTGAGGTGGCCAATCATATCGTAAGCATTCATGTTCTCGTGTTGCTTCTGAAGCTCAGAGGACATGCAGCATAGCATTAGGCACGACACGTCTAACGCGTCGTCTTGATGCTTCTGATGAGCATCTCTAACGCTACGGATGGCTGAGGGTGGTGGTGCTTCAGGAACTGCTTGCTCTAGAACGTACAGCTTACGTTCCTGTTTGAGGACTATCCTCAAGTTCCTGTACCAGTCCAGAAAATTAGCTCCAGTGAGCTTGTCCTTCTCAAGGACAGATCGCAGAGAGAGAGTATTCGCGTTTGAAGACATGGCAATCTACAACAGATAAATGCAGCGAATAAATATCATATTCTAGTAATCATCTAATTAGGCCTTTAATTAAATGATGCTCCCACTAAATTATAGGAATTTTGGTGGAATCAAGTCATTGGAGTGGTCAAACCACACTACTAGATCCGTACCAATTTACTATAATTTATGTGGGACAAGATCCACATCATACTATGCCTTGAGTTAGCTTTGTCTAAATCGCCCAAGACTTAGTATGATCGGTAGATAACTAATTTATCAATTACATCTCTATGCAACTCTTGTTTATAGGATCAAGATTTAACGTTTACGAATAATCTTGAGTTAGCTTTGGCTAAATCGCTCAAGACTATTTAAAACGGTGATTTTGTCCTACCCTTTCCAACTATTGGAATACGCCTATAGCTTTACTCAATCCAATTGAGTTAACTAGTTACTCAATCTGATTGAGCTCGATCTAACCCGAGCCGTGATAGGCGGGACCAAGGTTGTCCCTCCGCATCCTACCAAGATTAAATGCGTTGCTCTGCTTTGGCAGAATCGACAAGCGCATATGATCGAGGTAGTGATGGGTATCAGGACCCGGTAGGCGTTTACGAGTTGATTCGATTTTAGATCTAATCTAATCGAGGATGTGCATCACATCTAGGCATTTATGAAATCTAATTTAATCCTAAATGTGTATTAAGTACACATCAAAATGTGGTTCCCACATTACTTGTGCATCTCATACACTTAAGTTTATTTTTACTATTCTATATTATCATGCATCATATACATCACAAGCATAGCAATAATAAAAATAAACATAAGTGACTTGGTCATGGCCCTACTAAGACCCTCTCAAGCCAATGAGAGGATCCGATGGTCAACCTAGGTCTAGCAGCTTCTCCAAGCGCTTCCTCTTGACCGTCTTGGTGTTGTCGGCTAGTTCTCCCGAGTCCAAGTTCTCCGGAATTTCCGTCGTCTTCACTTTTGTACATTACAAATTTTTATACTCGAGTTACATTCGAGTCTAAATATGAAATACAACAGAAATAAAATATTAAAAGCCGACACGCAGGTCGCAAACACAATACAACACGCACATGTACAAAAACGGCGCGCAGGCCGTATTATGAATTACAACACAATTTTAATCTTATTAAAAATTGGGTTTTGGGCCATGACCATCACACTATTGTACATAATTCAAAATTATGTAATTTTATAGTTTTTATATAATTTTTCTACTGATTTTTAGAATTTTTCGAGTCACAACTCCGCGGCGGTCCCGGTAAGCGGGTTTCGGGCGTAATCGCGAGACAAGGCCCCTTGCGGGGTTAGGGGCAGCGCCCCTACTCGTGAAATAACCTTCACGAGTGTCTTCTTGCGATTATACAGTGCCTTTACCCGCTGTCCCAAAATCCATTTGGGCGAAACTTGCCGTTTCGGAGAAGTTTTTCTCGGTGGCAAAGTCTACAAGTGCTTCGCACTCGTCGCTTTGCCTCTACGAGGAAAAATACTCAAAAATCCTAAAATTTAGAAAAATTACAGAAGCATAAAATTATCTAAATTTTGTATCTAATACAAAAAAATAAAAACCAAAACGAGCACAAGCTTCGCTCGTGGCTCTGATACCACTGTAGGTTTTTTTCGGGCCGCGAAAACCGCTTTTTCGCATCGCGGAAACCCCGAAAGCCCCAATAGAAAGGATCCGAGCGAAGAAAACCATTTCAAAAATTTACGAGTGCTCGTTTACATGCTTCAAAACCGATCTACAACCTAGATCTATTAGAGAAGAGAAAAACTACCTTTGATGTGTGCCCCGCAATTCCCGCTCGCTCCTCGGTTGGTGTCGGATCTCAAGGATGCAAAGTAGCAACCCTCTAGAAGTATCCACACAAGCAAGAGAGTGGAGAGGAGAGCCCAAAAAGTGTGCTAGCACTACTTGGGGTCTCGGCAAGATGAGAGGAGAGGGAGAGCAAAACAAAACAAAACCAAGTGAGGAGAGGAATAAATCACACACCCACAAAAACTCCTTTTTGTGTGTTTTAGTGGCCGGCCATTTAATGGCCATTATTGGCCATTAAGTGGCCGGCCACCACCTTTGGTAACCCCCTATTTGAATTCAAAATTCAAATGGGGAGGTTACTTAGCCTTGATGATGATGCCAAGTCATCACTTGGTCAAGTCAAGGTGATGTGGCTTGAGTCAAGTCAAACTTGCCTCTTATGGACTTTCCATATTTAGCCAAAGTCAAACTTTGACTTCATTACTCTCTCATGATTAGATTCATCCAACACTTGGATCAAACTCGAGTCCAACTCAAGTTGTCTAATTTGAGTCAAGTCAAACTTGCCTTTTATGGACTTTCCATATTTAGCCAAAGTCAAACTTTGACTTCATTACTCTCGCATGATTAGATTCATCCAACACTTGGATCAAACTCGAGTCCAACTCAAGTTGTCTAATTTGAGTCAAGTCAAACTTGCCTTTTATGGACTTTCCATATTTAGCCAAAGTCAAACTTTGACTTCATTACTCTCGGTCCATCATATGGACTTATTCTCCATCTATTGCTCTATGTGTGTGACCCTATAGGTTCTTGTAACGTTGGCAATGCCCTTAAACCTATTTAAGGACATAAGCAATGAGAGATATCTAGCAACACATCATTGCTCCCCAAGTTACAAGAATGTCGAGATCCAACATCACCATTGTGACTAATAATTGTGACCATCACAATATGTGACAACGTCCTTCTATCCTCGATATCTAGATTGATCTTTCATGAGGCATAGACCGTGTCATCCTCAAATCAATCTATATGTCTTGATCTCCAAGTAGACTCACTATAATCAAATAAGCTCAATATCTAACATTGCCTTATTTGGGCATGGCCATGCACTTAGTGGTCTTACTCTATCAAGAACGAAGATATCACTCCCGTCATATAGGAGGGATAGATCCCATCTACGTTACTCACATCCCTCCGCATAATTTGTTACAAACCCAGTAATCGCCTTTATAGTCCACCCAGTTACGGGTGACGTTTGACGAAGCCAAAGTACGTAACTCCTTATGTAGGGAACTATGGTAACTTCAGGTCTAGGACTATAGTCATACTAATAGTCACATGAGAAAGTATATGACACTCATATAACGATCCATGATACTTTCTCATGGCGGGCCATTCAGTATACATTCTCTAATGTATACCCATGTGTCAACTTGATATCTCATATCCATGACTTGTGAGATCAAGTCATCATGTTGACCTACATGCTAGTCTCTATGCATTAACATTGTCCTTGAATGTTAATACTTGACTAGGAATAATTAAGAGTAGTGTTCTCTATATCATCTCACTATCGATTCAACTAATCGATTGATATAGATAAGAACCTTCTACTCAAGGACGTTATTATACTAAGTTATTTGGCACCAATACACATAAGTACAATAACCATAAGAAATGCCTTTATATATAAGAAATATATATACAAGAATATGATACAATGAGTCCAAAAAGTAATCATCATATGATTGGTGACGGACCCAAAATGACTGTCACGAAAGTGGGTCTCAAATTTAAATGTGAATGAAAGCTGGAAACCCTTTTACAATCAAAATGTATAAGAATGTAGCGAAGGGGCCACAGGTCGTATTTTTCTCGGGGCTAGTTGACTAGTTTGATTCAAACTTGTAATTATGAGTCGTTTTTGGGTTTCAAACAAATAAATGGATTTTGGTTTTGGGGTTGCAATAAGAAATGGGAAAACGAGAAAAAGAAAGGGAAACTATACGGATGAATTAAGGGGTAGATGGCAAGTAATAGCTCAATCAAGAAGGAAATCTAATCAAGCAAGGAACTTAACCTAATTTGAAAACTAAACCGAAATTCGAATTGCAAACAAACAATACTCTGAAATGTAGAGACAGATATGGCAAATTTTGGAATTGAACAAGCTAAGACAAATCAATGCAAGAAGAAATTCGAAATTTTCTCAAGCAACAAGTATCAACTTAGCATGCAACATTTTTGGAAGCCAATCTCTGCCTACAAAATTCAGAATTAGCTAAATTCAATCTTATTGATTCCGAACACACTCACATACCACAAAAACGAGTCAAATTCAGATGCAAAAAGAATCAATTCGATTGGCATGCAATTGAAGTCTCCTTGTGCCAAAGAAACTAACTCTAAACTTAAGATATCAGTCCATTGCAGCTCAAGTTGTAAAAGTGATTGGAAAACAGGGGTTTCAGGAAATAACTAAGCAAGATTAATGTAGAGGAGTTGAAACTGAAGTCAAAATTGGAGAAACAAAAGCAAATTCAGAAATGATATGGCTGAAATTTCAGATTTCCGAAATTGAAAGATTAGCTACTAATCTTGTTTTAGCAACAGAATAAAAGGCTGAATTAGCTAGTGCAAAATGAATTTAAGCAACTAATCTATGTACCAGAAACTTAGCTAGCAAAGTTCTTAACAGAACTAATGAAAGAAAGTTGGAAAGAAAATGGAAACACAGCCAACAACTTGGCACGCAGCAATCCCAATTGGCACGCAAGCATTAAAACTAAAGCAAACTGAAATTTAACTCTATCAATCACTAAACAAGTGTCTCGATTACTCTACTTGCAAAATTGAAACTAACTTACAGCTAAGAGCTTAAGAATCGAAAGTTACAGCAGCTGAACAGAAGTTTCAGAATAAAACAGTGCAAATTCGAAATCTACAGCTAAGAAAATGAATTAAACTGAGAAATCTACTCCTCAACTCCTTCCTCAGCTCGAGAAATCCTTGGTTGTCAATCAAGAACCGGCTTCGAACCCCTAGGCTCGGCAAATCGCTGGACAATCAATTCTGAAGTGTTTCTGAACAGAAGCTGCGCTTAATGGAACATTTCATCCGATTCACTTCCTCTCGAGTGGAAGAGCTGCGATGATGATATGGGAGACTTCTGAACTCACCCGAGAACCCCTACAGATGGTTCAGAAGCTTTGAAATGGATTGATGTCGAGAGGAAGTTGATCGGACTGAGAACTGCCGGAACCCCCAAGGAGTCCTCTGTTCCAGCGCAAATCAGCAGAATTCTTCAATTACCAATCGCCAACAACTCGATTCTCGATCAAGGAATGAAGATGAGGTGGTCACGCCTTCATGGAAACAAGAAATTCGAAGAACGATGAAGAAACGGGGAAGAACAGCGAAGAACAGTGGAGGCTGGGCTGAAGACGCGACAAGGGTAAGGCTGCGGAAAAATTTCCTTAAGTATTAACCAACGGACGGCTGTGATTGATTTGCTTCAATCCAACGGCTGATCTTAGTCCGATTTGAGCCAAACTTTGAGGATGTTGATCTGAGGTCCGGATCTGCCTTGTGGTAGCTCGGATCCTCCAGATCTTCAACGGATGGTCCAGATCTAGCTAGTCTTTGAATGGATGATCTAGAGCCCCCCAAGCTTGATCCAACGGTTGATCTTGCTCTGATTGGGATGAAATCTTCAGATCTTGATCAGGGTGCTTGATCAACCCTAGCTTTAGCTTGGATTGCTTCAGATCATCCCGGATGGCTCCGATCTAGCCGCTTTCGAATCGAACGGCCCAGATTTAATCGTAATCTTGGTAATCTGATCTGGGTCAATTCCGACTCGAGTTTGACCCAATATGCCCTAGATCCTTGAACTTTGATGCCTACAAAAATAGATCAAGAATTTAGTGGCCAAATTAATCCAAAAATTTGCATATTTGCAATTAAGTCCAAAATATGAATAAATTCTAAAACCTAGGCAATTTCACAATTTTGGCAATAAAAACATGGATCAAACAGGGATTTTAGCAGCTCAAATGATCAATAAAATGGAATCTATCAACTCCCCCACACTTAGCCTTGAGCGTCTCGCGAAATAACTAAACATGTATCCCATAGATTTTCTTAAGCATAATTAGAAGCAAATGAAAAGAAATTACCTAAGGTTGCCAATTCTCATAAATCTAAGCTCTATGGATTACTATCTTGTCCTTAAATCAACAACTTGGCCTTTTCATCTATCATGAGTCATTGAGATGAATTCAAATCACTAGCCTTTCATGGGAAGTTTTGGTGGCTCTCTCCTTAAATTCTAAGTTGATGATGGAAGTGGAGCTCACTCAAACACACATGCTTCTTGCACTACCATAGGCTTGCTTATTATCTACTCTCTACCATTTATCATGATTGGGATCAACATCTACAAAAACAAGTGAAAAACAAGTAAATGGTAAGATGTGAAATATAAGCCAAGGAAATGGAAAATTAGTAAAGTGGAAGACTTGAGTGCTTGGGAATGTTTCCAATGAACTTTGCTCTCTTATCAGTCTCCTAGTGACTTCCAAAGCTTGATGGAGTTAAACTTAACTAGTTTCCTTTCTTTTTCATGAAAAACTCTTCCTTAATCTAATGTGCCAAGTCCCCACTTTGCGTGCCACTTTGCTTGCAGAATTGTATCAGATTTTATAAGCAATACTTGAGATATTTTTACATTGTCTTCAGATTTTTCTTCATTGGGTTCAAATGCAGAGATCTGACACAACTTCTCATCAGACTTCCTCTTAGTTCACTACTTCATACCCTATGAAAACCAAATTCAGCCTTTGTTCACAGAATTCTGCCTTGTGTGTCAAATTCTTTTCTTTCCGAAACCAATGCCTAGTTCATCAACTCTTCAACAGATGCTCTTCCAGCACTTTGCATCAAATAGTACTTGCTTCAAATGTTAGTGGAAACTTCAAGTGTTCCACTCGAAATTAATTTCTGCTCATGGAATTTCAGCCCTTTGCCTTCACTGATTTCGGAAATGCCTTCACTGCACTTTGTTTCATATTTTTCCAGCTTGGTTTGGCTTCAATTCAGCTTGTTTTCAGATGGTCTTCAGATTCCAGCACTCAGAAAACTCAGATTCAGCATTAAACTCAGCCACAGTCCTAGCTTTTCCAATTTAATTTCTCTTGCTTTTTCAGCTTATCTCAGCTTATCTTTTCAACATGTCTAATCATCCCTAAACTCTAATAACTGTCAAGTGGCTTCCCTACCATCCAAGTTAGTTTAGGTGATTGAAATCGGGTTTACTGCAGCCTTCAGATTTACTTATAAACTGATCCCATCCGGATTGGAAATCAGCCTCAATTATTTCAGCAGCTAGCTTTACCACTCAGCTCAGAACTTCCTTTCAGCTTTAATTCCGAGTTCATCAGCCTCCAATTCACTTCAATTCAGAGTCTATAACCACAGATGGCTGCTCTTGACTTCCCTAATTTTGAGTCAAACCAATTTTTGTCCTCAGTTTGTACAAATTTGTGCAGAAACTTCAGAATTCAGATATGTTGTGGCCATGTTGCTTGCAACTCTCTTTATGCTTCAATTCGGATCAAATATCAGCTTCAACTCCTCCATTTCCGTGACTCAATCCAGCTTGTATCAATTTCCATTCAGTAGCTCCCTGGTGGAGCACTCGGCAACTACAAATAAAATGCAGTTCAGATTTCTTGCTCACAGATTTAGCTTGTTTTCAGATCAGTAAATTGGATTCAGCCTCATTAGTATACAGATTTCTGCAATAACAGTGATGGTTGCAATGGCTTGCACAGATTTTTCTCCAAATTTCAGCTCTTCTTTTCTGCCCATAGTTACATTTTCGGATTGTCACTGCTGAAATTCAGATTGTTCTCAGATGGTGCAGCTCCAACACTCGGCAGCTCAAATTCAGCATTGCAAATCAGCACTCAGCAACTCAATTTCAGCACTCCTGTCAACTACTTTATAGCCTTGTTCAGACCTTGCTCCAAGTCACTGCCGTGAGCTTCATTTGCTTCATTTTCCTTTCTTTTTCTTGCATCAGACAGATTTCCCTGCTCCAATCCAGAATTTAGTTTATCATTTCATTCAAACTGTCTTCAGCTTGTTTTCAGTTTCAATCCCAATTGAATTCCAGCTGGAATTCAGCTTGTTTCAGCTGCAATTGTGTCACTCAGTAGCTCCCAATTGGAGCACTCGGCAGCAGGAATTAGGATGCAATTCAGATTTTAATTTTGCAGTTTCAGCAATGTTTTTCAGCTCAATTCAGACCTTAAGCTTCATCAGATTGCAAGCTAAGCGAAACTGTCTTCATTGCATTTAAACAGCACCATTCTTGCATTCAGTTTTCTCCATCTCAGTAGCTCCAACTCAACCTATACAGAGGACAAATGCGTTAGTTTCAGCTTCTTTCCAGCTTCATACAGCTTTGATCAGCTTGCCTTGCCAACCAAATTCCCACTCCAAGATGGCTTAAAGTTTCTCTTTTCTTTCCTTGCGTGCCAATAGAATGTTTGGTACAGACAGAATTTTTCTTTGCTTGCTTCAGCCGAATCCTTGGCACAAACATGGCTTGGATCTCCAAATTACAATCAAGAATCTAGATGCTTCCATTGGCTCCATCTTCAACCATTTCTTGAATTTCAGATTCAACTCACTTGATCTTGGTATCAATCAAAAATTTTTTCGAAATGAAATTGCTTCCAAATCACTAATCACTCCCCCACACTTAAAACTTTGTCCGTCTCGGGCAAAATAGCATCAAGAAAACATCCCAAGCAAACAAATCCATAGAAAAATTATTGGGGTTAGAATTAGGAATAAGGAGAGACAATTCAAGAAGAGTATGTATCAAACATGATCATGGAAAAATGGAAAAATAGGATTAGTCTTCATAAATGTGATCCAATCAACGAAATATGGTTTTAAAAGAACCTAAGCAAGTTCTAGAGTTCAATAACATGTGTGTCACAAATAAGGCTAATCTCACTAGGTAAAAACCATTCATCTCAAATTCTCAATTAAGAATCCAAAGCAAAATTGTACTCAAGCATCCAAGATTTCATCCATCAACTTAAATCCTAAGTTTTGATAACCAAATTTGATTTATTTTCCAAAAGGCTCTAAAATGCTATGGAGAAAACCTAAGGGATACATTTATTCCTAATCAAGCAATAAAACGTGCTAAAATGAAATACATGGTAATTACAATGATTTTATTCATGTAATGTATCTTAAGCATTTATTGTTAACTACCTAGTTCAAAAAGAGAAAGAATTTATTTCTAGGACCATGAAAATGCGCTAAGAGAAAAGATATGGTATTTGCAATGAAAAATTTTATTGGAACTTAAAAGTATCTACTTGAGAAAATTTCTTGCTCACGCAACTTGAAGTATTTCTTGCAAAAAGTAAGGAAATGGGATATACAAAGAAAAATGAATGCAATATTTAGTGAACTCCCCTTTCAAGTTGGGTAGATAGCATCAATATAGTCCACTCCATCCACCTCTAGCTCCTTGACCTCTTCATGGAATTTCTTAAGCCGGTGGCCATTTACTTTGTACACTTGATTCGTGGCCTCCTCTTGAATCTCTACCACTCCATAAGGAAAAACATTAGTCACAAAAAATGGACCCTCCCATCTTGACCTCAACTTACCTTTGATCAATTTGAGTCTTGACTTATATAATAGCACTTTGTCACCAATTTGAAATTCTTTGCTCACAATGTGCTTGTCATGAAATTTCTTAGTCTTCTCCTTGTAAATCCTTGAATTCTCAAATGCTTCCAACCGGATTTCTTCTAGTTCTTGAAGATGCAACTTCCTTTCTTCTCCCACCTTAGTAGCATCAAAGTTGCAAGCTTTAACTGCCCAGTATGCTTTATGCTCAATCTCTACAGGTAAGTGGCATGATTTCCCATACACAAGTCTATAAGGTGACATTCCAATGGGTGTCTTGTAAGCGGTGCGATATGCCCATAAAGCATCTTCAAGCCTTTTACTCCAATCCTTTCTATGAGGTCCCACAGTTTTTTCCAAAATTGATTTGACTTCTCTATTAGATACCTCGGCTTGTCCATTTGTTTGGGGGTGATAAGCAGTAGAAACCTTATGTACAACCCCGTACTTATTAAGAAGAGCCTTCATGTGCTTATTGCAGAAGTGGGATCCTTGGTCACTTATGATAGCTCTTGGAATACCAAACCTGCAAAAAATGTTTGACCTGACAAAACTAACAACAACAGATGAATCATCAGTCCTGGTGGGAATGGCCTCCACCCATTTGGAAACATAATCAACAGCTAAAAGAATATACAAAAATCCATAAGAAGCAGGAAATGGTCCCATAAAATCTATACCCCACACATCAAATATCTCACAATATAAAATAGTTTGTTGAGGCATTTCATTTCTAGCACTAATGTTTCCTGTTCTTTGACATCTATCACAACATTTGCAAAACCTATATGAATCTCTAAACAGAGTGGGCCAGTACAATCCACATTCTAAAATTTTTCTAGCAGTCCTTTGTGGTCCAAAATGCCCACCACATGCTGAAGAATGGCAAAAAGTGAGTACAGAATGAAACTCATGATTTGGTACACATCTCCTAATGATTTGATCACTACAAAATTTCCACAAGTAAGGATCATCCCACACATAATATTTTGCATCACTTTTAAATTTATCCTTTTGAGCTTTCGAAAAGTGTGTGGGAAAAACATGAGCTACAAGATAATTCACTAAGTCTGCATACCAGGGTGACTCACCATGCATCTGTAACAGCTGCTCATCTCTGAAATCGTCATCTATGGCCGTGGGATCTCCATCTCCCTCCAATCTGCTCAAATGGTCCGCTACTAGATTCTCCTTGCCACTCCTGTCCCGTATCTCCAAGTCAAACTCCTGTAGTAGTAGCATCCATCTAATAAGCCTGGGCTTCGCATCTGGCTTCTTCAGGAGGTACTTCAATGCTGCATGATCAGAAAATACAACAACATGAGAACACAATAAATATGATCTGAATCTATCTAAGGCAAAAACAATGGAAAGAAGCTCCTTTTCAGTCGTGGTGTAGTTGGCTTGGGCGGCATCTAGGGTTTTGGAGGCATAGGAAATGACATGTGGTGCTCCATCTACCCTCTGTGCTAATACAGCTCCCACTGCAAAATTAGAAGCATCACACATCAATTCAAAAGGTAAAGACCAGTCAGGTGATGTAATAATAGGAGCTGAGGTAAGAGCCTCCCTGAGCCTATGAAAAGCTTCCTTGCATTTTTCATCAAAATGGAACTCAACATCTTTCTGCAGAAGTCGTGTCAAGGGCCGAGCAATCAAGCTGAAGTCTCTAATAAATCTGCGGTAAAATCCTGCATGTCCAAGAAAAGCTCGAATATCCCGTACGCATACGGGGTAAGATAAAGAAGAAATAACACTGATTTTAGCAGGATCTACCTCAATGCCTTTCTGAGAGACTATGTGTCCAAGAACTATCCCATGCTCTACCATAAAGTGGCATTTTTCAAAATTCAAAACAAGGTTAGTTTCAATGCAACGATGTAAAACCCTAGACAAGTTATTCAAACATAAATCAAAAGACGTGCCATAAACTGAAAAATCATCCATAAATACCTCCATACAGTCCTCTAGCAACTCACCGAATATACTCACCATACATCTCTGAAAGGTACCGGGTGCGTTGCAGAGTCCGAAAGGCATACGTCTATAGGCAAATGTGCCAAAGGGGCAGGTGAAAGTGGTCTTCTCCTGGTCCTTTGGATCTATGCAAATCTGAAAATAGCCTGAAAATCCGTCCAAGAAACAGTAGTGTGACTTCCCTGCCAGTCTCTCAAGCATCTGATCAATGAATGGTAGAGGGAAGTGATCTTTCCTTGTGACCTTGTTGAGTTTCCTGTAATCAATGCAGACTCTCCAGGAATTCTTGACTCTGGTGGGTACAAATTCATTACTTTCATCTGCCACCACGGTCACTCCAGATTTCTTAGGCACCACATGTATAGGGCTAACCCACTGACTGTCAGAAATAGGGTAAATAATACCTGCCTGTAGAAGTCTAGTCACCTCTTTCTTTACAACATCCAATATAAGTGGGTTGAGCCTCCTTTGTGGTTGCCTCACAGGTTTGACATTTTCCTCTAAAAAGATCCTGTGCATGCAGATAGCTGGGCTGATACCTGGTATATCTGATAGTGTCCACCCAATTGCCTTTTTGTAGTGCCTCAGGACTTGCAATAGTTTTTCCTCTTGTTCTGACTTCAAATGCTGTGCAATAATAACAGGAAAAGTCTGCTCCTCTCCTAGGTATGCATACTTTAAGTGACCTGGTAATGGCTTCAATTCACTCTGGTCCTCTTCAGTAGAAATAAGTGGTCCCTGGGGCTTAATGCATTCCCCTACACTCTGAATATCAGTAAAAATAGGTGATCCTTGGGGCTCTGTGCAATCCCCTACACCTAGAAAAATGTCACCAGCTGGAAGTGTGTCTGAAATGTCTTCTGTAAAATCCTCAGTATCAGCCTCCTCTGAATCTGTAGCTCCTCCAGCAAAATCATCTAGAAATCCCTCAGTCTCCAACTCAGTCTGCGCCAGCTCCTCTAGAATGTCCATACTCATGATAGAGTGGTCCTCTCTTGGATGCTTCATGGTATCAAAAAGGCTGAACTGTACCACCGTATCACCTATCTCCATAGAAAGTGTCCCGGCATATACATCAATCTTTGTTCTGGCCGTCTTCAGAAAAGGCCTGCCTAAGATCAGTGGAGAACGGTGTGCCAAGTAATCTCCCTCCATATCCAAAATATAAAAATCAGCAGGAAATATAAGCTCCTTTACTTTCACCAAGACATCTTCAATCATACCTGCTGGGTGGGTCTGACTCCTATCTGCTAGCTGTATCACCACTCCAGTGGGCTGTAAAGGGCCTATGCCAAGCATCTGAAAAACTGACTTGGGCATCACATTTATTGAAGCTCCTAGATCTAACATGGCGTCGTGGAAAATGGTGCTCCCTATCTCACAAGAAACAGTGAATACCCCTGGATCTTCACACTTCTGAGGAATAGTGTGGATAAGTGCTGAGATGTTCTTCCCAAAGCTGACCAATTCATTTTCCTTGAGTCTCTTTTTATGAATACAAAGATCCTTCAAAAACATAGCATATTTGGGAATCTGCTTGATCATGGTCAACAGAGGTACATTGATCTCCACCTTGCTAAATAGCTCCACTAACTCATTGAATTCCTTGGCTTTCTCTTCCTCTACTTGCTTCTTGGCATGTGTTTTCTGCTGTGGAAAGGGTAAAGGAACCCTAAATTCATCAGTTTTGGCCGGAGGTAAAGAGGTAGAGGCTGAATTCTGCTGTGCTGTCCCATGCGAAGTGGTGGCTGTAAAATCGGCCTCGGCACTGTTTTCTTCTCCGTTTGCCACCAAATTTGGAGGGTTGCTTGAGGATTGAGTTGGGAACGTACTAGGGTTGGAATCAGCAGAATTTGAACTCATTTCAGTGTGGTTTTGGCCCGGAATTTGAGCTGCTGTCCGGCTGCCTGAAAATTCTGCTCTTGGACTCTTCGGTGATGTTGTAACCTTTCCACTTCTCAAAGTTATAGCACTCACATTCCCTTTGGGATTAGGAACGGTTTGGGAAGGGAGTTGGCTTGATCCTTGAGCTTGATTTTGGTTAATTCCACTAGCCAATTGCCCTAATTGCCTCTCGACATGTTGTTGCCAACCTTGTTGTTGTTGTTGTGTTTGCACAACTTGTTGTAGCATCTCCATCATTTGCTGTTGCTGAGCATCTGCTCCACTTGAGCTCCCATAACCTCCTTGGTAAGCATATGGTTTCGATGGTCCCTGAAACGATGAAGTAGAAGGCTGAAATTTTGATTGCTGATTTGGTTGAAAGCTTGACTGTTGGGGCTGATATGCAAACTGATTTGCCTGATTGAAGGGCTGATTAAATGGTTGATTTGCGTGGAAACTTTGCTGGGCGTTGTGACCTTGAAAATACTGATTTGGAGCTGGAAAATTAGATGGCGAGGGCTGAAAATTTTGGCTTTGAAACCCTTGGTTGTAGGGCTGAAAATTCTGCATCATGGGCTGTGATGGTTGGAAATTCGATTGGTTTTGAGCTGGAAAAACTGGGAATGAGTGCCATCCTTGCTGCCCTTGGTAAGGTTGCTGAAATTGAGGTTCAAATGGTTGAAATTGTTGCTGAAAATGTTGAGAAGTAGGCTGAAATGAAGGCTGAAAACTTGAGTTTGATGGCTGAAATTGTTGCTGCGTGTTCTGAATTGGTTGGGTCTGCTGTAAGTTTGGTTGGGGCTGCTGTGATGACTGAGTTTGAGGCTCTTGTTGGCAGAACGCATTCCCATACCTCAGGTTAGGATGATTCCTCCAACCGGGGTTATAGGTAGAGGAATATGGATTGTTTCTTGCTGAAAATTGTCCTCTCACTAATGCAGCTACCGTCTCGTCCTGTTGGAGATTGGGGCATGAGTCTGAAATGTGCTCTTGACTAGAACAAATGCCACACACACTTGTAATTTGAGTAGAGGGTGGAGGTACTGAAGGAGTAGAACTAAGTCTGTCCACTTTCAAATCTATTTTCTTCAAAGCTGAGGTGAGCTCCATCAATGCATTCTGAACTTCCTTGTTATCAGTGGGAACTGCCTGAACTTCACCCACTCCTCTGGTGCTCAAGGCTCTACCTCCAAATTGTTGGGAATTCTCAGCCATATTAGAAATTAACTCCCTAGCTTGCTGTGGTGTTTTGTTGACCAAGGCCCCTCCAGATGCAGCATCTATAAGGACTCTATCCGTCTGCAGCAGTCCTTCATAAAAATATTGAATCAATAATTGCTCACTGATTTGATGCTGGGGGCAACTTGAACACAACTTGTTAAATCTTTCCCAATAATCATACAGTGTCTCGCCCACCACTTGCTGAATCCCACAGATACTCTTTCTGATTATAGCTGTGCGGGAAGCTGGGAAATACTTCTCCAAAAATGCCTTCTTCATGGCGATCCAACTAGACACATGTCCTGTAGGCAGATAATAGAACCAGTCTTTGGCTGCTCCTGTCAATGTGAAGGGGAAGGCTCTCAGCTTGATGTCTTCTTCAGAAATGCCCTGAGGCTTCATAGTAGAGCACACCACATGGAATTCGTGCAAGTGTCTGTTTGGATCCTCCCCAGATAAACCCTGAAATTTTGGCAACAAATTAATAAGCCCAGATCTTAACTCAAAACTTTCTCCCAGCTCTGGATATGCTATGCTGGAGTACTGAAATGCAGCGTCAGGTGCTGCGAGCTCCTTCATGGTTCTCTGGTGGTCTGCCATATCAATGCCTGAGTGAGTGCTGATAGTCTGAAGTGGAGGGATATCTGCAGTCTCAGAAAGAATAGCCTGGCTCCTCCTGACTCTGAAAGTCCTCTCAATCTCAGGATCGAAATCTTCCAATTCAGCACCTAGAGACCTGGTCATAAAAACAAAATAAATCGCAGTAAAAGTAGATAGAAGGATAAATCAAATAAAATCAAATCCAAAGATATAGCAATAAGCACAGAAACAAATCAAGAATGATATGAAATAAGTGCACAAGAAAAATCAAACAAGTCAACTAACAGATTCCCCGGCAACGGCGCCAAAAATTTGACGGACCCAAAATGACTGTCACGAAAGTGGGTCTCAAATTTAAATGTGAATGAAAGCTGGAAACCCTTTTACAATCAAAATGTATAAGAATGTAGCGAAGGGGCCACAGGTCGTATTTTTCTCGGGGCTAGTTGACTAGTTTGATTCAAACTTGTAATTATGAGTCGTTTTTGGGTTTCAAACAAATAAATGGATTTTGGTTTTGGGGTTGCAATAAGAAATGGGAAAACGAGAAAAAGAAAGGGAAACTATACGGATGAATTAAGGGGTAGATGGCAAGTAATAGCTCAATCAAGAAGGAAATCTAATCAAGCAAGGAACTTAACCTAATTTGAAAACTAAACCGAAATTCGAATTGCAAACAAACAATACTCTGAAATGTAGAGACAGATATGGCAAATTTTGGAATTGAACAAGCTAAGACAAATCAATGCAAGAAGAAATTCGAAATTTTCTCAAGCAACAAGTATCAACTTAGCATGCAACATTTTTGGAAGCCAATCTCTGCCTACAAAATTCAGAATTAGCTAAATTCAATCTTATTGATTCCGAACACACTCACATACCACAAAAACGAGTCAAATTCAGATGCAAAAAGAATCAATTCGATTGGCACGCAATTGAAGTCTCCTTGTGCCAAAGAAACTAACTCTAAACTTAAGATATCAGTCCATTGCAGCTCAAGTTGTAAAAGTGATTGGAAAACAGGGGTTTCAGGAAATAACTAAGCAAGATTAATGTAGAGGAGTTGAAACTGAAGTCAAAATTGGAGAAACAAAAGCAAATTCAGAAATGATATGGCTGAAATTTCAGATTTCCGAAATTGAAAGATTAGCTACTAATCTTGTTTTAGCAACAGAAAAAAAGGCTGAATTAGCTAGTGCAAAATGAATTTAAGCAACTAATCTATGTACCAGAAACTTAGCTAGCAAAGTTCTTAACAGAACTAATGAAAGAAAGTTGGAAAGAAAATGGAAACACAGCCAACAACTTGGCACGCAGCAATCCCAATTGGCACGCAAGCATTAAAACTAAAGCAAACTGAAATTTAACTCTATCAATCACTAAACAAGTGTCTCGATTACTCTACTTGCAAAATTGAAACTAACTTACAGCTAAGAGCTTAAGAATCGAAAGTTACAGCAGCTGAACAGAAGTTTCAGAATAAAACAGTGCAAATTCGAAATCTACAGCTAAGAAAATGAATTAAACTGAGAAATCTACTCCTCAACTCCTTCCTCAGCTCGAGAAATCCTTGGTTGTCAATCAAGAACCGGCTTCGAACCCCTAGGCTCGGCAAATCGCTGGACAATCAATTCTGAAGTGTTTCTGAACAGAAGCTGCGCTTAATGGAACATTTCATCCGATTCACTTCCTCTCGAGTGGAAGAGCTGCGATGATGATATGGGAGACTTCTGAACTCACCCGAGAACCCCTACAGATGGTTCAGAAGCTTTGAAATGGATTGATGTCGAGAGGAAGTTGATCGGACTGAGAACTGCCGGAACCCCCAAGGAGTCCTCTGTTCCAGCGCAAATCAGCAGAATTCTTCAATTACCAATCGCCAACAACTCGATTCTCGATCAAGGAATGAAGATGAGGTGGTCACGCCTTCATGGAAACAAGAAATTCGAAGAACGATGAAGAAACGGGGAAGAACAGCGAAGAACAGTGGAGGCTGGGCTGAAGACGCGACAAGGGTAAGGCTGCGGAAAAATTTCCTTAAGTATTAACCAACGGACGGCTGTGATTGATTTGCTTCAATCCAACGGCTGATCTTAGTCCGATTTGAGCCAAACTTTGAGGATGTTGATCTGAGGTCCGGATCTGCCTTGTGGTAGCTCGGATCCTCCAGATCTTCAACGGATGGTCCAGATCTAGCTAGTCTTTGAATGGATGATCTAGAGCCCCCCAAGCTTGATCCAACGGTTGATCTTGCTCTGATTGGGATGAAATCTTCAGATCTTGATCAGGGTGCTTGATCAACCCTAGCTTTAGCTTGGATTGCTTCAGATCATCCCGGATGGCTCCGATCTAGCCGCTTTCGAATCGAACGGCCCAGATTTAATCGTAATCTTGGTAATCTGATCTGGGTCAATTCCGACTCGAGTTTGACCCAATATGCCCTAGATCCTTGAACTTTGATGCCTACAAAAATAGATCAAGAATTTAGTGGCCAAATTAATCCAAAAATTTGCATATTTGCAATTAAGTCCAAAATATGAATAAATTCTAAAACCTAGGCAATTTCACAATTTTGGCAATAAAAACATGGATCAAACAGGGATTTTAGCAGCTCAAATGATCAATAAAATGGAATCTATCAATTGGCTCTAGGGCTCTCACTAACAGGGACACATGCTCCTCTTCCTCCTCCGAGGATGATGGATCATCCCAAGTAGCCTTGAGGTTGGTGACACTCTTCTCTTTTCCTTTTGATCTCTTCTTGTCACCCCTCTTCTTTTCCTCCTTCTTTTCTTCTCTTCTCTTTAGTTGGGGACACTCATTCTTCATGTGTCCCTCTTGGTGATAGTTGTAGCAAATGATGTCTTTTACTTTGCTCTTACTCTTTGATCCTTTCCTAGCATAAAACTTAGAAAAATTTTTAAAAGCCCTACGCATTTTCTTACCATGAAGGCCTCTTGGTCGCTATCCATTGAAGTGCTAGACTCCTCCGAGTCAGATGATAATGAATACACAACCTTCTCCTTCTCCTTCCTCTTTTTCTTCTCCTTTTCTACAATGAATGCTACACATTTTTCTTTGGAAGAAATGTTAGCTTGCTCATGTTATTCAAATTCGCAAAATAAGTCATATAACTTTACTATAGATAAATCCCTTGATACTTTGTAGGCATCAACCATTGATGCCCACAATGTAGTCTGAGAGAAAGATTGCAAGACATACCTCACGAGATCTCAGTTTACAACTTTCTCACCAATTACATGTAGCTCGTTGATGATCTCTTTTGCCCTCCCATGTAATTGGCTCACGGTCTCGTTGGTCTTCATGGAGAGTGATTGTAGTTGGGCAACTAGTAGATCCTTCTTTGCCCTTCTTGACTCGTTGGACCCTTCATTGAGTTCGACGAGTTTCTCCCATAATTCCTTGGCGCTCTTGAAAGGCCCCACCTTGTTGAGTTGTTCCTTGGACAACCCGCATTGAAGTGTGGTGGTGGCATTGGCATTTGCTTGCGCCCTCTTCATGACTTCCTTTGGCCAAGCTCTCATGGGTAGTGGCTCTCCTCTTTCGTTGACGGGTGCGTCGAAACCCTCTACAACACTCATCCAATTCTCAATGTCATTAATTAAGTAGTATTCCATTCTACCTTTCCAGTAGACGAAGTCATTTCCGTCGAAGAATGGTGGCCTTGCGGTGCTATAGCCCTCTTGAAACGCCATTTCGTTGTACTTCGGTCGACGATGAGTTCTCCCAAAGTGAACCGGCTCTGATACCCTTGTTAGATCGTGGCGCTTGCTAGAGGGGGGGTGAATAGCACTTTGTCGAATTTTCTCTACAAGATTGTTAGCACAATACAAACAAAAATAATAAATAATATCAAATTCAATGCTAACAATGAGATTTTTACTTGGTATCCACCCCGAAAGGTGACTAATCCAAGGATCCATGCAGTTGCACACTCTCCACTATGAAAACCTCCTTCTGTAACGCCCGCCCTTATATCTACCCTCGGGGCGGGGTTACGTAACAATTAATCATATATATATTTTTTTTCCTCTATCTTCTAGCATAAAATTTAAAACAAACAATGCAAGGACTAAGTGCTAAGCATGCTTGCCTATACATGTCAAACAAATGTCATGCTTGAATTGCTAGAACATCATTTGAAATATTTTAATCAAAAGTTATTCCATAACATGAGAGGTTCACATTTTATTTCAAACCATAATATAATCCAATAAAATCAAGTATATGAAAACTCCAAGTATTATAATCGTCATGCAATATAGATCCTAATCACTATCATTCATTGTCAAGGAGCATAACATAAGCATAAATATGTAGATATAGAAGTCTTTCTTCCCGAGCCACCACCCCACACTTCTTCAGCCTCCTGCCTCTTCCTTTAGTTTAAGTGTTCCTTACCCTTATCTGCAGCATAAGACAACACATAAACTAGTAAGCACAAATGCTTAGTAAGGATCCTGTCCTACTCGCAAAATCCATACGAAAGAACATAACATGTACACATAATAAATCATAAGCATGAGTTCATCAAAGCATACTAAACATCCAAGTTTCTAAGCATGCAGTATCAAGTACCTTAAGCATACTCTTCACATATAATAAATGCTTTCAATGAATGTTTTCAAAACAATTCCATAATGGTATTACTTAAAAATACATCCATATCATATTGGGCCCTGTTGTGTACCACATATCGCGCGGAACTATTGCACGTTCCCTAATGAATTGGGGTAGCGAGCCACCAATTTATTAGAGCAGGACCCTTCCGTCCTACCGGAGCCATGACCTTACGTTAACATGCACCCCGGATTTATTTAACGACCCCCTTACGAGTCGGGTACACAACTTCAAAAGTAAAATACTTATCATGCTTTTACATATATGCTAAGGAATACTCCAAATCACTCTTACAGGACACACCACTCTTCAAGGGTGCTCATGATCCCGGAGGGACACACCACACAACATAAGAGGTGCTCTTGATCCCATACTTAGTAGAGTATCCGTTTAAGCATTTTAACATATCACATGCAATTTCATAAGTGTGCCCCATGGGCTATAAGGCATGCTCATACATACATCATATTTCATGCATATTCATACATACATCATATTCCACATATGTTCATACATACATCATATTTCATACATGTTCATACATACATCATATTTCATACATGCATATACATATTATCTTACTAAACATAATCATGTCCCGTAGGGTAGTTTAACCTTCACATACTATTCATACAACTTATTAAACATAAAGCACATCATGAGATAATTATGCAACCCTAGACCCTAGTCCTTCTAGGGTTGGCCGAAACTCAAGGGTAGGGGAAATTAGGGTTTGAACTAAATATTCACACAGACATTCATACAAACACCTTGTATACACTATCTTACAATACATTAAACATGGATATATTTTAGGATAATTCAACCCTCACTAACCCTTTTTCTAGGCCTTGGCCGAAACCCATCCAAGCTCTAAACCCTAGTTTTTGTTATCACAAAATGAAGGGACACAACATATAGGTATACCCTAAGTTCCAAGGGGTCTTCACATGCATCAAGGGGTAACCAAGGTCTCCTCTTGGGTGTTGGCCGAAACCTACACAAGGGTATAACCCTAGGTTTTGTTCACAACATTTTGAATAAACCACATATACATATACCCTAAGTTCCAAGGGTCTACTCATGTAACAAAAGGAACCAAGGCCTTCCCCTAAGGGGGTGGCCGAAACTTACAAGGGGTGTAACCCTAGTTTTTCTTCCTTTTTGTTCATACCCTCATGAAGAAAATCAATATACATATATACTCTAAGTCTCAAAGGTCTTCTCATGTATCAAGGAAAGAACCAAGGCCTTCCCCTAAGGGGGTGGCCGAAACTTGCAAAGGGGAAAAAGTCCCCATTTTTGAAACAATCAAGGAGAATAATCACACCACAACTATTACACTGCAGGCGAGGGGATACTTACATCCTTTCGCTTGAATTTCTCCTTCTCTAAAATCTTAAGGTGCCCTTGGTTGAAGGAGGGTGAGTGTTCTCCTTCCTAGCACTTCTACAGAACCCTTGGCCCTAGTAGAGGGCAAGATCCTTGTAGAGTTCTTCCTCCTTCCAATTCCCTAGGGTTAGAACCCTAGGGTTGTGTTTTTTTTCGAAAATGAAAAGGGAGAAGGGGCTTGAGGTTTTCGGTGATGAGAGTGAGGAAGAAGAAGAGGAAGTTATTCCAACTTCTCTTTCCCTTATTTATACTTTTCTCATGAAGAGACATGTCTCTTCTCTTCCCTAGCTTTTAACAAGTATGTTTCTTATTCCCTCTACATGAAATATGGCTTGGTGTGTTGGTTATGACATGATTAGTGCAACTAGGAGGTTCAAGGTTCAATCCTTGCTTCCTCCTTTCTACCTTTTCTTTTTATCACATTTTGCACTAATCCATATCAAAGCCCATTAAGCCAAGCCCATCATGAAATTTCATAATAATAATAATATTCCATGAATTCATAATATTTCATGATAATATTTCATGAATTCCATAATATTTCATATTCATGAATTTATAATATTTCATAATAATATTTCATGAATTCATAATATTTCATAATATTTCATATGGGAAATTTTGGGGTGTTACAATCCTCCATACCTTATAAAAAGTTCATCCCGAACTTTAAAATAATTTCGGATACTTTAATCGTATTGCCTCCTCTCATTCCCACGTGGCTTCTTCGAATTGTTCGTTCCGCCACAGAACCTTTACTAAGGGTACTTCCTTGTTCCTTAGCTTTTTGACTTCCCGTTCTAAGACCCGAATAGGTCGGCGTTCTGAACTTAGGTTCTCTTGATCTTGTACTGGTTGGGGCTCTATCATCTGATTCACATCAGAGGTACATTTCCTGAGCATTGATACATGGAAAACATTGTGGATAGCCGACATTTCTGGCGGTAACTCCAGTTCATAGGCCACTTTGCCTACCCGTCTCAGAATCTGATACGGTCCCACATATCTCGGACTCAGCTTCCCTTTCTTTCCGAATCTCATCACCCCTTTCATAGGGGCCACTTTCAGGAATACTGAATCCCCAACCTCAAACTCTAATGGTCTGCGTCGCTTGTCAGCGTAGCTTTTCTGCCGACTCTGAGCAGTCTCTATTCTCTGGCGAATATTCTTTATAGCCTGAGTGGTTTCGTCTATAATATCCGTCGGGAGTCCCATCTCCTTCTTTTCACCACTCTCAAGTCAGCATATAGGAGATCTGCATTTCCTTCCGTATAGTGCTTCGTACGGTGTCATCCCGATAGTAGCCTGATAACTGTTGTTATAAGCAAACTCTGCCAGGCTCAGGTATCGACACCAGCTTCCCTTGAAATCCAAGGCACAAGCTCACAACATGTCCTCTAATATTTGGTTTACTCTTTCAGTCTGCTCGTAAGTCTGGGGATGAAAGGCAGTACTGAATTTCAGTTTCGTGCCAAGAGCCTTCTGCACGTGTCCCCAAAAATTTGTAGTAAATCGACCATCTCGATCCGAGATGATGGTCTTGGGAACCCCGTGTAATCGGATAATTTCCTTGACGTACAGTTGAGCCAACTGCTCCACTGAGTAGGTCATTCTAATAGCCAGAAAATGGGCAGACTTGGTGAGCCTGTCCACTATAACCCATATACCATCATATCCATTCGTCGTTCTAGGCAGCCCAGAGATGAAATCCATGGAGATGTCCTCCCATTTCCACTCGGGAATAGACAGGGGTTGCAAAACTCCTCCAGGCCTCTGGTGTTCTGCTTTGACCCTCTGGCAGGTCAAACACATACTGACATAGTGAGCTACATTCCGCTTCATACCGGACCACCAGAATTTGCTCTTCAGATCTTGATACATCTTGGTAGACCCAGGATGCATCGCATAAGGTGTCCCGTGAGCTTCCTCAAGGATTCTTGTCCGTAAGTCGGAGTTGTCGGGAACACATAATCGATCCCGCATATATAAGACTCCGCTATCTGAAATCCGAAATCCATCGTTCTTGCCTTCGAGAACCTCTTGCTTGATTCTCTGAAGACTCGGATCCTGATTCTGCTTTTGCAGAATATCGCCGAACAATGTCGGCGCAATCATCAGGGTGGACAACTGTCCTGATATGATTTCAATCCCGTAATTCATAATTTCTTCCCCTAAGGGTTGTGACAAAGCCGACAAAGACATTAAAGCAGCACATGATTTCCTACTGAGAGCATCGGCTACCTTGTTGGCTTTTCCCGGATGGTACAGGATCTCACAATCATAATCCTTGACCAATTCGAGCCATCTGCGCTGTCTCATATTCAGATCTTTCTGGGTGAAGAAATACCGCAGACTCTGGTGATCTGTATAAACTTTACACTGAGTTCCATATAGATAGTGCCTCCATATTTTCAGTGCAAAGACCATCGCTGCTAACTCTAAGTCATGGGTAGGGTAATTTCTTTCATGTTCTTTGAGTTGCCTAGAGGCATAGGCAATCACCTTCCCATTCTGCATAAGTACAGCTCCGAGTCCCAGTTTGGATGCGTCGCTGTACATATCGAAACCCATATCGCTCTCTGGAAGAGTTAATATTGGAGCGCTAGTCAGCCTCCTTTTCAGTTCAGTAAAGCTCTTCACACATTCCTATCATGATTATGGTTAACCCAACTCATAGTATGCTTCCCCCAATTATTCATTCTTATTTGTCACATGATTAATATGGGGTAAATGAGATCTTATTTATTACATTACCAAAATTTATTTTTATTCCATCTTATAGGTCTACATACAAAACTAGCCCAACTCAGTGAGCAAGATGGGCTGGCGTTATGCCCAACATAAAGAATAGCATAGCGACGCCTACTACCTCCTCGCTCATCTCCCTTTGGCCCGCCTCAGGATCCTCTACTGTTCCCATCGGGTCGTCTTCTTCAATCTCGAGAATCTCCTCGTCCGCTTCAAGGTCTTCCTCGAACATCTCCAGCATCTCTGGGTCCTCCTCGAAGGGTTCGGGATCCTCCTCGAAGGGCTCGGGATCCTCCTCGAAGGGCTCGGGATCCTCCTCCAAGGGCTCGGGGTCCTCCTCAGACGGCTCGGACTCGTCCTCGGACGGCTTGGAATCCTCCTCTAAGTCTCCCAGATCTTCTGGGAACTCATGGCGGAGGAGCTGCCTACACAACTCCGTATATGGTATACCGCATCTGTGCTGTCCCCAGATCTGATGCGCAACCTCTCTTGCCCGGTTGGGCAATGAGCGATGTAAAGCTCCGATCCTATGATCATCCGTGGCTGGAAACCCTTCTTGCTCCAGTTTCCAGAAGAGCCGATCCAAGAACCCTATGTTGCCTTGAATTCCCCGGGTCGAACAATACTCAACCGCCTCTATCTGCTCCAGCAGCTCGCGGCACCTCTCAGTGTAGTCCTCATGCAATATCTGGAATTGAAAAGAAAATGACATGGTTAGTACTAAACCATTCCTTTTTCAATTCGCAAATATATACAGAGGAAAACACACCCCCAATCGGTGTAGTTTACCCTAGTGATTACAATATGTAACCACCCACTTACCCCAAATTCTAAATTATTAATGGATACATATATTTATATAAGAGGAAGTTTCATTCATGTTCACATGACTTAAAATTTCTGGTCATCATCTATCATACCGGTGATAAATAAACTAACATAAGAATTAATGCTACTTTTTCTTGTTATGCAAGCATAATCATCTCTATATGATGGAAGCATAAATCATCTCTATATATATTATTACTGTACATGAAATAAAGTAAAGCGAGGTTAGGATCTCTTACTTGGAAGCGGCAGGATGAAGCTTGATGTGTGTGTGGTGGAGGGGAAACCTCGCTCTGATACCAACCTGTAACGCCCGCCCTTATATCTACCCTCGGGGCGGGGTTACGTAACAATTAATCATATATATATATATTTTTTTTTCCTCTATCTTCTAGCATAAAATTTAAAACAAACAATGCAAGGACTAAGTGCTAAGCATGCTTGCCTATACATGTCAAACAAATGTCATGCTTGAATTGCTAGAACAACATTTGAAATATTTTAATCAAAAGTTATTCCATAACATGAGAGGTTCACATTTTATTTCAAACCATAATATAATCCAATAAAATCAAGTATATGAAAACTCCAAGTATTATAATCGTCATGCAATATAGATCCTAATCACTATCATTCATTGTCAAGGAGCATAACATAAGCATAAATATGTAGATATAGAAGTCTTTCTTCCCGAGCCACCACCCCACACATCTTCAGCCTCCTGCCTCTTCCTTTAGTTTAAGTGTTCCTTACCCTTATCTGCAGCATAAGACAACACATAAACTAGTAAGCACAAATGCTTAGTAAGGATCCTGTCCTACTAGCAAAATCCATACGAAAGAACATAACATGTACACATAATAAATCATAAGCATGAGTTCATCAAAGCATACTAAACATCCAAGTTTCTAAGCATGCAGTATCAAGTACCTTAAGCATACTCTTCACATATAATAAATGCTTTCAATGAATGTTTTCAAAACAATTCCATAATGGTATTACATAAAAATACATCCATATCATATTGGGCCCTGTTGTGTACCACATATCGCGCGGAACTATTGCGCGTTCCCTAATGAATTGGGGTAGCGAGCCACCAATTAATTAGAGCAGGACCCTTCCGTCCTACCGGAGCCATGACCTTACGTTAACATGCACCCCGGATTTGTTTAACGACCCCCTTACGAGTCGGGTACACAACTTCAAAAGTAAAATACTTATCATGCTTTTACATATATGCTAAGGAGTACTCCAAATCACTCTTACAGGACACACCACTCTTCAAGGGTGCTCATGATCCCGGAGGGACACACCACACAACATAAGGGGTGCTCTTGATCCCATACTTAGTAGAGTATCCGTTTAAGCATTTTAACATATCACATGCAATTTCATAAGTGTGCCCCATGGGCTATAAGGCATGCTCATACATACATCATATTTCATGCATGTTCATACATACATCATATTCCACACATGTTCATACATACATCATATTTCATACATGTTTATACATACATCATATTTCATACATGTTCATACATACATCATATTTCATACATGCATATACATATTATCTTACTAAACATAATCATGTCCCGTAGGGTAGTTTAACCTTCACATACTATTCATGCAACTTATTAAACATAAAGCACATCATGAGATAATTATGCAACCCTAGACCCTAGTCCTTCTAGGGTTGGCCGAAACTCAAGGGTAGGGGAAAATTAGGGTTTGAACTAAATATTCACACAGACATTCATACAAACACCTTGTATACACTATCTTACAATACATTAAACATGGATATATTTTAGGATAATTCAACCCTCACTAACCCTTTTTCTAGGCCTTGGCCGAAACCCATCCAAGCTCTAAACCCTAGTTTTTGTTATCACAAAATGAAGGGACACAACATATAGGTATACCCTAAGTTCCAAGGGGTCTTCACATGCATCAAGGGGTAACCAAGGTCTCCTCTTGGGTGTTGGCCGAAACCTACACAAGGGTATAACCCTAGGTTTTGTTCGCAACATTTTGAATAAACCACATATACATATACCCTAAGTTCCAAGGGTCTACTCATGTAACAAAAGGAACCAAGGCCTTCCCCTAAGGGGGTGGCCGAAACTTACAAGGGGTGTAACCCTAGTTTTTCTTCCTTTTTGTTCATACCCTCATAAAGAAAATCAATATACATATATACTCTAAGTCTCAAAGGTCTTCTCATGTATCAAGGAAAGAACCAAGGCCTTCCCCTAAGGGGGTGGCCGAAACTTGCAAAGGGGAAAAAGTCCCCATTTTTGAAACAATCAAGGAGAATAATCACACCACAACTATTACACTGCAGGCGAGGGGATACTTACATCCTTTCGCTTGAATTTCTCCTTCTCTAAAATCTTAAGGTGCCCTTGGTTGAAGGAGGGTGAGTGTTCTCCTTCCTAGCACTTCTACAGAACCCTTGGCCCTAGTAGAGGGCAAGATCCTTGTAGAGTTCTTCCTCCTTCCAATTCCCTAGGGTTAGAACCCTAGGGTTGTGTTTTTTTTCAAAAATAAAAAGGGAGAAGGGGCTTGAGGTTTTCGGTGATGAGAGTGGGGAAGAAGAAGAGGAAGTTATTCCAACTTCTCTTTCCCTTATTTATACTTTTCTCATGAAGAGACATGTCTCTTCACTTCCCTAGCTTTTAACAAGCATGTTTCTTATTCCCTCTACATGAAATATGGCTTGGTGTGTTGGTTATGACATGATTAGTGCAACTAGGAGGTTTAAGGTTCAATCCTTGCTTCCTCCTTTCTACCTTTTCTTTTTATCACATTTTGCACTAATCCATATCAAAGCCCATTAAGCCAAGCCCATCATGAAATTTCATAATAATAATAATATTCCATGAATTCATAATATTTCATGATAATATTTCATGAATTCCATAATATTTCATATTCATGAATTTATAATATTTCATAATATTTCATGAATTTCATAATATTTCATAATATTTCATATGGGAAATTTTGGGGTGTTACACCTTCAAGGTGGAGAAATCATTACAAAGTCGTCTTCTTCCTCTTTACAAGATGCAATGAAAAGTGAAAGGAAGATCTGAGGAGTATTGGCATGAACAACAATTTGTAATATAAAAAACCATACCGTGCTCGTGCCAAAAAGTCCCCTTTAAATAAGAGAACAGGACAACTTCACAAGCTGTCCAGCCCACACCAGTCGACTGCCCCTGGGGCAGTCGACTGGTATAGCCTTAAATGCTAGCCAACGGCTATATTTTGGGGTTACCAGTCGACTGCCCCTAGGGCAGTCGACCGGTCGAAGGCTGAAAACTTCTGTGAGTTTTGGAGCTCGCTGGCAGTCGACTGCCCATTTACCAGTCGACTACCCAGCATACATTATCACTCCCTCTCACTCCGAACACTCTTCTTCACGTGTGCCTTCAAGTATACTCCCTTGGCTTGCCCCTTGAAGTCTTCTTCCTCCGGCTATCGTCCCTCGGATGCGCACACAAACCTTCCCTTGGTTTGCCTCCATGCCACCATTCACGTGTGCCCTTTGAAGTCCACTTCTTGGCTTTCCCTTGGAGTCCTCCTCCCTTGGCTCTCATCCCTCGGATATGTCCTCCATGTGTGATTCTCCAAGTCCTGCAAACTCAATCACACATATCAAATACAACACAACACCCTAACCTTAAATATATTGGCACACACACATCAAAATCATGATCTTCCCGATCATTCTTGGGCCGATTGCCTCAACACACCCGAATGGACTGGGTGGCAACCGTCTCCTGAGAGGGGTAGGTTGAAGGCACATTCCCGGGGGTGGGAACTTAGGCATCGGTTCGACCTAAGGTTTCGTAGAAATCCGAAGTCAGAACCATTTCATTAAGGCTAAGATTATATATGTGTTTGCCTTGTATTTATGTATCTTGCAGGTACCTAAAACTGAAGAGAAAGCAGGCAAACAAACACAAAGAGGCTGAAAAATAGCTTCCCGGGCGCCCCTATTGATACGGGTGCACCCATTGATACAGGCGCCCCTATTGACTCAGGCGCCTGAATGAATCAGGCGCCTCCTTCAATACAGGCACCCAATAAGGCAGGTTTATCAGCTTTGCGAGATCAACGTGAGGATGAGCTTTGACCAAGGTTTGTGAGGCACCCCATAGCATCACGAGCGCCCTAGACAAGGCTATGGGCTTCGACCCCTCAACTCAAAACATAACATCCACGATCATTCCGAGCATTCCGAGCTAAAGAAAAGTGCTAGAGATGAAGCCCTACGACCAAGGAGGCTCCAGGAGGAAGTGCGTGGCACTTCGGAGGTCCACTTCGGTTGGGTGTTCGACTTTTAGATTTTGGTTTGATTTACTTTTCTGCAATTACTTTCAGTATATTTTTTATTATAAATCGTACACTGTAAGATGGGTTTCTCCGCCTCTGAAAAGTCCGGAAAGGAGACCATTAATGGATGGGTGTTCCCATGCTTAGGCCTTGGATGTACTGACCCTGGGGGTTGGGAACCAAGTAAATCCCGTGTGTACAAGTCTCGTTGTTTTCTTCGTTCTTTCTATTTTCCGCCGCACTAACTCTGAGTCTAAAATGAAGATCTGAAAGACGAGTTTTTCTACGAAGTTTTCGCAGATTTTTACGGTCGATATTCACCCCCCCCTCTATCGACGGCATCGGTCCAACAAGTGGTATCAGAGCCAGATCGCTCTTCACCGGACTAACCGCCAACGGAGCAAAGACGCCAGGAGTTGAGGGGGAGCCCATGGGTGAATCAGGTACATTTTATTTTTAATGTCAATTTTTAAGTTTCATATTACGTGTTTCAAGTGTAGGGAGAGAGGACACTATAAAAATCAGTGTCCTACTCGAAAGACTCGTTCTTCACCGGAAGCAAAGGAGGCACTAGCGCCCGGAGTCCTGAGGGATAAAAGTCAAATATGGTGCTTCAAATGCGAAAAGTACGAACACTAGAAAAATAAGTGTCCGGCAAAGGTACGCAAAATTTACGTTCCTAAAAATTTTTAAATTCCTGCACAATCGTATGATAAGTTATATAATTTTTCTGAAAAATTAAATTTACTGCATAGTCAAATTAATATTTTGTATGCCCAATTAGAAAATGTAGATATTGCTAAAGTATTAGAAATTAACATCCTTAATGTTAATTCAACAATTTCTAAAATTAATTCTGATAAAATTAATTCTAAAATTAATCCTAAATTTCATTCTGAAATTATTGTGGATAATCCTAAAATTAACTCTGAAATTATTGAGGATAATCCTGAAATTAACTCTGAAATTATTGAGGATAATTTTGAAATTCTTAAGGATAATCCTGAAATCAACTCTGAAATTATTGAGGATAATTCTAATATTAATTCTAAGGATATTTCTGAGGATAGTGGAGATGAAATCTTCTTAGATGATAATTTAATTATCAAATTTTTAGATAATATTGAAGATTATTATAAAACATTAACTAGTGGCCCAAATTACTCCACCTACTATGAGGATATTGAAGGATGTGATTTTAATGATGAGGATTACGAGAAATTTAAATTTTCTGAGATCAAGACTATAGTTAATAAATTTATAAAAAGTCAAACAAATCAGAGTTGTTAGAAAAACTCAAAAAATTAAATAAAGAAGAAATAGTGAAGGAATCAGATATTTTCGAAATAATGAAAATGATGAAATTAAATCCACAACTTTTAACCAACCCAAAAATTTTGAAACTTAAATCAATTTAAATCTTAAAAGCTATACTTTTAATCTTTAATCTTATTTAACCTTTATGCAACCTTAATTAAATCTTAATTGTTACCTTAATTTGTACCTTAATTATCTCAACCGTAATTAAATTCTAATTAATTTAACTTTATTTAATTCCTAATTAATTTAACTTTAATTAATCCTTAATTAATTTAACTTTAATTAATTCCAAATTAATTTAACTTCAATTAATTCCTAATTAATTTATCTTTAATGAATCCTTAATTAATTTAACTTTAATGAATCCTTAATTAATTTAACTTTAATTAATCCCTAATTAATTTAACTTTAATTAATTCCTAATTAATTTAACTTCAATTAATTGTTTCTAATTTAACTCTAACTCGTAAATAATTTAAACTCAAATTAAATAAAATTCTACCCAAACTGCAACAATAAATTTAATAAAATTAAATATGTCAAATTGGGTTGGCATATTCGCAGGTTCATACGATATGTATTAAATCGGGAATTTGATATATTTTTATAAACTTTTTTTTTTTGGAAAAAAAGAGAAATCTTTTATTCCTGATAAGAAAAGACCATATCAGAAGGGGGATCAAACCTAACCTTCTAATATAGAGTTTTACAATACTCATGATGTTTTACAAGGAATCCAACATTACTTAGCTCAAAAAATCCTTTTATACAAGGAACCCAGCTAATACTCGGGATGATCATAACTCGGCTTCAGCCTCCAGCATCCCACCGCAAGATGTTCAACTAAAAATAATTCCACCTCTTGCAAAATTGACTTCACCTATTTCTTAGAAAATATTATTAAACAGGATTGATTGAGGTTATCGGGAGCACCTTTATAGTTTGAGGCCATGTAGTTTAGTAATTAAAAAGCTTTTGACCAGAAATTCCGAAATCCATACTAACAAAGGAAACTTCAGCAGCAGCAAGCGCAGAAAATTCCAGCAGGGGGAAGCTCCTGGATGCATATCGCTGTTCCGAGGAGTGGATGTAGACAGCATAAATGACAGAAATGTCCAAACAGACATTGCAAATAAAATGCCATAGAACCCATCAAGTCAAGCAATCTATTTTTCCTGAGCCTTCAATAACTACTCAATTGTATCCCCAGCACAGTCTGAAATACATATCAGATTATCATCAAATTTATCAGAGAGTAGAGAACCAAACAGCAATCCTGCTTCTGAGACTGTGAAAAGAAAACTGTTAGGAAAACCATTAGGAAGAAAAACCATTAGTAGAGAAAACCCAAGATCTCCAGGCCCAACACAATTCAGAGAGCCATCTTCAAACCACATTTGGGATGTAGTTTAGTAATTAAAAGGCTTTTGACCAAAAATCCAGAAATCCATACTAAAAAAAAAGGAAACTTCAGCAGCAGAAAAAGCGCAGAAAATTCCAGCAGGGGGGGGAGCTCCTGAATGCATATCGCTGTACCGAGGAGTAGATGTAGACAACATGAATGACTAAAGAATTGTCCAAACAGACATTGCAAATAAAATGCCATAGAACCCATCAAGTCAAAACAATCTTTTTTCCCTGAGCCTTCAATAGCTACTCAAATATATCCCCAGCACAATCTGAACACACAAGACCTAATACATATCAGATTATCGTCAAATTTATCAGAGAATAGAGAACCAACAGCAATCCTGCTTCTGAGACTTCAAAGAAAAAATAGAAGAGCATTTTATCAGAGAGCCAGTTCAAACAGCCCCACTACAAATTATCAGATAATCACAGCAGAAAATCAAACAGTCCTATTCCTGAGAAGACAAAGAGAAGAAAGCAAAACTTGAAACTCAGCCACAGCAGATCAAAAATCAGGCTAGAAAAAAGTCACAGCAAACTATCAAAATAGTCTGTGCATTTTTTAAACAAGCCATTTTACCGAAACCCCATCCATGAGATCTAGCATTTGTACAAGCCCAAGTTCTACAGCAATTTACGGAAACCATAACAGACTAACAAGGAAAATCGGAACAGAAGCCAATACTTGGGTTAATTGTTCTAAATTGTTTTCTTTGAAATCCTGATATAAGGCAAAATCCTATCAAGCCTACAAATGCCAAAAAGAGGCTTGTCTACCTCTGTGGTATTTCGAATTCCGGCATCATAAGTAATAAAAGCTTGATTTACTAGGTAGTCCGCCGCTGCGTTTGCTTCCCTATATATGTGTGTAAGGAAAACCTGATACTTGCTTGTTATAAACCTGATTTTGTGGATCAGTTTGCGCAGCTCCCAGGAGAGACAGGACGAGTTTAAAATCTTCAAAGCTGCCATTGAGTCCGACTCAATCCATAGAGGGAACCAAAGGTTTTCCACACATAGCTCTAGACCCACTAGTATTGCTTTTAATTCAGCTCTAATGTTTGTTCCAATGCCAATTATGCCACATTTTGTAGAGAGAATCTGTCCTTGATGGTTTCTGACAATTATCCCATATGACGAAGGACCCGGATTTCCTTTAGAGCAACCATCTGTATTTAATTTAAATGTTCCAAAACTTGGTTTCCTCCAATAAACCACTGAAACCGTTATTTTTTCTCTGTTGGTTACATGAAAACCCAATGCTCGAGCTGTACTTTTATATTTCCTCCAGTGATGGTGCTTGATCAAACCTGAGTCCATTCCTAGGTGAATATAGCTTCTAATTTTCCCTATAATTTTTTCTGCCTTTGGTTTTATCCCTTGGTGCTTGGCTTCATTTCTAGTATTCCAAAGAGACCACACAATAAGAAAAGGAATGGCTTCTCTTATGTGTCCATTACGTGCCCAAGATGTACGTATCCTCCAGCTGTCCAAAAGCAAAAATCTGTCAACTCCAAATAGTTGCCCGAAATATACCCAAACATTTTCAGCAACAATGCTCTTAAAAAATAGGTGATCCCAAGTCTCCGGGGATTCACAACAAAGGCATTTTGAGGCTAAATGAAACCCTCTCCCTTGTAAGATCTCATCCACTGGGAGACGCTTCCTCAAAAATCTCCATGAGAAGATTGAAACACTCGGACACAACAGTTTGCTCCAGTAAGCATCCCAAATAGAAGCTGATGGCTGGGCGTTTCTGATGGAATTCCATGCAGATTTTAATGAAAATTCCCCATTCCAAGCAGGCTTCCAAACAATATAATCTGAAACAGGGCAGAGACTCTCTGCATACTTTTCCTTTTCTTCCATGGCAGGGACTACCACTTCTAAAACTTCCATCACCATTTTTGCCGGCAAAACCTTTTGCAATATATTCACTTTCCAACCATGAATATCAATGAAATCTGAAATCTTGCACTTTGAATTTCTGACCACCTGCAGTATTTGGTACAAAGGACCACAATCCAACCAATTGTCATACCAAAAACTTATCTCACCGCGCCCAATGATCCAACCAATTTTACCCTCTGCAAGGCTGCGGATTTTAATTAACCTGCGCCAAAAAGGAGAGCTTTTACAGTTTATTAGAACTGCACTTGGGTGTTTTAATCTACAATACATTTTATTTAAGAAAGTTGCCCAAGGTGTTTTTTGCTCTCTAAACCTAAACCATAGCTTCATGGCCATTGCTGTGGCAATATCTGATAACTTCCTTATTCCCAATCCACCTTCAGATTTTGGTTTACATGCATCTGCCCAAGCCACCCAATGAATTTTCCTATTACCTTGCGTGGAACCCCAAAAGAAATTTGCAAAGATCATTTCCAATTGATGAAGAACCGAAAATGGTGGCAAAAGGACTTGCAATATATATAAAGGAACTGAGGAAAGCACACTATGTATGAGAGTCAAACGACCGCCATAGGTTAATCTACTAATATTCCAGCCAAGAAGTTTCTTGCATGCCTTCTCAATTAGAGGTTGGAAATAACTTGTTCTTCTGGCTCCAGCCGCAATAGGAACTCCTAAATATATGAGAGGAGGAGAGCCTTCCCTGTATCCAGTGACTGATGCAATTTGATTTATCCGAGTACTATTGATACTCTTTGCAGGGAAAAATAGACTTTTACCAGCATTAACAGATTGCCCAGAACAAGATTCATAGTCAACTAAAAATTGTTTTACTCTCTTGACATTATTGATAGCCCCATTCATTACAATCATAAAATCATCTGCATATGCTAGATGAGATATCTTGGCATCACAGCCTGATGAAAAATATAACTGTAGGAACTTGGAAAAGAGTTTATCTAATCCTCTAGATAAAAACTCAGCAGCAATTATGAATAAAAGAGGGGAAAGGGAGTCACCTTGTCTTAGTCCCCGCTTTGAATGAAAGAATCCTGTCAAATGTCCATTAACTTTAATTGAAAACCAACAATCAGTGATGCATCTCCGGATCAATCCTATAAAATAATCAGAAAAACCGAAAGCTTCCATGACTTTAAATAAAAAACTCCATTGAACTCTGTCAAAAGCTTTAGCCATATCTAGTTTTAAAATCAAATTCCCACCTCTAACATGGTAGTTCAGTTTGTGATTAAGTTCTTGAGCTAATAAAATGTTGTCTGAAATCAATCTACCAGCTACAAAACCACTTTGAGAAGGAGAAATTAATTTGCCCATAATCTGTCCCAGCCTTGAAGAAATTAGTTTTGAGATGATTTTATTGGAGACATTACATAAACTAATAGGTCTAAAGTCTTTCCATTGTTGTGCATTGTCTATCTTGGGGATTAATACTATCGTGGTAGCCACCATCCCTTTTGGCATAGGATTGCCATGAAAAAAATCCAAAACTACCTCGTACACATCTTCCTTTATTATTTCCCAGCAAGCCACATAAAATTCAACAGAGAAACCATCCGGACCAGCCACACTGTCTCTTCTCATTCCCCATACAGTTTGTTTGATCTCTTCCAAGGTCGGCAGAGCTATGAGGTTTGAATTTTCTGTGGCAGATATAATAGATGGTATACAATCAAAATTGACCGAGTCACAAGAAAATTTTTCACCCGTCAGTAACTTCTCAAAGAAGCCCACAGCTGAGGCATTAATTTCTTCTGATTTTTCTAAACATACACCATCTTCCCAAATTCTAAAAATTTTGCTTGACATTTTCCTTTTCTGCGCCAAATTGTGGAAGAATTTAGTGTTTCTTTCCCCTTCAACTGCCCATTTAGCCGCAGCCCTTTGCTTCTAAAAGGCTTCCTCCATATTAAGCGTTTGGAAAAGCAAAGCTTGATATTTTGCCCTCTTCAGTTTATTTGTTTCCATGGGTTCTGAGTTAAACTCTTTTTCTGCAGCTGCAAAAGAATCCTCTGCTTTCTTGATTTTATCATGTATGTTACCAAAAACTTCCCAATTCCACCATTTCAAATGAGACTTGAGTCGTTTCAACTTAAACTGCAATTTATGAAGCCCAGACATTGAATTCGGCAGCATCCAGTTCAACCTGACCGTTTGTAAGAAATTGTGGTGTTGAGTCCACATATTCTGAAAACGAAAGGAGGAGGCCGACTTGATGAAACCTGGAAAAGTGATCAATAAAGGGCAATGATCTGACGCTGCCCTGCTCAAGTGCTCTATACGAATTGAAAAATTATGAGTGTGCCATGAAGGAGAAACAAGCATTCTGTCTAGCCTCTTCCAAATTTTGCCATTTGTCCAAGTATATTTGTCACCCACGTAGCCACAGTCTAGCAACCCAGATAGCATAATAAATTCATTGAAGTCATTTGTTGGCCCCAATCTAGAAATAAGACCATTAGAGCATTCACTAGAATTAGAAATCACATTAAAATCACCTCCTACTAGCCAAAAAGCCTCATTTTTTGGTTTGATATCTAGGAGTTTTCCCCAAAGAGAGGATCTCCCAAGCTGGCTGCATTTTGCATATATCACCGTGATTATCATGTTAATAGGAAATACCTGCAAGCTTATTTCTAAGTGTAGGAACTGTTCATGATCGCATAGAGTCCTACACAAAATATTATGATCAAACAAAAACCATATTTTTCCAGAACAATTGGATATAGCTGATTCAAAACCCATTCTTCTAGTAATGGAAATTTCATCTAATTGGATGAAAGGTTCAAGGATTCCCAGGAAATTAAGATGATAAAAACTCTTCAAGAATAAAACTCTGCGCAGGGATGCCTTATTACCTATCCCTCTAATGTTCCAAATAATACCAGACATTAAAATATTGAAGAGGATGCAAACCTTTGTCCCTGAGCTTTGCTTCTGGTTTCTCTACGGCCAGCATTTGGTATATTATTAGGAATTAGAGGCCTCTTTCCCTTCTTTTTGTTGATCACATCTAATAATGTACTTTGAAGTTGTGACAATCCCCTGTTTTCTGCATGTTCTATATCAGCTGAAATTTTTGCAGCTTCATTCTCCTCAAGATACTTATTATCTTGTGTAATTGCTTTGAATCTGATATTTTTTCTATGCACTCCTTTTTTTTTTTGACAATACCAGGGTTTTCCCCCATGTCTGGACTGGATAATAGAGTAGGGGATAAACTGCCTTGCGGCAACTCAGCCTCTAAACCATCAGACTCTTCCTCCACTTCAAAAGATTTGGACAAAATAGTCTCATTTGGAATCTCCTGCTCTTCCCAATAGTTACCATCTTCCTCCTGCTCTGAATTTTCTGATAAATGATTTAGCCTATCTTCTGAAACAAATGCAGCATTATGGGCGCAAAGCTCTTCCCCCAAGTTCGAAAATTGCTTAAAATTTCCATCAAAATTGACATGCTCAGAGCTTGCAAAATTATCCTTGTTAGATTTTTGAGTGAATTGCAAATCCGGAGCCATATCTGCATTATCATTAGGAGTCTCTGGTTGAAAAGGATGTGTCCCTGTAGTATCCCCTTGTTCTTCATTTTCTAAATCAGCTAGTAAGTGAAATTGATTATCAGAAAATCTAGCACTTTCATTGTCAGCAGCATGACCTTGAGTTTGCCCATTCTTTTTAACCCATTTCTGTTTCTCCGGATAACTCATAGGCAACTTTTCAGCTTGAAATTCAGAGGGATTAACTTCCACTTCCTTTTCTTTTCTGTTATTCAGAACCTTTGAGACTGCCTCTAACTTATTAAAATCATTCTTGGTAGCATTCCACCTTGGCTTTGGTTTATTACCATTTACATAACATTCCTTCTCATCATGTCCTAAATGCTTACAGTCCATACAATATTTTGGTTGCCTTTCATAGATAACTTTTTGAAGCCGTTTTTCCTCCCCAATGCCAATCCAGAGATCATCTATCTTGGGTCTGAGCAGATCAATCTCCACACATATTCTAGCAACTGATAACCTAGTTCCATCAGCCGTACCCTCGTCAATTTTTATTGGTTTCCCGATAATCCTGGCTATAGAGAAAAGACTGCATTTGTTGAACATGTGGATTGGTAAATCAGGAAGCTGCACCCAAATCGGAACCACTGAAGACTCTGATTCATAAGAAAAATGGGGTGACCATTTAAAGATCCTTAGAGCCACTCCTCCTATAAACCAAAGGCCACGCCCCCAGATGCGAGCCATGTCTTCATTTGAGGTTAAATGGATGAAAATATAGCCTACCCGTAAGAATCTGATATTGAAATTGCTAGATAACCCTAGATTGTCAAAGGCTTGGAGGACAATTGCTTGACTAGGCCGCCAACCCGAAAACTTCCCAATCAGAGCAAATTGATATGGTTCCGCCAAATTTAGTATTTCCTCCTCAGAATAGAAGACCCCAGGCTTGTTATTGTAGATTGTGATTGGCTTGAAAGAAGTCCCCACATCATCGAAGCTTTTTTTAAGTGTACGAGGAGAAGTTGGCTTCACAATCGACGCATATGAAACACGAACAGGAGATGTCTTCGCAATCTTGGGAGGATTAACAGAATCAGGATTTTGCTTATCCACCATCGTCAGAGAAGGATTTGAAAATATATGAGATTGGGACGCCACCGGCATCTCCTTTGCAGTCGCTGATGATGGAGAGGCGTTGTCGGAGATCTGTCGATCTACCTCTCGCGAGGAGACCAAAGGTGGAAAAGAGGAGGAGGCGATGAGTGGAGGGGGTATTTCAGATTTGACGCTGGCGCCCTAGGGCCACCGGCGGCTTGCGCCACCATCTCCGGACGCGCGCGCCCAGAGCGAAAATTTTTTCGCCTTTGAATCGCCCGAAGAAGAAAAATAGTCCCACTTACACAACTTTCTTCTATTAAATTTCATTTTTATAAACTTAATTAAATGCCTTGACTTGTTTGAATCATTCATCAATGACATGTACATGCATCTGCTATTTCGTTAAAATTTATGTCATGTCATTCATGTTTAAGTTTATGCATGATTTAGAATGGTTATAGGAAAAAGACAAATTAAAACTTGAACAACCTAATATTAGGTGGAGGTGAGATGATAGTATGTTAGGGAAGCCCTTCTAATAAGGTCAAGTAAGGTAAGGCATACCCTATTTGGTCTGTTTAGTCTGGTGGAACTAGATGAAGCTACCGATCCAAAACCTAAGCTAGTTAGACCAAAATTTTTCAAGAAGTAATTTGAAAATGAATTTTCGGTAAAAGGCTTTGTCAAGGAAAGGGTTGTTGCTCCAATAAGGCTACTGCCAAAGAAGTCCTCTGTGCCTCACCAAGACCTGGAAACCGATTATCGAAAATCAAATTCAATTTACTATTTGATAAATTTGAATCTAACACAAGATTTTAATTAACTCTTAGATTTAATTCAAAGAAAAATTTAAACATCTCACAATACACTCATAAGGCAACCATGCTTGCTTGTACTGAGACATCTAGAATGGGTGAGATGTTAAGGACTAATAAATTGAAAAATATCTTTCAAAATTGTTTTCCAAAACTCTTAGAATATTTTTCTAAAAAACTATTTTCAAAATAGTGCTTTAACATAATAATATTTTTATGGATTTTATGATTGTTTGATTGTTTATACATATTATACGTTTTCAAAAGTATATCTTTTCAAAAATGTTTGACCTACACAATTAGACATAATCCTCTTAGGTCAACACTAAAGTCCCTTAAGGCACTTAGATAGAGTCAAACGATGTTGGTGTCAGGGGAGTTTTTTTCCAAAGTTTTTTGAATCTTTCGAAAATTATGCTTTAAAAATCCTTATCACTTCAAAATGTTTTTCGAAAACAGTGCTTTAAATCACTATCACATATGTTTTCGAAAAAGCTTATGCTTTAAAAATTATTCTCATTCCAAATTGAATTTTCTAAAAAAAATATATCATCTTGAAAATTACAATACTGTCATTCAAAGCTATTCTTTTGATTTTGGTAAAACCTAAAGACACAGAGGAAATCTTCATCATGATCTACAAAGACTCCTAGGATATGTCAAATTTAGGGGGAGTCTAAGTCAAAAGAAAACTTTCTGACAAGTATTTTTCTAAATTTTTTTCTGGCAATTATTTTTGAAATTATTAAATAATTCTTTTGATCTGAACCAAATCCTAAAAGACTCAAAGGAAGAGTACTTGTGGTCAATAAGCTTCCTAGGACTGGGTCAAGTTTAGGGGGAGGTAAAATTAAAAGAGTTATTAAACATTTCAAAATAATATGTTTTCTTGCACTATATTTTCAAAATTTTGTTGAAAACATAAGTAATTTGTCTTTCAAAATACTATTATTTTGTCTTTCAAAATTTTTTCTGGCTTATAAAATCGTCTTGAAATACTTTTTGAAATAATATTTACTTGAGTTTAGAGAATTTCCAAGACACTTAGGGAAATGCTCTTGTAGTTAACAAGGGTTCCTAGGATTGTGTCAGACTGGAAAAGAAACCAAGTCAAGTAAAATATTATGTTTTCAAAATAATATTTATCTAAGTACTCTCAAAATATAAGTCAAGTGATAGTTTTAAAAACAAAGTCAAGTAAAAATATAAGTACTTTCAATATCATAATAATAATTTTCAAAGTACTAATAGTTTCAAAAGAACTTATATTTTTATTAAAAGAACTTATATTTTTTCCAAAGAACTTATATTTTTCTAAAGTACTTATGTTTTTCTAAAGTACTTATGTTTTTCAAATTCATAATATTTTCCAAAGTACTTGAATTTTTTCTCAAAACGCTCAATATATCTTTCAAAAGTACTTACATTTTTCAAAAAAAAAATTCAAGTCCTTTCAAAAGGAAAAATTGTTATTGTTGATGCAAGTATTTTTATTGATTTTTGATGTATGACAAAGGGGGAGAGTGCGTTTAAGTTAGAAATTTTTTATTTCTTTTCCAAAGGATCAAATGAAATCAAAAAGTTTTTCAAAAAGGGAGAGAGTGAGCTTAAGTTAGAAATTTTTTTTCCCAAAGGATAGAGAGCTTTCCCAAAGGATCAAAATTTATTTTCAAAACTTAGACTTTTTTTTCAAGGATTATAATTTAGCCCTTTCAACCAATCTAACTTAAGATATTGTCAAACATCAAAAAGGGAGAGATTATTGGTGCAAGATGCATCAGTGATGTCCTCATCTAAGTGTTTCAATGTTTGACAATATGCTTAAGTCAGTGATAAATTGAACAAGGGAAGGGTAGTCAAGAAAACTGGACAAAAGTGAACCAAAGTCCTAGTTATCCTAGGCACGAAGTCCTAGTTCGAAGAATTGGGCACTAAGTCCTGATCATGGATTGGGCACTAAGTCCTGACCGAGGGTTGGGCATCGAAGACCTGGTTCGAGGAATTGGGCACGAAATCCTGGCCGAGGGTTGGGCACCGAAGACCTGGTTCGAAGAATTGGGCACGAAGTCCTGGCCGAGGGTTGGGCACCGAAGTCCTGGACCTAGGGTTTGGGCACGAAGTCTTGGTTCGAGGGATTGAGCAACTTAGCTGAGCGATGACTAAGGATAGAGACAGGTCGAGGGTCGGACATCTTGAGATCCGAGAGTCTCGAAGGCTAAGCAAAATTCCACCCGAATGGACTGGGTGGCAACCATCTCCTGAAAGGAGTAGGTTGAAGGCGTGTTCCCGAGGGTGAGAACTTAGGCGTCGGTTCGACCTAGGGTTTCACAGAAATTCGAAGTCAGAACCATTTCGTTAAGGCTAAGATTATATATGTGTTTGCCTTGTATTTATGTATCTTGCAGGTACCTAAAACTGAAGAGAAAGCAGGCAAACAAACACAAAGAGGCTGAAAAATAGCTTCCCACGGCGCCCCCATTGATACAGGCGCCCCTATTAACTCAGGCGCCTAAATGAATCAGGCGCCTCCTTCAATATAAGTGCCCAATAAGGTAGGTTTATCAGCTTTGCGGGTTCAGCGCGAGGATGAGCTTTGACCAAGGTTTGTGAGGCTCCCCATAGCATCATGGGCGCCCTAGACAAGGCTATAAAAGGGGCTTCGACCCCTCAACTCAAAACACAACTTCCACGATCATGCTGAGCATTCCGAGCTAAAGAAAAGTGCTAGAGATGAAGTCCTGTGACCAAGGAGGCTCCAGGAGGAAGTGCGCAGCACTTCGGAGGTCTAGATCGGTCGGGTGTTCGACTTTTAGATTTTGGTTTGATTTACTTTTCTACAATTACATTCAGTATATTTTTTATTGTAAATCGTACACTGTAAGATGGGTTTCTCCGCCTCCAAAAAGTCTAGAAAGGAGACCATTAGTGGACGGACATTCCCGTGCTTAGGCCTTGAATGTACTGACCCTGGGGGGTTGGGAACCAAGTAAATCCCGTGTGTACAAGTCTCATTGTTTTCTTCGTTCTTTCTATTTTCCGCCGCACTAACTCTGAGTCTAGAACGAAGATCCGAAAGACGAGTTTTTCTACGAAGTTTCCGCGAGATTTTTACGGTCGATATTCACCCCCCCCCCTCTATCGACGGCACCAACAGTTCTGATCGGTTTTACTGACCAATCAGGGACTAGGGGATCAGTCACCAGACCGATCCCTAACCTTACTGGAAATTCAGACAAAATCTCTGATCGGTCTCACTGACTGATCAAGGAAGTGACTGATCGGTCCAGCTGACCGATCAACCTAATGCCTGATCGATCAAGCTCCATCCTGATCGGTCTAGGCTGGTGCTGATCGGTCGCACTGACCAATCAGATTTCTTTCTGTGAACACACAGAATGTTTTCTGATCGATCACCAGACCGTTCAGAAAACCTTATATTTCCTCAGAAGCTTTTTGGATCGGTCAACAGACCGATCAGACATCAAGAGAGTTTGTGCCAACTCCCTGATCGGATATCAGATTGATCCAACCAACTTTGCTCTGATCTTTTGATTAATTCATGTCCAATTCTGACCATGACTAACTCAAGTTAAACCCTGAGTCTAGTGAACAGGATCCCTTGCCCTCTCTGACTCAGTCTGGTCCGGAGAACGAGCTACTGAGCCCTCTCCGACTTATCCCAGTCCAGAGAACTAGCTACCGAGCCCTCTTTGAACAGAGTCCGGAGAACGAGCTACCGAGTCCTCTCTGACCTAAGTTCGGAGAACGAGCTACCGAACCCTCTCCGACTCATCCTAGTCCAGAGAACGAGCTACCGAGCCCTCTCCGACTCATCCTGGTCCAGAGAACGAGCTACCGAGCCCTCTCTAACCTAAGTCTGGAGAACGAGCTACTGAGTCCTCTCCGACTCAACCCGGTCCAGAGAACGAGCTACCGAGCCCTCTCTGACCTAAGTTCGGACAACGAGCTACCGAGCCCTCTCTGACCATCTCAGTCCAGAGAATGAGCTACCGAGCCCTCTCTGACCAAGGTCCGGAGAATGAGCTACCGAGCCCTCTCCGACTCATCTCGGTCCAAAGAACGAGCTACCGAGCCCTCTCTGATCAGTACACTTAATCTGAACTTAACTATCTGATCTCACATCTCACTCAACCGAACTTAAATCGATGTCAACATCAAAACAACAATCAGGTCAGACTGCATCAACAATCTCCGCCTTTTTGTTGTTTGACAACACGATTTAAGTTTAGGTATCAGGTGAAAATAAGAGTCAAGTTTATTATTGCAAGGGAATCAAAATCCTCCCCCTACAATAGTTAAGTTCGTTAACAGATAAAGAAAACAAATCCTAAACTTAACTAACCATCCTCTCCCCCTTTGTCAAACACCAAAAGGGGTGTAGACCGGTTATTAAGATCATAATCTCCCCCTTAAAACAAGGGTCTCTCCCCAAACCAAAAGAAACGATGAGTAATGTTGAATGGCATATGAAAAGCATATAGCAGAAATATATCATGGTACAATACGTATATGCATCATATGACACGAAGTAATGGAGTAAGGAGTAAAATAGAGCTGATAACTGAAATAAAACTGAAACAAACAAGCATAGCATAATGTTATCAGTCACACATAGTCAGAAGACAATATCAATCAACAGTCATAAGTCAAAGCTGAGATCAAAAGTATCGTCGGGAGCACGTGGAACATCAAACTGCATCGGATCAAATGCAGGTATATCAGTGTCAAATGTAGGTATATCATCAGGGAGAGTCCTGATCGATCTCCTTGACCGATCAGGGAAAGGCCTGATCGGTCTGCTTGATCGATCAGGGAATATCCTGATCGGTCTGCGGACCGATCAGGTTTGTTGCTGTTCGATACAGAAAGATTTCTGATCGGTTTGTGGACCGATCAAACCAATTCCTGATCGATCACCATGACCGATCAGGGTGATTCCTAATCAATCTGTGGACCAATCAGATTTCAGATAAGTGTCTAAAACTCTGATACATTCCAGAAACTCCTGAGATCATTTCAGAAACTCCAGATAAGTGTTTGAAATCGTTTCAACCCCTTAAATCAAGTGAAAGGTCGTTTCCTTATGGATTTAAAATCCCAAACCAAGTTTGTATCAAGTTTGTATCAAAAACAATGCTCCAACCAATTTTACTTGATTAGAATATCCAAGTATGTTCTTGGAACCAAATACATATGTATTATGCATTGGTTTTCCCCATACTTGGTCAAATTAATGATCATTATCTCTTCAACCTCATTATTCAATGGATGCATTATACATTTTGAATAATTTGGTTAATCCTAACATCTCACCCCATTTTTAGCAATACAAAAATATTTTGTTAGAACTTATAGTTTGTGTGAGATGTCCCTAGCAATTAGGAATGACCGTGAAGGGTTTTTACCATGATCCTATTGTGCACTTCAATCCCCAACTCCCTCCTTAAAAAGCTAAATTCACTTTCGGGGAGTGGTTTGGTGAAAATGTCCGCTAGACTAGATTTTGACTCAACATGTGAGAGTACGATATCTCCTCTAGCAACATGATCTCTAATGAAGTGATGACACACTTCAATATGTTTGGTCCTTGAATTGTGGACTAGATTTTTTGTAAGGTTTATGGTGCTTATGTTGTCACACAACACTTGTACACCCTTGTAAGATAATCCATAGTCCTCTAAGGTGTGTATCATCCACAACAATTGTGATACACTCTCCCCCATGGCAATATACTCTGCCTTAGTCGTAGAGAGAGCAACACAATGTTGCTTCCGACTTGACCAACTTACCAAAGATGATCCTAAGAATTGGCAACCCCCACTTGTGCTTTTCCAATCCAACTTGCACCCAGCATAGTCGAAATCGGTATAACCTATCAAATCAAAAGACTCTGTACGGGGGTACCATAGACCAACTCCAATAGTGCCCTTAAGGTATCTCAAAATTCTCTTAACAGCAATCAAATGAGATTCCTTGGCACATACTTGGTACCTAGTGCATATACCCATAGCAAAAAGAATGTCCGGGCGACTCGCTGTGAGGTATAGCAAACTACCTATCATACTTCTATATTGGGTCAAATCAACTGGTTTCTCACTCTCATCATTATCTAATCGCGTGTTAGTCGCCATAAGAGTGGTTACCTCCTTTGAGTCACTCATATTGAATTTATTGAGCATCTCTTGAGTGTATTTGTATTGATGCACATGAATTCCTTCTCTTGTTTGTTTGATTTCAAGTCCAAGGAAGAAAGTCAATTCTCCCACTAGACTCATCTCAAACTCACTCTCCATGTGCTCAATGAACTCATTCAAATAGCCCTTGTTGTTGGAGCCACAAATTATGTCATCGACATATACTTGGGCTATAAAAATATTTTCACCATCTTTACGTAGAAATAATGTAGGGTCTATTTGACCTCTCACAAAGCCTTTTTCAATCAAAAATGTTGACAACCGCTCATACCAAGCACGAGGTACTTGTTTTAGCCCATAAAGAGTCTTCTTTAGCTTAAACACGTGGTTTGGAAATTCGAAATTTTCAAACCCCGGTGGTTGTTCAACATAGACCTCTTCTTTAATGAAACCATTTAAGAAGGCCGATTTCACATCTATTTGATAGAGTTTGAAACCTCTATGTGCTACAAATGCAAGCATCAATCAAATGGACTCCAATCGTGCCACGGGAGCATATGTCTTATCGTAATTAAGGCCTTCAACTTGACTATAGCCCTTGTCTACTAAGCGTGCCTTGTTTCTTACGATTTCTCCCTTATGGTTCAATTTGTTCTTGAAGACCCATTTAGTTCCAATAATTGTGGTCTTCTTAGGTCTAGGAACTAAGTCCCAAACTCGGCTTCTCTCAAATTGATTTAACTCATCTTGCATAGCAATAATCCAATCGGGATCATGTAATGCCTCGTCAACTACACTAGGTTCAATTTCAGAAATCAAGGCAACCTCATTAGCCTCATTCCTAAAGAATGATTAGTTCTAACCCCATGATGGATATCTCCAACAATTTGATCTTGGGGATGACTAGAGGCTAACCTAGTTTGCCTTGGTGTTGGAGGTGCTTCTTGGATGGTTTCACTAGACACAGGCTCAGACTCAGGGTCAGGCTGAGCTTCATGCAGTCTAGGCTCCCATCATCAGACTCATCCGCAACATCTCCAATATTTGGACTTTCATCCAACCTAATCTCCTAAGTTCGAATTGAACTCCTTCTACATCTCCTGAATGATCAATCACTTTTGGGATCTCCTCAAATATAACATCAGAAGATTCTTCAACTAACTTAGACTTCTTGTTGTAGACTCGGTAAGCTTTGCTGACAAGGGAATACCCGACAAGTATCCCTTCATCAGTTTTTGCTGTGAACTTTCCAAGATGATCCTTGGTGTTTAGAATGAACACCTTACACCCAAATACTCAGAGATGTCTAACTGTAGGCGGTCTTCCAAACCAAAGTTCATGGGGAGTCTTTCCTTAAAAACCTATGGATAAGAACTCGATTTTGCACATAGCAACCTGTGTTTACAGCTTCAACCCATAAGTAGCTCGGTAAGGAGTACTCATTAAATTTGTTTCGTGCAGCCTCTTGTAGGACTCGGTTCTTCCTCTCTACAACACCATTTTGCTGTGGTGTTCTAGGAGTAGAGAACTGATGTCTATATCCTTTCTCTTGACAAAATTCTAAAAACCTATGATTTTGAAATTCACCTCCATGATCACTCCTAATGGTTTTGATTGTTGTAGATTTTTCATTTTCAGTTCTTCTACAAAAAGAAATAAAAATGTCTAAGGTTTGGTCCTTATGTTTTAGAAAATAGGTTCATGTATATCTAGTATAATCATCAACAATCACAAAACAATATCTACTACCATTCAATGAAACTATGGTGCTGCAATCAAACAAGTCCATATGCAATAAATCTAAAGCAGTAGAAGTACTTACAACGCTTTTACCTTTATGAGATGCTTTTGTTTGCTTACTCATTTGACATGCATCACATAATTTTTCTTTTTCGTATTTGATGCTCGGTAATCCTCGTACAAGTCCCTTGTTGGCCAATTTCCGGATATTCTTCATGTTCACGTGAGCCAACCTCCGGTGCCAAAGCCAAGATTCTTCTTCTTTTGACATGAAACACTTAACAGAGGCATTAGTAGCACTTTTAAAAGAGACTTGATAAATGTTGTCTACACTTGTGCCTACTAGTACTGTGTCATGCGTGGCATTGTGTCTAACTAGATACTGACTTGGGTGAAATTCAATTGTGTATCCCGCATCGCACAATTGACTGACACTCAGGAGATTGAAAGTCATCCCCTTGACTAGAAGGGCATTCTTGATCCTAAGACATTCGGATATTTGAATGTCACCAATTCCTACAACCTTAAGACTACCATTGATACCAAATGAAACATTACCTCTACTTTTGCTTTGTAGGGTAGTAAATAACAATTTATCCCCGGTCATGTGTTTGGAGCACCCACTATCAATAAACCATGTTGATAGATGCTCCCCCTCAACCAATGCCTACACAATACGAAAGATAGATGATTTAGGTACCCAAACCTTGGGACCTAATGCACCTACAATGCAAGTATTTGGCACTTATGCCTTGGTCATTTTCTTCCTAAGTCCTTGAACCTTAGAAACATTTGATGATTTAAATTGAGTTCTAGACATCAATGACACAAAACTAGGCTCCTTAGGTTGGTAACCTATACCGGTCTTGTTGTAGATCGCTCTTTGGGAGTTGAGGATCATATCCAAGGTCTTAGAGCTAGTTGAAAATTTCCCAAGAAGATTCTTGAGTTTTTCAACTTCACTCTTTAAGGCCTTGTTCTCATCCTCAAGGACCTCAACATGCAAGTCATCTATTTCATCATCCTTAGAGGTTCTTAATTGTTCTACTTCTAACTTTAAGGATTTTACCTTGTCCTTAGATTTTTAAAGCAAAGTAGTCAAGCAAGCAATAGTTCTATAACACTTATCAAGTTCGGGAGAGATTACCTCTTCATCATCCGAAGATGATGAAGCTGCGGTTGAAGGATCACTTGACTCGTCACCACTCTCCATGTTTGAATCTTCTAATGCCATAAGAGTCACGTGGCGGGTGCTCTTCTCCTCCTCGGATGAGCTAGATGAGGACTCATCCCATGTGGCCTTTAATGCCTTCTTCTTCTTTGACTTCTCCTCCTTCTTCTTGAGCTTTAGACACTCACTTCTATAGTGCCCCTTGTTGCTACATCCATAACAAGTGATATTTGTTGGTGCAGGTAGCACCTAAGTCAAACCTGGGTTTTGATAATGGCAAAGGGTTCAGAAGTTAAGATGTTATTGGTGTCTAATGTGTTTACTAAGTGTGTAGGAAAGAAGCCCTATGTACACTAGGCAAAGAAGTCCTGGTCGAGGACTGTGCAAGAAGTCCTGGCAAAGGGCTGGGAAAAGAAGTCCTGGTCAAGGACTGGGCAAGAAGACATGACCGGAAGTCGGGCAAAGAAGTCCTGGTCGAGGACTGGGCACGAAGTCCTGGCAAAGGGCTGGGCACCGAAGACCTGACCGGAAGTTGGGCACGAAGACCTGGTCAGGTGGATCGGGCAAAAGTCCAACCGGAGGAGCCGGTTGGCAAAAGTTAAACTCTCCTGAGAAGAGTAGGTGAGGGCGCGTTCCCCGCCGAGGGAACAGTAGGTGTCGGTTCGACCTAGGTTTCCATTTGGGAGAGCCAAAGTCAGAACCAAGACAGCTACGGCTGTAAATATTGACTAATATTTTTGCTTTGGTTGTTTTGGAACTAACCTTGGTTGTAGGACGGAAGGAGTATGTGTCTGCAGCTCAGAATGTCCCAAAGGAAGGGGGTCAGAAGCTGGGCTAAGCGCCCGGGAGGTCCCGGGCGCCCAAGGTCAAAGCCAAATAAGCAAAGAAGCAAGAACGCTTCGAAATCACACTGGGCTAGGCGCCCGGGAGGTCCCGGGCGCCCAAGGCCAAAACCAAAGAGTAATCGAAGCAAAATTAGCCACGAAGACAGTGGACCAAGTCAAGCTAGGCGCCCAGGAGGTCCCAGGCGCCCCAGTTAGCTCCAGAGGCCGATTCGAAGGGGATAAGCGCTGACCGAGCTGCGGATGAAGGTTCTCTGATCTGAAGGCACGTGTTAGGCGCCCCCGACGTCCCAGGCGCCCCCAGGAGCACTATAAAAGGGGCTCGACCCCAAGGCTTCAAACACACAACTTTCTAACGCCTCCAAGCTTTTCGTTCAAGCGCTCTGCTCCTGCAAACTCCTATCTCGAGATTCCAGCGCCGACGATGACCCTCTACTCCGAAGTACGATCCACATCGGGCATTGGTAACGAAAAGTGTAACTCTTTTATTTACTGCAATATTCTTGTACCAAAATCTGTAAACCTTTGCGCGATTATAGAATTGCCCGCAGTAAACGGTCAAGGACCGTGGGCCTTGGAGTAGGAGCCGACCACGACTCCGAACCAAGTAAAAGACTTGTGTTCTTTGTGTGATTGTTTTGTTTTCCACTGCATTTACTTTTTCCTTAATCCGAAAAAAAAAGTTTTAACGATATTCACCCCCCCCCTCTATCGTTTTCTCGATCCAACAAGTGGTATCAAAGTGGGGTAGCTCAAATTTGGTGCAACCACCAATTTGGGAGTTTTTTCAAATTTTTATGAAATTTTTAATTTTTTTTCGATCGAATTTTTATCGTTAATCGAGGTTGGTGCAACACTACTCGATCGTTTCGTTTTAACTATTTTATGTAGGACCAGTGCCGTCGATAGAGGGGGGGTGAATATCGATTGTTTAAAAATCTTTCGGAATTCTTCGTAAAACTTCGTTCTTTCTAGACTTAGAATATTAGTAGCACAGCGAAAAATAGATAGAACTAACAAAAGCAAAGCAAAGGACACAGCGGATTTTTACTTGGTTCCCGACCCCCCAAGGTCAGTACATCCAAGGCCTATGCACGGGAATGCCCGTCCACTATTGGTCTCCTTCTCGGACTTTCTGGAGGCGGAGAAACCCGACTTACAGTGTAAGATCACAATAACAAATATAGTAAAGTAAGTACAGAATTAAATAACAGCAAACCAATAAGACAAAGTCTGAAGCTTGGCCGATCTGGACCTCCGAAGTGCCGCGCACTTCCTCCTGGAGCCTCCCGGTCGTAGAGCTTCGTCTCTAGCATGTTGTCATTGGTCAAAATGCTTGGAATCGATCTTGGAAGGTGTTGTTGAAGCAGAGGGGTCGAAGCCCCTTATATAGGCCTCCTGGGGGCGCCCTGGACGCTGGGGGCGCCCCGGAAGACTCGGTCAAATCTTATCCCTGCGCCAACCTCGCCGCAGCTGATAAGACCTTTGACCAGGGCGCCCCGGACTCTCCGGGCACCCCTGTGAAGGCTTATCTTGTGTTTCGACCCGAAATTGCAAAAACAGCTTTGAACCAGGGCGCCCCGGACGCTCCAGGCGCCCCGCTTGACACCTGTTCTGCCTGTTTCAACGAATCAGCTGATTTCCTCTTTAGCTCAGGGTGCCCTAGCTGTTGGGGGCGCCCTGGATGATGGGGGCGCCCTCAACACTGGGGGCGCCCTCCTTAAGCCTGCAAACCTGTTTTCTGCTTGCTTTGTCTCCGAATCTTGGTACCTGCAAGATACAAACACAAAGCATATATACATTTAATATTTGCCTTAGGGACTTGGTTCAGACTTCGGATTTGCACGAAACCCTAGGTCGAACCGGCACGAGTTCCTATCCCCGAGAACTCGTCCTTCACCTACTCCTTTCAGGAGACGGTTGCCACCCAGCCCTTCGGGTGGACTTTTGCTTAACTTTCGATACTTCCGGACCTCGAGACGCCCAAACCCTGACCCGTCTCTACTCCTGTCCTTAGTCATCGCTCAGCTAAGTTGCTTAGTCCCTCGGACCAAGACTTCATTCCCTAGCAATCCTTCGCCAGGTGCCTAGCAGTCCTTCGACAGGTCTTCTTTCCCTAGCAGTCCTTCGCCAGGTGCCTAGCAGCCCTTCGCTAGGTCTTTGTTACCAAGCGGTCCTTCGTCTGGTGCCTAGCAATCCTTCGCTAGGTCTTCTATGCCTAGCAGCCCTTCGCTAGGTGCCTAGCGGACCTTTGCTAGGTCTTGGGGTTTCGATACCTAGCAGCCCTTCGCTAGGTGCCTAGCAGCCCTTCGCTAGGTCTTAAGGTTTCGATACTTAGCAACCCTTCGCTAGGTGCCCAGCAGCCCTTCGCTGGGACTTAGAGTTTCGATGCCTAGATTAACTAGGACTTTTCTTCAGCTAAGGTTACTTCTTTTGCTCCCCTTTGTCTGTTCAATGTATCACTGACTTAAGTGTATTGTCAAACATTAAAATACTTAAAGAGGAACATCATTGATGCAGCTTGCACCAACAATCTCCCCCTTTTTGATGTTTGACAATAACTTAAGTTAGATTGGTTTAAGGGGCTAACTTACTATCCATGGGGAAAAATTGACTTTAGATTTGAAAATATTTTTGATCCTTTAGGAAAAATAAGAAAAGAATTTCTAACTTAAGCATACCTCTCCCCCTTTGTCATACATCAAAAAACACAAGAAAATCCTTGCACCAACAATGAGAAATTTTGATTCTTTTTGAAAATACTTGGTGTAGAAATTTTGAGAGCATTGTATTTTGAATGATATATTACATTTTTAAAAAAATGCATAATTTTGAAAAAGATGTTATGCGCTTTGAAAAATACAAGTACTTTGAAAATGATCTTTAACAACATGCAAGTACTTTTGAAAGAATTTGTAATTTTTTTTTGAAAAATATAAAGTACTTTTTGGAAAATGCATAACTTTTGAAAAAATGTTATTTTGGAAAATATAAATATTATGCCTATTTTTCAAGTACTAACTATTTTTGAAAGAGATGAGACTTTGAGAAATATAAGTAATTTTTGAAACATAATATTTTAGTTAACTAAGTTTATTTTCCAGCCTGACACAATCCTGGGAAACCTTGTTGACTACAAGGACATTTTCCTAAGTGTCCTGGAATTTCTTCAAACTCAAGTAAATATTGTTTCAAAGATAATTTCATAGGTCACACGAAAATAATAAACTAATAGTATTTTGAAAAACTACTTATGTTTCTAGCAGGATTTGAAAATACAGCGCATGAAAACATTTGAGATATTCAATAATTCTTTTAATTTGATCTCCCCCTAAACTTGATCCAGTCCTGGGAAGCTTGTTGACCACAAGTACTCTTCCTCTAAGTCTTAAGGTTTGATTCAAATTAAAGAAATTATCTAATAATTTCAAAACAATTAATTAAACAAAATTATTTCAGAAGTTTGATTTATACTCCCCCTAAAGTTGACACATCCTAGGAGTTCTTGTAGATTATGAAGTGGACTTTCCTCTGTGTCTTTAGGGTTTATCAAAATCAAACAAGACAGATAAATTTGACAACATAAACCTTTTTCGAAAAACACAAGTGATAACGATTTAAAGCTCAGTTTTCGAAAAGTATTTTCAAATAATAGTAATTTTGAAAGCCAAAAAAAATGAAAATCACTCCCCCTGTATCCGATCCCGTTTGACTCTATCTAAGTGCCTTAAGGAACTTTAGTGTTGTCCTAAGAGGCTTGTGTCTAATTGAGTAAGTCAAACAATTTTTGAAAAGATATAATTTTTTAAAAACGTATAATATGTATATTCAATCAAACAAGCATGAATTCCATAAAAACATTATTATGTTGAAATACTATTTTGAAAATATATTTTTAGAAAAATATTCTAATGATTTTGAAAAATAATTTTGAAAAATATTTTTCAATTTATTAGTCCTTAACATCTCACCCATTTTAGATGTATCAATACAACAAGCATGATTGCCTTATAAGTGTATTGTGAGATGCTTGAATCATTTTTCTTTAATTTATTTTTAATTCTAAGATTTAATTGAAGCTTGTGTTAGATTTGAATTTGACAAGAAGTAACTTGAATTTGAATTTCAAAAATTGGCTTCCAGGTCTTGGCGAGGCACTAGGCCTTCTTTGGCCGTAGCCTTATTGGATCATCAACCCTTTCCTTGACAAAGCCTTTTAATGAAATTTCATTTTCAAAATTATTTTTTGAAAAATTATGGTCTAACTAGTTTGGATCTTGGATCGGTAGCTTCGGCTAGTTTCACCAGTCTAAAGAGACCAAGTATACTTGACCTTATTAGAATTGGCTTCCCTAACGTACTATCATCTCACCGCCACCCAATACTAGGTTGATCAAGTTTCAATTATTCTTTTTCCTATAACCATTCTAATATATGCATAAAATTTAAATATGAATGACATGTCATATATTTAAAAGGAATAGCAAATGCATGGCATGACAATTATGCATGAGTCAAACAATTCAAGTCATTTTATTTAAGTTTCTAAGAATGTATCAAATTCTCGATTTGATACATGTCGAGTGAACCCGCGAATATGTCAACCCACTTTAACATATTTAATGTTATTAATTTTGATTGTTGAAGTTTGGGTAAGATTTTAGTTTAGTTTGAGTTTAAGTTATTTAAGATTTTAGTTGAATTCAGGTTAATTAAGAATTGATTGGATTAGAAAATTAATTAATCAATTGAGAATAAATGAATTTATGTTTCAATTAATTTGGATTAAAATAAATTTGAATTTGAATTTACTTTAAATTTGAATTTGAATTTAAGTTTGAATTTGAATTTAATTTAAATTTAAATTTGAATTTAATTTAAGTTTGAATTTGAATTTAATTTAACTTTGAATTTAATTTAAATTTCAATTTCAATTTAATTTAACATTGAATTTAATTTAAATTTGAATTTCGAATTTAATTTGAAATTCGAATTGAATTTAATTTGAATTTGAATAATTAAGTAAGTTTTAATTTTAAGTTAATTTAAATTAGATTTAACTTTAATAATAAAGATTTAATTAATTTTAATTTAATTTAATTAAGATTTAATTTGAGTTTAATTAAGATTTAATTTAAAATTTAATTAAGATTTAATTTGAATTTAATTAAGATTTTAATTAAGATTTAATTTGAATTTAATTAAGATTTTAATTAAGATTTAATTTGAAATTTAATTAAGATTTAATTTGAATTTAATTAAGATTTTAATTAAGATTTAATTTGAAATTTAATTAAGATTTTAATTAAGATTTAATTTGAAATTTAATTAAGATTTAATTAAGATTTAATTTGAATTTAATTAAGATTTTAATTAAGATTTATTTTGAAATTTAATTAAGATTTTACTTAAGATTTAATTTGAAATTTAAATAAGATTTAATTAAGATTTAATTTGAAATTTAATTAAGATTTTAATTAAGATTTAATTTGAAATTTAATTAAGATTTAATTAAGATTTAATTTGAAATTTAATTAAGATTTTAATTAAGATTTAATTTGAATTTAATTAAGATTTTAATTAAGATTTAATTTGAATTTTAATTAAGATTTTAATTATGATTTAATTTGAGATTTAATTAAGATTTAATTTGAAATTTAATTAAGATTTAATTAAGATTTAATTTGAATTTAATTAAGATTTTAATTAAGATTTAATTTGAAATTTAATTAGATTTAAATTAAGATTTAATTTGAAATTTAATTAAGATTTAATTTGAATTTAATTAAGATTTTAATTAAGATTTAATTTGAAATTTAATTAATAATTGTGGGTTTAAATTCATCATTTTTATTATATCGAAAATGTCTTTTTCATTTTTATCATTCTTTTCAAGTTTTTCTAATAATTTTGATTTATTTGAATTTTTGTAATTTTTATTGATTATGGCCTTTATCTTAGAAAGTTCCATGTCCTCCTTAAGATTAGATCTTTCTATATCCTCACAGTAGGTGGAGTAGAATGGGCCAGTAGTTAAAGTTTTATAATAATATTCAATATTATCTATAATTAAGTTATCATCTAGGAGGATTTTATCTTCAAGAATATTTTCAACAAAATCTTCTTTATCCTCAAGATTTTCAATAATTTTAGGGTCATCTTTAGAATTATCTTTAAGGTTTTCAAATTTAAATTTGGAGTTATCCTTAGGATTTTCAAATTTGAATTCGGAATTATCCTTAGGATTTTCAAATTTGAATTCCAAATTATCCTTAGGATTAATTTTGTCTGAATTGAAATTATCAGAACTAATTTTATCAGAAAAATTATCAGAATTAATTTTCTCAGAATAGTTATCAGAATTAATTTTTTCAGATAAATTATCATAATTAATTGTATTAGATAAATTATCAGAATTAATTTTATCAGATAGATTATTAGAATTAATTTTATCAGATAAATTATCAGAGTTAATTTTATCAGATAAATTATCAGAATTAATTTTATCAGATAAATTATCAGAATTAACTTTATCAAATAAATTATCAAAATTAATTTTATTAATTTCTGAATTGATATTCTAAATTAAACAATTAATTTCTGATATTTTGATCATATTCACGTTTTGTAATTTAATATGCAAAAAGTTAATTTTACTATGCAGTAAATCTACTTTATCAGAAGAATTAACTACTTTATCACATGGCAGTGCAGGAACTTGTAAAATTTTTGGAACATAAATCTTGTGTACCTTCGCCGGACACTTGTTTTTGTAATGTCCGTATTTCTTGCATTTGAAGCATTGTACGTGACTTTTGTCCCTCCGGTTTCCTGGCGCTGGTGCCTCCTTTGCCACCGGTGATGTAGACCGAATCTTACGAGTAGGGCACTCATTTTTATAGTGCCCTCTCTCCCTGCACGTGAAACAAATAATATGGAATTTACAAATGGACATTTTAAATAAAATATACCTGATTCACCCCTGGGCTCCCCCTCAACTCCTGGCGTCGTTGCTCCGTCGGCGGTTAGTCTGGTGAAGAGCGGCTCGGCTCTGATACCACTTGTAGGACCGGTGCCGTCGATAGAGGGGGGGTGAATATCGATCGTTTAAAAATCTTTCGGAATTCTTCGTAAAAACTTCGTTCTTTCTAGACTTAGAATATTAGTAGCGCAGCAGAAAATAGATAGAACTAACAAAAGCAAAGCAAAGGACACAGCGGATTTTTACTTGGTTCCCGACCCCCCAAGGTCAGTACATCCAAGGCCTATGCACGGGAACGCCCGTGCACTATTGGTCTCCTTCCCAGACTTTCCGGAGGCGGAGAAACCCGACTTACAGTGTAAGATCACAATAACAAATATAGTAAAGTAAGTACAGAATTAAATAATAGCAAACCAACAAGACAAAGTCTGAAGCTTGGCCGATCTGGACCTCCGAAGTGCCGCGCACTTCCTCCTGGAGCCTCCCGGTCGTAGAGCTTCGTCTCTAGCGTATTGTCGTTGGTCAAAATGCTTGGAATCGATCTTGGAAGGTGTTGTTGAAGCAGAGGGGTCGAAGCCCCTTATATAGGCCTCCTGGGGGCGCCCTGGACGCTGGGGGCGCCCCGGAAGACTCGGTCAAATCTTATCCCTGCGCCGACCTCGCCGCAGCTGATAAGACCTTTGACCAGGGCGCCCCTGTGAAGGCTTATCCTGTGTTTCGACTTGAAACTGCAAAAACAGCTTTGAACCAGGGCGCCCCGCTTGACACCTGTTCTGCCTGTTTCAACGAATCAGCTGATTTCCTCTTTAGCTCAGGGCGCCCTGGCTGTTGGGGGCGCCCTGGATGATGGGGGCGCCCTCAACACTGGGGGCGCCCTCCTTAAGCCTGCAAACCTGTTTTCTGCTTGCTTTGTCTCCGAATCTTGGTACCTGCAAGATACAAACACAAAGCATATATACATTTAATATTTGCCTTAGGGACTTGGTTCGGACTTCGGATTTGCACGAAACCCTAGGTCGAACCGGCACGAGTTCCTATCCCCGAGAACTCACCCTTCACCTACTCCTTTCAGGAGACGGTTGCCACCCAGCCCTTCGGGTGGACTTTTGCTTAGCTTCCGATACTTCCGGACCTCGAGACGCCCAAACCCTGACCCGTCTCTACTCCTATCCTTAGTCATCGCTCAGCTAAGTTGCTTAGTCCTTCGGACCAAGACTTCATTCCCTAGCAATCCTTCGTCAGGTGCCTAGCAGTCCTTCGCCAGGTCTTCTTTCCCTAGCAGTCCTTCGCCAGGTGCCTAGCAGCCCTTCGCTAGGTCTTTGTTACCAAGCGGTCCTTCGCCTGGTGCCTAGCAATCCTTCGCTAGGTCTTCTATGCCTAGCAGCCCTTCGCTAGGTGCCTAGCAGACCTTCGCTAGGTCTTGGGGTTTCGATACCTAGCAGCCCTTCGCTAGGTGCCTAGCAGCCCTTCGCTAGGTCTTAAGGTTTCGATACCTAGCAACCCTTCGCTAGGTGCCCAGCAGCCCTTCGCTGGGACTTAGAGTTTCGATGCCTAGATTAACTAGGACTTTTCTTCAGCTAAGGTTACTTCTTTTGCTCCCCTTTGTCTGTTCAATGTATCACTGACTTAAGTGTATTATCAAACATTAAAATACTTAAAGAGGAACATCATTGATGCAGCTTGCACCAACATTTTATTCCCGCACTACTAATCCAAGACCAAGTCTTGGGACAGTTTTTTTTTGTTATTACTTCAGAAATTCTAAATGGTCATGCAAGCGGGTTTCAGTACAGCCAGACCACCACTCTTCAGTGTAGAGGACTTCTCCTACTGGAAGAGTCGAATGAAAGTCCACCTGAGTTTACATGTGGATCATAATCCAATCTGGTCTGGAAATCCTGAAAAATGCTGAAGGAGTGACACAGCCTTACACAGAATGGGATGTCTCATTGAAAAAGAAAATCGAGGCTAATGCTAAAGCAACCCCAGACACTCCAATGCGGTCTAACCAAAGAAGAGCTGAACCGAGTGGGACCATTCAACAGTGCAAAGGAACTCTGGGGTAAGTTGATCGAATTGCACGAAGGACCCTCCGACACCCGAATCAGCAAGAGGGACCTACTGCTGAACATGTTATACACAATCAAAATGAACGGTCGGCGAGTTAGCAGCCCAGCTCCATGCCAGAATCCAGGAGTTGATGAACGGTCTACATACAATCGGTCACAAGGTAGAAAATCGTGACCTGATCAGGTATACCCTAAACGCCTTCCCAAGAAATACTTTGTAGGCATCTATGGTAGATGCGTACAAAGTTTCAAGGGATCTTTCCAAAATCAAATTAGACGAGTTATTTTCTGAACTTGAATACCTGAGTAGACTAACTGCACCTTAGCCGAGAAAGACATTGCTTTTGTTGCAGGCAAAACAGGAAAGGTGGTCAAGAAGAAGCCTCAACCTGCACCCGAGTCTGACTCAGACTCAGACTCAGAAGACAGCGATGGGGATCTACCCAAGCTGGTGCGGCTAGCCCGGGACTACTACAAGGAATTGAAGAATCAGACCAACAGAAGAAAAGCCAGTCGAAAGAAGGATGATCCAACCGAACCATCCAAGACCAAATCCAACGTAACGTGCTACGAATGCAACAAGAAGGGACACTACAAGTCGGAGTGCCCTAATCTGAAAGAAGCCAAGAAGACAAGAAGGAAGAAGGCTCTTCAAGCAACATGGGACGAGTCTTCATCCGAAGAAGAAGAAGAGGCCCCACAATCGAACCTGCTCGCCTTGACTTCTTCGGAAGAAATCGACACCAGATCAGAATTGGAACCGGACGACGGAAAGCTCACCATTTCGGAAGACGGCAAAATAACTGTAAGTGGTTATTCAAAAGTTGAATTAGCAGAATTAATTGCTTACCTATCTAGTAACTTGGCGAAAGCCAAAATTCGAGTCAAGTCTCTCCGACAGGAAGTAAAACTCCTGAAAGAGGGCACTGACTCTAGATCTTTGACTGAAAAGGTTCAAGAAGGAACCTCTACTCAAGTTGAAAAGCTTGAGAAAGAGAACTCCTCCTTGAAAACTCAAGTCAAGGACCTTAGAGCAGCTTTGGAACGATTCACTTCGGGTTCCAAGGGTCTTGATATGATCCTTAGAAAACAGAAGTCCGTTCTAAATCGATCCGGGTTAGGGTATCGAACCAAGGCTAGACAAAGGTCATATTATACTGTACTGAATCAGTCTAGACCCAAAGTTCAGGCATGGGTACCCAAACTTTGCCTGAGCAACCAAGCTGGACCAAACCAGTATTGGATCCCTAAGGACAAGATTCATATCTTGCCTAATCATTACCGTGGCTTTAGTCCAGGGGGAGCCAACTTAAAAACCATTTTTATAGTTAAATAAATTCTTTTTCTTATTGTAAAATTGCATGCTTGCTTGTTTATTTACTTACTGCAATTTACCATGCTTAGACCTAGGACTGGTTAGATTAAGGACTAAATCGATTAACTGAAATTTGAACAACATAGTATTGGGTGGAGGTGAGATGATAATACGTTAGGGAAACCATTTTGGCGGAACTAGCCGAAGCTACCCATCTAAGACCCAAACTAGTTAGACCAAAATCTTTCAAGGAGTAACTTGAAAATGGATTTTCAATAAATGACTTTATCAAGGAAAGGGTTGATGATCCAATAAGGTTACGGCCAAAGAAGGCCTAGTGCCTCGGCAAGACCTGGAAGCTGATTATTGAAAACCAAATTCACTTTACTATTGTCAGATTTGAATCTAACACAGATCTCAATTAATCTTAGATTCAACCATTGTTTTCAAAAATAATTTTTAAAACATAATTAATTGGTTTTTCAAAATTAAGTTAATTGTTCAAAACTAATCATAGTTTTTCAAAATAAAATCTTTACTTTTATTAAAACCTATCTCACAAAAACCCATAGGGTGCGTTTGGTTGAGGGTGTTCTTTGATAACCTTGGGCATGTGATTACCAGGTAATCACATAACCAAGGTTATAGGGAATAAGATATAACCTAATGCTGTTTGGTTTAATCTTTGGTAATGGGACAAAAACTTGTTTGGTTGAAGGTTTTAATATATAACCTAATATGACAATTACTATATTACCCTTAATAAATATACTCTTAAAGAGTAGTTGTTTTAAAATATAGTTGAGGTAAAAGAACGTCATTTTTCGATTCTTTACTGTGATATATATTCATGTTAATTTGTTTTCTCGAGCAAACTATAGATTTAGTATTGGATGATTTTATCGCGACAGATTTGAAAAAGAGGGAAGTTGTTCTGAAAACAAAAGAAAAGATAAACATTAATGAAGTAAAAATACTGTTTTTTATGCACTAAATTCCCTTCACATTTGCATCAACTAATAATGGAACCTTTTTCTCCAGTGGGATAAGACGATAAGTGCTCATGGCACTATTTTAACTAATTAACAAAGAATTATGAGCAACATCTATTAAAACAAATCCTTTTTCCATTAATCATTAAAAGAGCATCCATTACATTTTACCTTGAGAATACTTTTATTTCAGCACTGCTGTAAACAGTTAACATTCACAATTAGACAGCCAAAGAGGATAACACTTTTGAGTTGTGATAAACAAACTAATGCATTCAGCAATTCAACTAATTTTCAAGAACTGATCCTTTCCCATTAGATTGAATGAAAAGCTTGTGCCAACAAAAGAGGGAAAAGAAAGGAGTTGTTGTTGATTGAATCGTGATCTTCTTGTCTGTAAAACTCTTTTCTCAGTGATTCATCCGCAAAAATCAAACAAACACCTGAAAGATTGGAGGTTAGCATCCTTTGGTTCTCTTAATTGTGCAAAACAACAAAAATTTATCAGCACACATGTATATTAGTATTAATAAAATGAAGAAATATAAGTCAGTTTATTCTCTAATTTAACTGTGATCATGAAATTATTACTGCAACAAAGCATCATTTAATATATAAAGTAGATGCAACATCTAAGACATAGATTTACTAGTAAGGGCAACACAAATTAAACAAGTGAGCTCCCATGTTCTTAGATTGCAACTAATTCTTGAACAAAACGACCTGCAAGGAAGGATTTCAAGAGAAGAGAAAGAAAAAGAAAAAACTCACTGTCGTGAAGGTGGCCTAGGAGTGAATAAAGGACTAAATACCAGGGCTCCTCAGAGCGATGAACTTCAGCCTCTTTCTGGACCTTCTCATTCTCCAAGCGAGAAGTTCTTGCACTTAGACTATATACCTCAATAAAAGAAATGTCAACAGATTTCAATTCAAGATCAGAACAATATAAGTGGAAGAAACTATTCATAGATGAAGCTGTAGGTACAGGTGGAGGGATCATCGGCTTCATGAGGTGCAGGGCACATCGGGTTCAGCCTCAAACAGAAGATTATACACAGAAGATATCATACACAGAATATATCATACACAGAAATTCTACACAGAAATTAATCTGCTGCATACGTCAATAGATAGAAATAATTCAAAAAGACATTCATCCTCTTCTTGCGTATAAATATCAAAATCATCTTCATCTCCTGCCTTACTGCTAATCGATCCATATCAGCCTATCATGAAAATAAGACAACGAATAGTATTTAATTAGAAGCATATCAAGGTAGCTATCACAAAAAATATGATAAAATTACCCTTATGAATAGGGGTAACGATGAATTAGTGTGATCGACAAAGCAATAAAAACAAAAATCAGTGGTAAAACAATCATTTCCTTAAAAACACAACTAACATATATCAGTGTCATAGAATAATTAGATTGCATAAAGGCGTATTAAGAACATGCATAGGTTTCTTATTCAAACACCAAATTGCCTTGAATGAACACATTCTATGTTCAACCAGTTCCAGGTATGACTCCTAGCTTTAGCATCTATGGCACATAGCATACAGTAGTGGAGAATATAAAAAAAAAAAGAGACAAATATGGAGTAGCTAGAAATAGAGGAACATGAGAGAAAGTAGAAGAAAAACCTTATGTTTGTATGTCTTGTTCCTCAAACGTTCATAATGACAAAGCTGATCTATTAAAGTAAATCAGAGAAAAAACAGTTTAAGCTTTATAACATACTGGCAAATATAAATATACAAGTAGAAATGGATAGAAGGAAAAGAACAGACATCATCTGCAAACTTGTGATCCTGCAGTTTTTGAGCAAGTTACAAAGAATGTTGTGCGATGAATATGGGCTCGCAAATCAAAGATCAACCTTGTTGGAGCTCATATTAACATTTTCACTGGTGAGTGGACTCAAAAGGTATTGTTTCTCTCGTCTTTATTTTCATAATAATGGATTTAGATTTATATTGTTATGATCAGTGCACGATTGCAAGTTTTATATTCAAAGACATGATAACCTTTTTTCATACATCATTCCATGATAACTTTTTTTCATGCATCATTCCCTGGACTCCAAGCACAGATAGTATGGACTCTGTTGTAAATGGAAGGATGTGAAACAAGCTACAACCCGTCAACAGCTTACAACTGCTTAGAGTACATGAGAACCTTAGACTCATATCAAGTGCTTTTTAAGTGCTGATCCTTATGGTTCATTGTTTCAAGACTTTCCAACATTTTTCATACTTAAAACATGTTTGTTTGCAATTTTTGCATGGGATTTTTCAATTAAGGCATGGAAATATTATGCTTTAAGCTTTTGAGTGGTTATCCCAATATTTTGAATTACAATGCTCCCATTTGTCTCCATGCAGGATGCTGGGATAGGAACGAGCATTGATTCTTTCTATGAATACCTTTTGAAGGCATGTTTGCTTACTTAATAAATTCTAAATTCATGGGAAAAAATCAGGAACATGAAAATAAGCATGGGAATCCTGTGAATGCCTATGAACACGAAAATATTTTCTCGAGATGGACCACGGTAGCATAGAACAAAGATTCTAGAGAAGGGAAGGAAAACCTGGAGGTTGTGATCGTGCGCTGCTAGGATCTCGAGACTGTGATCGCCCTTCGAATCGGAGCGTGGAGTCGCGTAGAGTCGCCGCTGTGAATCGCCTCTGCTAGGGCTGAGAATCGCCTCTGCTCGCGTGGACTCAGGAGTCGCCGCTGTGAATCACCTCTGCTAGGGTTGGGAATAGCCTCTGGTCGCGTGGAGTCGGGACTCGGGAATCGCCTCTGCTCGTTGGAACGCGAAGAGTCGGGAGTCGCTGGCGGAGTGGGCGCGTGAGTGAAGGAAATAGCATTTATTAGGGTAGCCTTGTAATTAAATTAATTGTTAGGGGTATCTGTGTCATAAATAAGAAATACTGAAGGGTAATTTTGGAAAGAAAACTGTCTTAACCCCGGAATTGAGAAAAACCAGGCTTTCCCTTGGTTTTCTGATTCCGGGTTATATGACCCCTTTTGCTGATGTGGTGGGTATATTTGATTACCTGGGAATTCTTCATTACCTAAACCAAACAAGGTTATCAATGATAACCTTGGACAAATAACCAAGATTATCACTGATCACCCTGAACCAAACGCACCCATAAGGTTAACGTGATTGATAACTCTAGATTGGGTGAGACAGACTAGGTTATGAAAATCAATTTAGGCTATCCTTGATTCTAATTGGATCTAAATCAACAAACTCTTTATGTGTAGGAACATAAAGATTTGGATCAATAGATGTTGGATAGCGGGTGCTCCAGACACATGACTGGGGACAAATTGAAATTCACCAAACTCATGTTCAAGAACCTAGGCTCAGTAGCATTTGGCAACAATGCTACACTCAAAGTCATTGGGTCAGGTAACATTGAACCCAAATCTGATTTTGTCATTAAAAAGGTACTTTTGGTTGAAAACTTTAAATTTAACTTGCTTAGTATAAGTCAATTGTGTGATACTGGATATGTAGTTACCTTTACCAACTCTAACTGCCTGATTAGAAACTTGCAACACTTAGAAATCATGCTTAAGGGCACTAGGAAAAATAATGTTTACACTATAAACCTACCCCTAGTACCTAAATGCCTCTTAACTTAGTTAGAAGAATCAAACCTCTGGCATAGGAGATTAGGTCACACTAATCTGAGATTAATTTCAAAAATCACCCAACTTGGCCTAATTAAAGGAATACCTAAAATTAAGAACCATGAAAATATAATATGTGAATCATGCAACCAAGGTAAACAAACCAGGTCAAATCACAAACAAATTCAATCAGACCTAACTCAAACCACACTTGAGCTCCTGCACCTTGACTTATTTGATTCACATGGAGCCAAGTCACTAAGCGGAAACCGGTACTGCTTAGTAATTATTGATGATTACTCTAGGTTTACTTGGGTTAGGTTCCTAAAAACTAAAGATGAAACCCTAAACCTATTTATTGATTTTTGTAAGTTAATTGAAAATCAAAATGATGTCAAAATCAAAAGACTTAGGAGTGATCATGGGTGAGAGTTTGAAAATCAATGGTTCGAGGAATTTTATAGAATAAACGGGTATATACACGAATTTTCGTGTCCTAGAACACCCCAGCAAAATGGGATAGTATAATGGAAAAATAGAACCCTACAGGAAGCCGCTAGGACTATGCTCAATGAGTTCAACCTAGCTAATCAATTTTGGGCAGAAGCAATTAGCACGGCTTGCTATATCCAAAATAGGGTCCTAATTAACAAACGACATAATAAAACTCCCTATGAATTATACTACCATAGACTTCCAAACCTACATTACCTAAGGGTCTTTGGGTGCAAAGTTTATATCCTAAACACCAAGGACTATCTAGGTAAATTCCAGTCTAAGTCAACCCCAGGGGTCTTCTTAGGATATTCGACAACAAGCAGGGCCTATAGGGTCTACAATAAACAAACTAACAAAATTGAAGAAACAACAAATCTAATATTTGATGAGGAAACTAATTCAAAATCTAATAACCCAGATTTAAATCCATCAAATAGTGATCACGAAGATAATGAACAAATTATTGAACCACTAATTGAACCCCTAAATGAACTAACTACTGAGTCAATTGAACCAACCCAAGTAGTTGAACCAAATACTGAACCAAACCATCCAGCCAGACCTGAGGCTGAACCAAGTTCTAGAAAAATCAAGAAACCCAGACTCAGTCACCCAACTGATCAAATTGTGGGTGATCCAACCTTAGGAGTCAGAACTAGGTCTTCCTATAGAAATCTTAGTCAGATTGCACTAATTTCAAAAATTAAACCTAAGACTATAGAGGAAGCCTTACCTGATCCTGATTGGATCATAGCAATGCAAGAGGAGTTAGCCCAATTTGAAAGGAACCAAGTCTGGGAACTAATACATAAACCTGAGGGCAAATCCATTATTGACACTAAGTGGGTTTTTAGGAATAAGCTAAATGACCAAGGGGAAATAGTTAGAAATAAAGCCTGCTTAGTAGCTAAAGGGTTCAGTCAAGTCGAAGGGTTAGACTATGACGAAACCTATACCCCAGTAGCCAGACTTAAGTCCATTAGAATGTTGCTAGCCTTTGCAGCCCATAAAGGATTTAAACTCTACCAAATGGATGTAAAGTCAGCTTTTCTAAATGGATTTATTAGAGAAGAAGTCTATGTAGGACAACCCCCCGGTTTTGAGGACTTAGAAAAACCTGACCATGTTTACAAGTTCAATAAGGCACTGTATGGACTAAAACAAGCACCTAGGGCATGGTATCAACGCCTATCAACCTACCTCATTTCTAAGGAATTTAAACAAGGACAAATTGACTCAACTCTATTTATTAAGACCTTAAAAAAAGACATCTTTATTGCCCAAATCTACGTTGACAATATAATTTTTGGATCCACCAACTCAAATTTCTTAAAAGAATTTGTAAAAATAATGGAAAATGAATTCGAAATGAGCTTAGTTGGTGAGCTCAACTTCTTTTTAGGATTACAAATCAAGCAAACTATGGATGAAAATTATGTCCATCAATCCAAATATGCTAAGGAGTTAATAAAGAAATTCAAAATGGATAACTCCAAAAGCATAAGTACCCCTATGGCCACAAATGTAAAAATAGATAGTGACCCTGATGGTAAACCCGTAGACCTTAAACTATATAGAAGTATGATTGGTAGTCTACTTTACCTTACAGCCAACAAATCTGATATCCTTTTTGCTATAGGAATGTGTGCCAGATACCAAACCTGTACTAAGGAAACACACTTAGTAGCCCTAAAAAGAATACTTAGATACATCAAGGGCAGCCTAAATGTAGGGATTTGGTATCCTAGGACCTCAACTTTTGACCTGTCAGGATACTCGGATTCTGACTATGCTGGTTGTAAACTAGATAGAAAGAGTACAAGTGGAAGCTGCCAACTTTTAGGAAATAGTCTAGTAAGTTGGTGTAGCAGAAAGCAACACTATGTAGCTCTATCCACAACTGAAGCTGAGTATGTTGCTTTAGGAGAATGTGTAACACAACTCTTATGGATGATGCACACTCTTAAAGACTTCCAGCTTGACTACACCCAAACCCAAGTCTACATTGATAATATAAGTTCAATTAATTTAACTAAGAACACAATCCAACACTCTAGAACTAAACACATAGAAGTTAAACACCACTTCGTAAGAGATCATGTAACCAAGGGTGAGATAGTCCTTAAGCATGTAGACTCAAAATCTAACTTAGCTGATATATTCACCAAACCCCTACCTGAGTCTGAGTTCAGCTTACTAAGAAGGCAATTAGGGTTATGCTTGGTAGAATAGGACTGCTCTAATTATATTTTTTCAAAAACTATTTTATTTTCTACAAAATCACTTCTTTATTTTCTTTATTTATTTAAAATGATTTTTCCGGCTTAGTTTTTTTTTAAAACTTACCCCCTTCAAAACTAGGGCTTTTTTGCAAAATGGACTTAGCCTAGGCCCTAACCCTAGAATTTCATGCACCTATAGATCTAGAAGCCAGCATCTCACAAGCACCTTAGGGTACTTTTGATTGATAACCTAGAATGGGTTGAGATGCTTAGGTGTATGCCTTGATTCAAGATGCTTTAAGTCAGTGCATCTGCAGTAATTGGAGCACTAAATACCAATTAAACAGTAATCAGGTTAAGTGTCAAGCATAGAAAATCTAACTTGATCAGATCACTTAACTTGACTAACCCTAGCGAAAGCTGCTGTTTATAACAGTCAGTAAGTAGTTAATTGGGTTAGACAGGACCCGAAAGCGAAAATTCAAATTAATTTGGTCCAGCTTAAATTTAGAATTGGTTCAGTACAACATCTTACTTTGATTACTCATTTTTTTGCTATATTTTTTTTTGATATATGGCAAAGGGGGAGAGATTGGAAAGGAGAGAAAAGAAGATTTCAAAATTTAATTTTTTCTTCAAAATTAAATCTTTTTTTCCAAAAACTTTTATCTCTTTTTTTCAAAAAGTAAAGTTCTTTAAGTACTTAAGTTCTTTTTGAAAGTTAATTTTCTAAGTACTTACTCTGAAAATTCTCTGGAAATTTTTTCTAAGTTCTAAATTCAAAATTGTACTTGAAAAATATTTCTAAGTATTTAAACTGCTTGAAAATTTTCTAAGTGTTAAAACTTCAGAATAAGTTTAGAAAATTTTCTAAAGTGCAAAAACTAAGTATTTTGGAAATTATTTTCGAAATTACTTGTTTTCAAAAATTATTCTAAGTACTTACTCTAAATCTTTGGTGAAAATTTTCTAAAGTGCAAAGTTCAAAATTCTCCTGAAAATTTTCCAAGTGCCCAACTCAAAATACCTTTTGGAAAATGTTTTCTAACTTAAAAACATTTTCTTGAAAATTTTCTAAGTATTGAAAACCTGAAAAACGTTTCACTTTTAGACTTAGAAACTTTTTCAAAAACCCCACAAACTTTTGAAAAACTCAGGGGGAGATTTCTTCCAAAGGGAGGAAATTAACTTTGGTACTTTACCTACTTATCTGTATGATTAACTTAACTTTTTGAACCGGGTTGCCATAAATCAAAAAGGGAGAGATTGTTGGTGCAGGCAGCACCTAAGTCAAACCTAGGTTTTGATAATGGCAAAGGGTTTAGAAGTTAAGATGTTATTGGTGTCTAATGTGTTTACTAAGTGTGCAGGAAAGAAGCCCTAGGTACACTAGGCAAAGAAGTCCTGGTCAAGGACTGGGCAAGAAGACCTGACCGAAAATTGGGCAAAGAAGTCCTGGTCGAGGACTGGGCATGAAGTCCTAGCAAAGGGCTGGGCACCGAAGACCTGACCGGAAGTTGGGCACGAAGACCTGGTCAGGTGGATCGGGCAAAAGTCCAACCGAAGGAACTAGTTGGGAAAAGGTAAACACTCCTGAGAGGAGTAGGTGAGGATGCGCTCCCCGAGGAACAGTAGGCGTCGGTTCGACCTAGGGTTCCATTTGGGAGACCCAAAGTCAGAACCAAGACAGCTACGGCTGTAAATATTGACTAATATTCTTGCTTTGGTTGTTTTGGAACTAACCTTGGTTGCAGGACCGAAGGAGTGTGTGTCTGCAGCTCAGAATGCCCCAAAGGAAGGGGGTAAGAAGCTGGGCTAGGCGCACGGGAGGTCCCGGGCGCCCAAGGTCAAAGCCAAAGAGTAATCGAAGCAAAATCAACCACGAAGCCAGCGGACCAAGTCAAGCTAGGTGCCCAGGAGGTCCCGGGTGCCCCAGTTAGCTCCAGAGCCCGATTTGAAGGGGATAAGCGATAACCGAGCTGCGGATGAAGGTTCTCCGATCTGAAGGCACATGTCAGGCGCCCCCGACGTCCCAGGCACCTCGAGGAGCACTATAAAAGGGGCTCGACCCCAAGGCTTCAAACACACAACTTTCTAACGCTTTCAAGCTTTTCGTTCAAGCGCTCTGCTCCGGCAAACTCCGATCTCAAGATTCCAACGCCGACGACGACCCTCTGCTCCGATGTACGATCCACATCGGGCGTCGATAACGAAAAGTGTAACTCTTTTATTTACTGCAATATTCTTATACCAAAATCTGTAAACCTTTGCGTGATTATAGAATTGCCCGCAGTAAACGGTCAAGGACCGTGGGCCTTGGAGTAGGAGCCGACCGCGACTCTGAACCAAATAAAAGACTTGTGTTCTTTGTGTGATTGTTTTGTTTTCCGCTGCATTTACTCTTTCCTTAATCCGAAGAAAAAGTTTTAACGATATTCACCCCCCCTCTATCATTTTCTCGATCCCACAATATTAGTTTTATTAACATTATTTTCACTTGTTTTACCTTTTCCCTTGTAACGTTGACTCTTCCTCATCATTCTTCTCACAAAGTTCGCCATTTCGGTTGATGAGGACTCGCTTCCGTCCTCATCGGATTCGGATGAAGAAGAAAAGACATCCTTCTCCTTCTTCTTTTCTTTCTTTTTCTTTCCTTTGTCCCCTGCAACAAGAGCAATACCCTTCTCTTTTGGGTCTTTGTTAGCAAGCTCATGTAGTTCCATTTCATAAAAGAAATCATCTAATTTTACAATGGAAAGGTCCTTGGATACCTTGTAGGCATCCACCATGGATGACCACAAGGGATTCCTAGGAAAGGACTTGAGTACATACCTTACGAGGTCACGATTCTCAACCTTCTCATTAATCAAGTGGAAATCCATTCTATGTTCTACATATAGTGGTATAGATTTGAAAAACATATGGTTTCAAAACTAGGTTTCAATGTTGATACATAACTTAAGTGTGTTTTGTGGGATTGTTGTGGTCGATAGAGAGGGTGAATATTGATTACGTATTTTTAGATAAATCAGATTCGATGCATTGGAAATAAATGTCGAAAACACGGCTAACACCTTATTTTGACTTGGTTCGAAGTCTGTGAAGGCTCCTACTCCAAGACCCACGGTTCTTGACTATTTTCGTTGGACAATATTATAATTTGTAAATGAAGTACAAGAATAATGATTAACTATATAAATGAAAATTATACTAACGACACTTGAAGGAAGAATTTCGTTGTAGAAGTGGCGTGTCCATAGTCCTCACTCGGCTAAGTCTTCTGCCCAATCTTTCGGATCAGGTCTTCATTGCCTAGTCCCCGACCAGGACTTTGTGCCCAATTCCTCGAACTAGGTCTTCATGCCTAACATTCGGTCAGATCTTCGATGCCTATCCCTCGGGCAGGACTTCGTGCTCAACCCTGCAGGTCAAGACTTTGTACCTAGGTTAACTAGGACTTTCCTGTACACTTAGCAAATTCATTAGATCATCACACAAACTTAACTTTTAACCCTTTGCCATTATCAAAACCAAGTTCGATCTGGTGCTTCCGGTAGAAAATCAAACACAATCTACAGTGACCATTAAAGCTCATCAGTCGACTGATGATGATACTAGTCGACTAATGTCGAGGGTAATACAAAAGCAGATTTCAGAGCTTGAAGAAGCCACAACCTGATTCTCTCAATTTTTTTTTGCTCGTTCTGAGATCTCCAAGCTTACAAACTCTCAATCTCTTCCTCTACAATTATTCTAATCTTGTAAGAGGAAGAGATCATCTTATAAAGGTTTCTCTACCTTTAAACTTGATTTGAAAAAGAGAAAAAGAATAGTGGAGTTTGGTTGTGTGGGTGTGGATCCTTGGATTAATCATCTCAAGGAGGTAAAGACCAAGTAAATCAAGGGAGTTAACATTATCTTCATTGTTATTATTTTTGTCTATCTTTTCTTGTGCTTTGGCTAAAATTTTATAGATAAAATCAAAGAGAAGCTATTCACTCCCTCTAGTTAGATGCAAAGGTCCCAATAAGAAGTCCTAGTGGGACTAGGCAAATCTAGTCGGGAACTAGGTGAAGTCCAAGTGAATCTGGGAGATCGTCATTGATAAGGTGGAAGTCTACTGAGAGACTAGACCTAACTGTGGTTAGAAAATGGAACTTCTAGTGAGACTAGGCAGACCTAGTTGAGAACTAGGTGAAGATAAAGGTAGGTTAGCAGGGAGATAAACACTTGGCGTAAGAGAAGTTCTAGTTGGGAACTAAGCAAGGAAAAGTCTAAGTCAGTCAAGGACTGACCGAAAACTTGATGAGGAAGACCTAACAGGTCACGTTTAACTGAAAGTTGGGCAAAATAACCCTAGACTTTGTTTAGACAAGTTAGGAAATGGGCAATCGATTAGGTAATCGATTAGCCCAATCTAATTGATGAGGTGATTGATTGGAGCATTATTTCTCACGAGAAACAAAATACCTGTAATCGATTTGGTAATTGATTAAGGGCAACACCAATCGATTAGGTGATCGATTGGTGGGCTTTTGTCGCAAGAATAGAAACCCTCTTAATCAATTAGGTGATCGATTAAGGGCTAGTCAATCAATCAGGTGATCGATCGATGACTGTGTTGCGTGAGAGCACAAAAAAGTGCTGAATCGATTGGGTAATCAATTAGAACCTTCTTAATCAATTAAGCTTCAAAAGCTAATTGTTGAACTACTAGATCTGACATGGTAATCAATTAGTAACCCTAGGTCGCGGGTATATAGGGTTGTCATGCAGGTTGAAGCTAGAAGTTCTTCCTCTCCTTCTTCACCCATTTTTGTACGCTTCTTGGGGACAAGTGTTGTTATATTTCCAAGCATCAAGGGGGTGATTCCAAATTTTTAAGAAAGCGAGATAAGAAAGATCTCATTGTTGTAAATTTTGTAAGATTTTTCATTTGTATTTGTTTGTTCTTGTTTGTTCTCTTATGCATTTCTTTGTGAGCTTGTACGAGGCTTCTTCACCTCCATGAAGGAGACTTTCATAGTAGATGTGAGAGTGAAGAAGAGTGAATCCTAGGATTAGTCTCCTTAAGGAGGTGGATACCAAGTAAAGAAGAATGTGTTATCATTGCTTAAGTTTTTCCACTGTAATAAATCTACATCAAGAAAAAATCAGAGCTAATCACCCTTAGCTCTCCTAGCGGTCCTAACAAAATGTAGATCCCCTTAATCATTTAAATCAAACGGTCAGATCTTTATCTCTCATTCCTCAACCAAAAGGATGGCTCTTATCAATATCTCCTTTATCACTTAAATCAAATGGCTATGATGAATTTCTCACACAAATGGATGGCCATGATCGGCCACCCCATTTCTCCTCTTCTCTTCAAGCGAACAAACTCACGAATAGAACAAAATCTCGATTTGTCGTAGGTGAGCCTGACGCTGCCTCCCCTTCTTCTTCTTCTCCATCACCACCGACTGGTGACTGGCGACTGGCGACCTCCTCTTCACAATTGTCGGTCGACCTCTCCTTCCTCTTCCCTATCTTCCCATGCAAATTCAAGAGGCAACGACAGTGGCATCCTTGATAGCAATTGTGAGTGGCAACGACGACACAACTCACTGGAGTGGTTCTCCGACATTTTGATCCCCTTCCGATGGTCCCATGAATTCCTACTAGAGTGGTGGCACTGGTAGGGGCAGCAGCGGTGGTGATTTCTGATCATCTTCATCTCATCAGCATGGTTCGCCTATCTGTTTCCCCTCTTCCGACGCCCCCTGGAACTCCTGTCAGAGCGGTTGCATTGGTAGGGCAGCAAGAAGCAACGACGGAGTGGTTCCATCTCCATCTCACCAACGTGGTTTGCCAGCGAGTTTCCCACGGTGTTGTTCTCGATTCTAGTTTCATCTGATCTGGCCAAGTTCACTGTGGTTCGCGTGGATAAAAGTACAAATCGACAGAGATAGATATCCCTTCATCTCTTCCGGTCAACTTCCATCGGAGTGGTTCTTTGGTGGAAGATTAGTATCATTGTTGTTGTCGATGTGAGTGCCACCAACATCTTCATTGTTGTCCACTAGAGCTGGTGGTTCGAGCGTCGGGCCCCAGTGTGACAGCTGGGGTAGTCACTTGTTTTGGTTGTAGATCAGGGGTTTGGATTGTTAGTTTATTTTCCTGTTTGATTATGGTACTTCATTTAGTTTCATTTATACATATTGATTATGTTAATGTTGATATTTGTGATATAGGGTGACCATGCGGTGCAGGTTCATCATTGTTGATTAGTTAGGATTTGTTCATTACATTAGGTTTAGAGAATAAAATCCCAACCCCTCAATTTCATATCTAGAAAATCCAAAGGCAATAGCAATTGATCTTATAGTTGTGATTTTATCGTTATACTTGTTGGGAGATGACCTGAGTTAGCTCTATACTACTTCTACTATGTTATTATTACTAACCATTAACTGCCGCATATGAATTCCTAAGATTAATGTCATATATGCCACATACAAAGAGATTTCCATGAGCAATTCAATAGTCCACAGAAAAGACTTCTTGAAGTGATATTTAAGACACCTAACTTATTAACTTAGATAATATAATTAAAATAAAATTAAACAAATGATAAATTAATTTTACAGACATTTTGAAAATATAATTTAAAGTGATAACATTTAGGAAAATTTTAAAAATTGTTAAGCATAAAAAAGTCAAAACTTGTAATGAAGAATATACTATTTTAGTATTTTGAAAAAGATAAACGCGCATTTGCCTTGTAATAACATCAGATCAGGTGGCTTAGCTCGGCCCAATAACGTGGCCCAATTCAGGCCATACCCGATATTGTAAAACCCAAACTTTTCGAACCCGATCCGACAAGACTTTTTATCGTCTCCTTCTCCCTCCCTCGCACACCACACGTTAAAAATCACACCTCTACGTCGGCTGCCACTATGCTCCTCGCACCTCCTCCTCCTCCTCCGCCGCCGCCGCTCGCCTCCGGCCGCTTTCTATATCCCCGAATCCTTCCACACCTGCACTTCGCTTCTCATGCCTCCATCTCCCCCGCTGCCTCCGCCTCAACCTCGGTCGCCGCTTCTTACCACTCAATTCTCACTTCCCTCGACTCCCGCCGCTACGACTTCTCTCCTCTTCTTGAATTTCTCTCTTCCTCTTCTGCCTCTTCGCCTGTATCCGGAAGCTCAGCCCATGAGGAATCCCCTCCGATCAGCCTCGACCCCCTTGAGCTCCGACTCGCTGAGACTTACCGCGCGGTCCCCGCCTTCCTGTGGCACGCTCTCCTCAAGAACCTCGCCTCTTCTTCCGACACCCTCCCCTCGGCCGCTGCGCTTGTCACTTGGCTCGAGCGACACCGCCTCTGCTTCTCCTCGGACCTCCTCTATTCTATCCTTATCCACGCCCTAGGCCGCCACCGCTGCCTTGACCTCGCCCTCCAGTTCTCCAGTTCCGCCGCGCCGTCGCCTCTAACGCTCAATGCTCTGATTTCCGCCTCTGCCCTTAATGGACGGCCCGGCCAAGCCCTCCAATTGCTTTCCCTCCTCCGTCAACATGGATTCCTTTCGGATCACCCTAACTACACTCTCATCCTTCAGTCTCTCCTACGCTCGCCGGACCCGCCTGACCCCACCCTCATCGAGAACCTTCTATTCGATCTTCTATCCACTGCTCTCGAGCCTGATGCACGTCTTCTATCGGACTTTGTGACTGCATTTGCTCACGCTGGTGACCCCGATCGATCTCTTTCATTGCTTGCTGCCACCCAATCTCAGGGACTTACCCCAAAATCATCAGCCATCGTCGCTCTCCTCTCCGCTCTTGGGGCCAATGGCCGAGTTCCAGAGGCGGAAGCTGTGTTCTTGGAATTCTACTCGTCTGGGCTTAAGCCTAGCACCCGGGCATACAATGCCCTGCTCAAAGGTTATGTAAAGATTGGAGCTTTGAAGGATGCGGAGCTAATTTTTCAAGACATGGAACATTGCGGGGTTTCTCCAAATGAAGGCACGTACAGCCTCCTGATCGATGCATATATGAGTGCTGGTCGTTGGGAGAGTGCTAAGATCTTGATTAAGGAGATGGAAGAAAACGATGTTCAGCCCAATTCATACGTGTTCAGTCGGATTCTTGCGAGCCTCCGGGATAAAGGGGACTGGCAGAAGTCATTTGCCATTTTAAAGGAGATGAGAAGTAATGGAATCCATCCTGACCGTCATTTCTACAATGTAATGATTGACACGTTTGGCAAGTATAATTGCCTCCATCATGCAATGGATGCTTTTGATAAAATGAGGTTAGATGGGATCAAACCAGATGAAATTACATGGAACACATTGATTGATGCACATTGCAAAGCTGGAAGGCATGATAAGGCAATGTTTCTTTTTGAAAAGATGCAGGAGAGTGGGTGCTCACCTTGCACAACAACCTACAACATCATGCTTAATTCATTGGGTGAGCAGGGAAGGTGGGAGGAGTTAAAGGAAATGTTTGAAGGGATGGAAAAACAAGGGTTGTTGCCTAATGTGGTGACATACACTACACTTGTAGATGCATATGGAAAGTCGGGGAGGTTTCAAGAGGCAATCGAGTGCTTGGAGGCCATGAAAGCTGGTGGAATGAAGCCATCTCCTACTATGTATAATGCATTAGTGAATGCCTATGCACAGAGGGTATGCCGGTGTCAATAGCTTTCCTAGCATCTTTGCTCTTTTGCAGTATGAGTAATTAAATAGATAACCTTTCCTGTAAAGGATACATTACATATTTCTAGACTATGATCAGTAGGATAAGTTTCTTATCATGCATCAACAGAAATATATGGAGTAAATGCTATGCAGATTCCTGTTTGGTATTATTAAAGTGATTTAAGAGATCTGAATATTACTAAGGATACAATCTTTCATAATTTCAATGAAGGATAATATCCATGTAACTAACTTCACTAATTGGGATTCATGTATTGTTGTATGGACATGGGAATCTTGCATGGTTTAATCATGATTTTGTTTTTACCTCGCAGTTTATGATACATCAGTCAGTATCTGTAACTTGTAAATTGTAGTATGTTTTTACATTTTAGATGAAATGGTTCATTCATATCCATTTTAACCCCTATGTGATAGTTAAGAATCATGCATGTCATCCACTTGATACATTAAATGATCACTTACTGTTGCCTGATAAGTATGAAGCATGGTATTTGTTAATGTGAAACATCCATCTCTTTGTACTATCTGTTTCTTTGATAAATGGATGTATGAAAAACATTAGTCTCCTATTTCTAAACCTTCCCTTTCTTACAAGAATGATCCAGTAGTTTGTTTGTAATTTTGAGAAACTATATGATTTATTTTTTATCTAAATTTTAAGCCGGTCCCAACTCCCAAGTCCGGATAAAGGGGGAAGGTTTTGTTAAGTTGCCAATGTTAAACTATGGAAAATGCTCAATGAATGGATCCATATGATTTATGTTTTACTAGGCTATAAAGGAAACTTGATACTGTGTAACATGCGAAACCAAAGTTCAGTATCAAACTTTTGTTTCCTTGGTTCTTGTTTCATGTTTGTAACTAAATTTTAAGCCCAAGTTGTATCTAACTTGCACAATTCTTTTTGGTTCTAGCATGCAGGGTTTGCAACATTTTATTTACTGTAATTAAGAAATGTAGCCACTTACACTGTACTTCTCTTTTGCACTTTCAAATTTGAGTCACTCTACGCACACTTAGTCCTCATGGGTGGAGTTCATTTTTAATATGCTAGAATGTGTTGTATGATATGACAATGTTAAGGTGAGAACGGTTGACAAAAAAGAAAACAAACAATGAAAAAGAATACACATTCAGGTTCTTGACAATGCTGATATAAGGAGGCATGACCTTTAACAAAACTATGTTGGGACCGATGGACCGGCTAGAGGAGGAGGAGGAGGGGGGGGGGGGGAGGGTGAATAGCTTTTCTTCCAATTCACTTTCTTCCTATAATTGTTAGCACAAGCGGAAACTCAAAACTATCAATTAAAACAATGCTAACGCTTTACCGTTTACGTGGTTCGAAGATTGCTTGCTCCTACTCCACGACGTGTCTTGAGGTGGACGAACCCTTGATCCTTCGACGGATCAATCCCCGACAATCTCCAGCTAGAGCTTTTTCCTTCTCGATGGAGAACAAACTCTCACAAATTCTCTTCCTCTTTACAAGATGAAAGCTAGGGTTTAGGAGGAAGAGAGAAGACTTGGAGCTTAAGCACTTGAGCAATAGGGTTTTACACACAATACAACTAACCCTTCTCAAGTCTCAAGCTCTTCTTTAAATAAAAGAGAGAGCTGCTAACAAAACAGCTCAGCTCCGACACCAGTCAATTGCCCCCAGGGTCAGTCGACTGGTGTCCAGCCAACGACTAGTCTAATGGCTGAATTTTGAACAGACCAGCCGACTGGTCCCCAGACTAATCGACTGCTACATGTTATTCGACCTTACAGAAAGATCAGTCGACTAGTTCCCTTACCAGTCGACAGCTATAGTGCACTCTCAGCGGTGCCAGTCAACTGCTTCCCTTGCCAGTCGACTGACCAGCTTACAAGCTCACTCTCAACCTCTCCAGAGTCGCCCTTTGAAGCCCTCTTCCTTTGGCTATCGTCCCTCGGATGCATACGAGCCCACGGCTCGTTTTCATGCCTTCCCTCGCGTATGCCTTGAGGTCCGCTTCCCTTGGCACCACTCCGTTGCTCCTTGTCCGGCGGTCCCTCGGATGCTCCATTCTTCACCGACTCGAGGACCCGAGCACTAGGATGAAATCTTCCATATGTGTGTTCCACCAAGTCCTGCATGACTTAAACACACATCAAACCAATATAAAAACCTAACTTAATCATATTGACACACACATCAAAACCCATGCTATACCCGATCAAACTTAAGTCGATTGCACCAACAATCTCTCCGTTTTTGATGTGTGACAATATGTTTAAGTTAGGCATAAAGATAGCAATTGAAAATTGAAGCATAGCTTACTAAGAAGCATAAACATGCATCCTCCCTCTTAACCTATGCCTTATTACATGATTTTTCAATTTTTGCACAATCATGAGAAAAAAATTAAATTCTAACTTAAACCCTTCAATTCTCCCTCTTTAACACCTAAAAAAGATTGTACCAAACAAGGTTAACCTTTGGTATGAAATGAAGACAAAGTTTTAAAATCTGAAAATAACCAGAAATCAAAAAATTCAGGTACTAGTCGACTGAGTCAGTTACCAGTCGACTGGTATCCACAAAACTGCCCTTCTGCCAAGAAACAGTAAGATCAATCGATTGACCCTTGATACCAGTCGACTGATACATTTCTGATTCGAATTTCAGCCTTTTGAGCTGAATTTCAAAAATGCATAAGAAATTCCAGAAAATTCAAAAAATTATGAAATTTTGCAAACATATTTCATTTGATATTTTCTAACAAGGAAAAATATGGTTTCTTGAAAACTCAAAATATTTTTGAATTTTTGACCAAAACTCAAAAACTTTGAAAACTTTTAATTTTGTATCAATATCTAGCCTTAGTTTTGAACCCTTGTGTTTTTCAAATCTATGTCATAGCAAATAAAACACAGAATTATTTTTAAAACATTTGAAATGTTCAACTATGATATATGGGCAAGATGTCCATTAATTAAATATTTGTTTTCCCCATAGTTGGTCTATTATTACTAAAGTGATACAATTCATAATCACTAAAATGTCATAAGCACATATGAATTATGAGTATCATCCTAACATCTCATATACACAAATAAAATAATAAGTCAAGCCATTATGAGATGTACTAAAGGTAATGCCTATTTAGCCCATTTTTATCATGAATTCCTATTTGGCTAAATGGTCCCCCTTGAGGTCTTAAGTTAACCATTTTTCAAAAGTTTAAAAATTTAACAAACATGGTTGACTAACCCTTAAATCCTTTAACCCTTAAGGATTGACTTTGGTACCTAATAGAAATGCTTTCGAATTGAGTTGACTAAGTACTCCTTAGGGATCCACTTTTTATCTAGGGTTTTTGCCTTAGATTGTCCTCTAGCAAGTAGGCAATGATAGGATTTTTCATTGCTAGATTTTCCAAAACCTAATCTCTCTTTCTTGAAACTTGCCCGTTGGCTCTCAATAATCATGCCTAGGGTTTTTGAGCCAATTTCAAATTTCCTAAGGGTTTTAATAAGATTATCTACCTTTTCCCTTAATTCTCTATTTTCTTGTTTTAAGCATGAATCATTTAAACTAGGAGAGGAAACATGCATATCATCCTCGATTGTTATGGATTGTAATTTTTCATTTAGCATGCAAATTTCATTTTTCAAACATTTGATTTTCTTCTTAGCTTTAAACAAGTCATCATTAGTGTTAGAAATTATCTTAACTAAAGTGGTAGTGGGTAGATTATATACCTTACTTACCGAGACGTTCGAATCCAAAGTTGAGCTCCCCCTTCATTTGAGCTCCCTTCATCTTCACTTGAACTCTTTCCTTCTTCAATTTAGGATGATGTGGAGACAATGTCTTCAGTTCCCATTAAGGCAAAATGAGACACATGGTGCTCCTCCTCTTCTAATGACGATGACTCATCCCATGTTGCTTTTAAACTTTGAACCTTCTTCCCCTTTTCTTTGGTTTTCTTCTTTCCTTCCTTTTTCTTTAAAAGAGGGCATTCATCTCTCATATGTCCTTCTCCTTGACAATTATAACATATGATCTTTCTTGTTCTATTTTTGCTCCTTCAACTTTTCCTATCATAAGACTTGTTAGTTGAAAAATATTTAAAAGTTTTCCTCATTTTTCTTACCATATAAGCTTCCGCATCATTATCCATGGATGCACTTGATTCTTTCGAGTCGGATGAGGGAGCCTTCTTCTTTTTACCTTTTCCCTTGTTTGCCACAAGGGCTACTCCTCTTGGTTTGCTTCTTCAATTGCTCCTCTAATCCGAGTTTCATGGAGCTCCATGGTTAAGAAGAATTCTTCTAGAAAGGTTTTCTCTAGATCCTTGGATATGTAATATGAGTCCACCATTAAGCTCCAATTTGATGTTCTTGGGAAGACATTGATGGCTTTCATCAATATATCTCGGTTTAAAAGTTGCTCACCTGCACTTGTTAGTCCATTAAGGATTTCTTTAATTCTAACATGCAAATTTGATACCTTCTCCTCTTTATCAAGCTTGATGTTGTTGAGTTGAAATCAGAGAAGATCTCTCTTTGCCAATTTTTCCTCCAAAGTGCCTTCATGAAGCTCTATTAGCTTATCTCACAAATCCTTGGCACTTGAGCAGCTTTCAATTTTTGTTACTTCTTGTTGAGGAAGCACACTCTATAAATGATGCAAGACTTTTGAATTTGCTAGATAGTCATCTCTTTGCTTTTTGCTCCATCTTATCTTTTCAAGTAACTTATTCTCTTGATCCCTAGGCACTTCAAAACCGTTTTCCATAATCAACATAATATCAAAATCGGTATTGAAGAATACCTCCATCATCTTTTTCCACCAAGCGAATTCTTCTTCGAATTTTGGCGGTTGGATGTGCGAGCCGGCCATTTTGATAAATATTCTCTTCTAGGTGGTTAGTCCAATTCAAATGACCTTGTGCTCTGATACCAATTGTTGGGACCGATGGACCGGGGGGGGGTGAATAACTTTTCTTCCAATTTACTTTCTTCCTACCATTGTTAGCGCAAGCGGAAACTCAAACTATCAATTAAAACAATGTTAACGATTTACCGTTTACGTGGTTCGGAGCATGTTTGCTCCTACTCCACGGCGTGTCCTTGAGGTGGACGAACCCTCAATCCTTCGGTAGATCAATCCCCGGCAATCTCCAGCTAGAGCTTTATCCTTCTCGGTGGAGAACAACCTCTCACAAATCCTCTTCCTCTTTACGAGATGAAAGCTAGGGTTTAGGAGGAAGAGAGAAGATTAGAGCTTGAGCACTTGAGCAATAGGGTTTTACACACAATACAGCTAACCCTTCTCAAGTTTCAAGCTTCTCTTTAAATAGAGGAGAGAGTTGTTAACAAAACAGCTCAGCCCCGACACCAGTCGACTGCCCCCAGGGCCAGTCGACTGGTGTCCAGCCATAGCTAACGGTTAGTCTAACGACTGGATTTTGAACAGACCAGTCGACTGGTCTGGGGACCAGTCGACTGCTACATGTTGTTCGACCTTACAGAAAGATCAGTCAACTGGTTCCCTTACCAGTCGACTGCTATAGTGCACTCTCAACAATGTCAGTCGACTGCTTCCTTTGCCAGTTGACTGACCAACATACAAGCTCACTCTCAACCTCTCCAGAGTCGCCCTTTGAAGCCCTCTTCCTTTGTCTATCGTCCCTCGGATGCATACGAGCCCACGGCTCGTCTCCATGTTATCCTTCGCATATGCCTTGAGGTCCGCTTCCCTTGGCACCACTCCGTTGCTCCTTGTCCGACGGTCCCTCGGATGCTCCATCCTTCACCGACTCGAGGACCCGAGCAATAGGATGAAATCTTCCATATGTGTGTTCCACCAAGTCCTGCATGACTCAAATACACATCAAACCAATATGAAAACCTAACTTAATCATATTGGCACACACATCAAAACTCATGATCTACACGATCTAACTTGGGTCGATTGTACCAACAAACTATGGGTCACATGTGGATAACTTTTGACCTTCTGTAAAATGCAATAATGCATAGCATGTGATCCAATGAAATAATTGTGCTTCTATATCCTCTGAGTTAACTTCCATTTATGTAATTGATATATCCTCAATGTCTTTTTCAGGGTCTATCTGAACAAGCTATGAATGTATTCAAGGTCATGAGAGCAGATGGCATAAGACCTAGTGTTCTAGTCCTTAACTCATTAATCAATGCATTTGGTGAGGACCAAAGGGTTAATGAAGCATTCTCAGTGTTGGAATTCATGAAGGAAAGTGTGAGTTCTCAGATATTTTTTCATCTATCTTTTTAACTCATGCACTACTAGAATCCCCAAGGAATTCAAATACTGTGCACTAAAACCTGCATATTTAACATTTCTTTTTTTCTGTTTAGGATTTGAAGCCAGATGTTGTGACATATACAACTCTAATGAAGACTTTGATCCGTGTCGAGAAGTTTGATATGGTAAAACTTTGTTTGTTGATTTAGTCAATAAATGAAATCGAAATGCTCCTATAGTCTCATGAAGACTTTGATCTGTGTTAAGAAGTTTGATATGGTCAGACTTTCTTTATTGATTTAGTCAATAAATGAAATTGAAATGCTCCTATACTCTGTGTCTGTGTATAATGGACAATTAATGCCATCCAGTTATATAACTTCATAATTTACTTCTCGTTATTGAGAAATGACTGCTTCCACTGGTCAGTGAAGTCAATGAAGCTAACAGCTGCTATCTCTTGTCACTCACATGTTATGGATGGAAGCTCATGAACTCTGTCTTAGATACTGGAGAAAATTAAAATGGATAGCGGATTTCAAATACATCTGTCATCTGATATCGAAGTATTAAAGTTAGCTGTTACTTCATTAGACAGTAGGTCTTATGCACCAGAAACGTTCAGAAGTTGTGCAATAGTAATGTAAAACTAGTTTTAACAGTAAGGATCAGTGAAGTTACTTTTATTCATTCCAGAAGTGCATGGATTGTGATAAGTCTCATCAAAATCATCCAACACTATGAAACTGTTGTTTGCTGGTATATAGTTATTTCTATAGCCAATTTAGCGTCAGTATTATGCTCACTTATTTCTGAAGTATGCTATTTCTGCTAGAAGCATTAAGAACTTTAGGTGTTTTAGATAAAAACATTTTGTTTGTTTGAGGCAAAAATAGTTAGCATGCTTAAATAATAACCATAGAGGATTGGATGACCTGGATGGGGAGGTGTGATAACCAAGAATATTTCTCTTGTACAAATGCAAACTCACAGAGATTAGTAACAAAAAGCTTAACCTATATGATATGTGAATATGTATGAGAGTCAAGCAAACAGAAATAATAGAATTAAACACACACAGAAACAATACTAGAAAGTGGTTTGGAACAACTGTTCCTACTGTATTGCTAGTTGCATACGATGCGATACTCCTAGATGAAAAATCCAGCAAAGTCTCCTTTAATGTGGCACTATAGCAAATTTCTACAAATCAAGCTACCTGCTCAACAAGTCCTCATCTCTATATATCGACTAGAATGATCTGAGCAAGTCTTCTTCATTAGATACCCTCTATCAATGATTCTAGATACTTTCCAAAAACTCTCAAGCCCTCGAGTCTAGATACCCTTTAGAAACTATCCAAGCATACCGTCAACAAGTAATGATGTCCAAGATTTTCCTAGATTCTGTTTGGAAACAATTTTAATCTCCAATGATATGGAAATAAAAGGAAGAGAGTAAAAACACTTATATTCTCACCCTAGAGATACAACTGAAGCACCAGGTGAAGGAAGTGTTATTAAAGAGAGCTTTTGATCAAAGGTTTAAGCCCTGAATCATAGTTCCAAGCCCTTTGGTTGTAGATGACACTCAAGTAGGAATATGAGAGCTTAGAGAGTCTTTTTTGAGTGTTTAGTGTTAAATGACAACAAAAAACATATTATATTGTGGTTCAAATGGTCACTAAAGGTATCATGGTCACTAAAGGTATCCTGGAAACTAGAGTTAGGTCTACATAGACAAATATTAGGTTGACCTCATTTAATCTTTTATGGCTATTCAAATCCAACATTTCAGTAAGTTTCCCTAAAAACATCTAGGTCACCTTAGCCAAACTTAAGTTAACCTACTATAAGGCTAGGTCCACATACTTCTAAATAGAAAGTTAGCTTCCCAGAATTTGCCTACCTAGGTCGACCTAGCAAGAGCCTACTGTTGGGGTTACAAGATTGCAAATAAAGTCTCATATTGAAAACACATGGGAAAAGATTAGGGACTTATAAGGGAAGGATATCTCTATTGGTGTGAGGCCTTTTGGATAAAACTCAAAAATAAAACCATAAGAGCTTAGGCCCAAAGTGGACAATATTATATTATTGTGGAGATATCTAAATTTTTTCCGTCCTAACAATTGGTATCAGAGTCTGGATTGCTAACCGTCAACTGTGCACAAGAGCTTTGATCTAATCGAGCCATGTGAGTAGAATATTGACTTCGAATAAAGGAAGTGGGGGCTCTCGTGTCCAGATCAAGAAGACCAACATAAAGTCCTGGTGGACAGCCAAGCAGAGAAGCCCTAGTTGCGGGTAGGCAAGGAAAACCTAGCAAATCAGTTGGACTGAGGGGCAAGGAAGTCCTAATAGGTCGGGTGAACCCGAGGGACAGGAAGACCTAATACATCGGTTGGACCGAGGGGCATGAATATCTAGTAGATTGGTTGGACCAAGGGGCAAGAAGTCCTGGTGGATCAAGGATCGGACGTCAAACAGATAGACTTTCTGCTTAAGGGGGCCCTGTGGTCCTTCGTTTGGAGGGGGGATTGTTGGGGTTGCAAACAAAGTTCTACATGGGAAAGATCATACGCTTATAAGGGAAAGATATCTTCATTGGTATGAGATCTTTTGTTAAAGCTCAAAAATAAAACCATTAGAAAAATGTTGGACCAAGTAGCAGACGAACCTGGGGTGACCGGCCCGACCCCACGGAAGTTTCCTACCGGTCACCAGGGTAAATCGGGAAGCACTCGCGGTGGACGGTCTAGAAGCCCAGCGTCCCAGAGTTCGCGCCCCATTAGAATAAATGATTAACGAGGTTTTTCCAACCTCGGGCGACCGACCCGACCCCACGAAAGTTTCCCAACGACTGTCAGGGTAAATCGGGAAGCGTTCGCACCCCATTAGAGATTATACTCAAAGTGGACAATATCATACCATTGTGGAAATATATAAATTCCTTTGATCCTAATACCTACATCAACCTAGTAAAAGTGTAGGTCGCCCTATCTTCAAATAAAAGTTGTGGCTTCTAGATCTGCCTACCTAGATCAACTTAGGAAAGGCCTAGGTCGACCTACCTTGAAATAGAATGTCTAGCTTCTGAAATTTGCCATCTAAGGTGACATAACTGCCTATGCTGCTATACCTTCAACCTGAAGGTTTAACATTGTCGATGACTTGTCTAGGTTACCCCTATAGCCTATAGGACACCCTAGAACCTTTAGACACAATGGTAAAGCTACCAAATTCCTTCTAGGCCACCTTTCCACATAATTGCATTGTTCAAGTCCTAACGGTCTCGATCTACCTATCTCCACATAGAAGGTTTAGCTTCTAGGATTTTCCTACGTAGTCAACCTAGCTGAAGAACGAAGAACTTTGCGGCGAAGACGCGACAACGAAGGAAGCTGCGGAAATTTGATTAAGTACTTGGCATTGGACGACTCAGATCAATTTGAGAAAATCCAACGGCTGATCTTGCTCTGATTTAATCCAAACTTTTATGATGATGATCAGGGGTCAGGATCTGCCTCGTGGTAGCTCGGATCCTCCAGATGTGCAACGGATGGTCCAGATCAACCTAATCTTTGAATGGATGATCTAGAACCCTCTAAGCTTGATCCAACGGTTGAATGAGCTCTGATTGGGATGAAACCTTCAGATCTTGATCAGAGTGCTTGATTAACCCTAACCCTAGCTCGGATTGCTTCAGATGGTTCCAGATGGCTCAGATCTAGCCGCTTTTGAATCGGACGGCCCGGATTAATCCGAAGCTTGATAACTCGATCCGGGTCCACTTCCGACTCAAGTTTGACCCAGTATGCCCTAGGTCCATGAACCTTTCATGCCTACAAAAATAGATCAAAAATTTAGTGGCAAAATAGTTCAAATATATCAAGATTTGCAATTAAGTCCAAAATAAAGGTAAGTTCTAAAACCTAGGGTAAATTCACAATTAAGCAAGAAAAATATGGGTCAAACATGAATTTTGACATCTAAAATAATCAATAAAATAGTACTTATCAACTCCCCCACACTTAAACTTGAACGTCTCGCGAAATCACTAAGTATGTATCCCCTAGATTTTCTTAAGCATAATTAGAAGCAAATGAAAAGAAATTACCTAAGGTTGTCAATTCTTAATAATCTAAGCTCTATGGATTAGTATCTTCTCCTAAATCAACAACTTAGCCTTTTCATCCTTCATGAGTCATTGAGATGAATTTAACTCACTAGTCTTTCATGGGAAGTTTTGGTGGCTCTCTCCTTAAGTTCTAAGTTGATTATAGAAGTGGAGCTCACTCAAACACATATGCTTCTTGCACTACCATAGGCTTGCTTGTTATCTAATCTCCACCATTATTCATGATTAGGATCAACATCTACAAAAACAATTGAAAACATGGAAAATGGTGAGAAATGGAATAAAAGCCAAGAAAATGGAAAAGTTGATAAAGTGGAAGACTTGAGTGCTCAAGGATGTTTCCAATGAACTCTGCCCTCTTGACAGTCCTCTAGTGAATTCAAAAGTGCGGTGAAGTCAATCTTGAATACTGCCTTTGATTCGGATGAAGAAAACTTGGTTGGTTTCAATGTACCAAGTTTTCTTTTTCGTGCCATTTGGATCCCTTTTTTTTTCTCTCTCTTTTCTCTTGGTCAGCTGCTTCTTCCTATTTTTTTAGTCTTCTTTTTGCATTCGGCTTCCAAACATCTTTTAGAGAAACTACTTCACAATTTCTGATCAAATCTGTTTCTCTTTTTTTTTCTTTTTGCACCCACATTTGATCATTTTGCCAATCTTGTTTCAACTTTTAGCTCCACACCATTAATTTCGGAATCCATAATCTTCAAGCTCTTCATCCTTGCAAACATCTGATTTCTTGACAGCATTTAGCATCAACTCGAAATGGAAGATTTAAATGCTTCAATGAATGAATTGATACACTCCATTTTTTTTATTAATCACTGCACTTTTACTGCAAATTATTTTTCTGTTCGAAATCCAATCAGCCATATTTTTTTTCTAATTTAAACAGAAGTGGACACACTCACGTCAGCTACTTGCATTTCCACATGCATAAGATTCATAAAAGTGATACTCTACTTGATACTTGGCACAGATTTATGCTTGAGTTCAGATTTTCTGATTTTTTTGCACAGATTCTGCACAGATTTCTGCTTTATCAGCTTCCATTTCTTTTGTTTCCCTTCTCTTCTTTACATTCAATAAATTGCAGGAGACCTTCTGCCGAGAATCAGCAATGAAAAGCTTGAGAATTCAGAAATGCTTCAATTCAGAAATGCTTTTCTTCAAATGCAGAAATGCTTGCATCTCAACTCAGCTTTTGATCTCAAATTAAGTTCGGCTGCCCTTCCATTGCTAAATTGCACACAAAAACTCTTTTCTTCCCTCTGTTTGGCATAGATTCTCAGCAATTAGTAAGCTGGCCGAAACATGCTCCAAGTGGCAGATTTTTTTTTCTTTGGCAAAGAATTTTTTTTTCTTTGTAATGGCACAGAATTTTTCTTTGTTGGTGTGCCATTTTTTTTTTCATTTTTCCATTGCTTGCCACTTGAATCTTCAAAATATGATAAGGAAGCTAGATCTCCAATTGCTTCCATCTTTCTTGCTCATTCTTGGAATTCAAATTCACTCACTTGGCACCCTTTTGGCTTCAATTTCACAAAAAAAAAATTTCTCTTTGAAATGAAATGCATCCTTGCTCCAAAATAATTCCAAACTCTAGTCACTCCCCCACACTTAAATCTTTGTTCGTCTCGGGCAAAGTAGCATTAAGAAACATCCCGAACAACAAGTCCATAGAAAAAAATGGGGTTAAGAGTAGGAATAAAGAAAGACAAATAGAATAGACATGATTTTTGCCAAAATTGATATGGAAAGGTAAACAAAGTGATTAGCCTCATATAGATGTGATCCAATCATTGAAATATGATTTTGAAAGAACTTAAGCAAGTTCTAGAGTACAGTAACATATGTGTATCTCAAATATAAGACTAATTCTCACTAGGCAAAAATAATTCATCTCAAGTCATCAATTAAGAATTTAAAACCAAGTAGTACTCAAGCATCCAAGAATTCATCCATTAGCTCAAACCCTAAGTTTTGACAACCAAATTTAATTTATTTTCAAAAGACTCTAACATGCTATGGAGATAACCTAGAGGGATATATTTATTCCTAATCATGCAAGAAAAAGTGCTAAAAGAAAAGACATGGTATTTATAATGACTTTTATTCATGTTACTCTACTCACGTATTTATTAGCAAGAACTCATTTTAAAAGAAAATTCTAGAAGTCATAAAAGTGAAAGAAAATGCAAGAAGGAACAAACTCCCCTTTATTTCTGGTGGACGGAGTCTATCAAGAAGGAGTCTCCATCGTGGTAGTGGAGGGATATGGGTGGCTGAGAGAATTAGGAGTCCCCCACACTTGAACTTTACAAAAATTTGCTCCGGTGGCCGAAGGCGATTTAGGTTCAAAATCCATGTAAGGAATGGAGTGCTTCGAATTAGAGTAAAATCATCTCCTCCCTTTTTATGCCTTTTGAAAGTTCTTCCAGGAGGTTGGAGTCTGTTCAGCTGGAGCACCCACTCCGGAAGTCTTCTAGACCCTGCAAAACAATGTAATACCTCTCTTAAGCGTGCATGGTCAGAAAGAAATAAAATAATATCAGTCTCTGCATGAAATGTATCCAAAACTGCATCATATCCAATTATATCAATTCTTGGTGCCTCAATAAATTTTTCACAATTATTTCCTACAAAATTTGCATCCAGGAACTCATCACAAACAAAGAAATCAATTTTTGACACTTCAATAGAAATATCACAATTATTTTCCATCAAGACAGAAGATCTGGTTTTCATATCTGTCATCTAAGTCAACCTGCCAACTAGCTAGGTCTCCCTACATTCATCCAGAAGGGTTTAGCACTGTCGATAGCTTGTCTAGGTTTCCCCTAACAAGTTGTAGGTCATCCTAGAACCCTAAGTCACAATCCTAATGCTACCTAAATGCTTCTAGGTTGCCTTTCCACTTGGCATTGCATTGTTCAAGTCCCAAACTGATGGAACTTGATCTAAACACATTCTTAAGTGCCGAATAGAATAGCTTTGTAGGTAACTACTTAGCTAGACATTACTATTTATCTTTTCAAGAAACAACCTGAAAAAATTTTAAAATGATACAATTATATTGTATTGGTCTACGGATGAGCTTTAACCTTGATGTCTTCCTTGAGGTAGAAGTTATGCATTGCTAAACACATTCCTTTGGCACTTCAATCAAGTTTTCATATTAATCCTATGGACTTAAACGTTAGACCAAAACCATTAGTCCAAAATTGTTTTAACTTAAACACAAACATCGAAACATTAACACTAATCACAAGCAGAGGAGACGTAAATTCCTAACACCACCACCATATACAAGTGCAGCTGTTGTACACTAAACTAAAGTGTTTCGAGGTAAATTATCTGCTGAGGGCTGAATCATATCCACGGCAGCATGTTGTATTGATAATTTTACTAACATCTTTCAGCTTCTGAATCTAGCTATTCAAGATGCCCAAAATTATGATTCATTAAGCATATGATGTTAACTGATCAATTATCCTCTTCTTTTATAGGATCCGCAGTTACTATTTCAAAATTATTTTTTGATACTTCTGTTTCTGGAAATCCACAGAATACTTGTTCCTTAATTGTTTAAACTGCTTTTCCATCCATTATTATTGGCAGGTTCCATCTGTCTATGAAGAAATGATTTCTTCTGGGTGCATACCTGATAGAAAAGCTAGAGCAATGCTGCGGTCAGCTCTACGTTACATGAAACAAATTTACATGCAGTAGAATGTTCAGCACATTCAATCTAGTTGACAATTCACATGGGCCTAATTGCAGGTTATCTCCTTAAGTTATCTTCAAGGTTAGTTCACGAATCTGATTTATTTGTGCATTATTAAAGTGTTTGTATAAAACTACTCTTTAGTATTCATTGCATTCTAGTGAATCTATTCACTTATCATCAGGAGTGTTTCTTTTCCATGATGCTGTCATAACAAGTGTCTTCTTTTTGTTTATTTCTCATTTTCTGGTAGTATGCTAGTTGTGTAATTAGCATGTATATTCAGAGCAAGGAATGCATCTGTTGTCTGACAAGCTGACAACGTATTGTGTTTTCTCAAACAATGAAAGACAACTAATATAGCCAATTGCAGTCATCCTCAAGGACAGAAGCTTGATAAAATGAAATGGCTGTTGAGGCTTTTGATTGAATGAGAAAGCTACAAGTAGCTTATGAGTCACTATATCAAGGATACAAAATTTATAAGATTTTTGTATCGTAAGTTATGCTTTGTGCCTTAGTGGATGGGGTACTAACAAAAAACAAATGAAAACGTTAATATATCCAAGATGAGAACACTTAGAACCTTGCTAGGAAAGCTACAAAGCACCACATTAAGTATTGTTCATGTATAGCTGTTGAGGTGATTGATGATTATTCAACTCTATCTGTATTGCTGCCTTCAAATATTCTTAGAGCCTGCAGATCAACAATACTGTGAGATGACTACAAGATTAGTTTATAGAATAAAAGAAGTCGGTGGTCATTTCCAAACCATGGTTATAACAGTTACAAAAATACAGTGTATTTTCTTTGATTAAGAGCCAACTCATTTGGCCTTGTAAAAAATTGTCTTTCTTGTAATGGTTCCGTAAACAGGAATTTAGAATAGGAAATCTTGGTGCGTTTATGTTTCCTGTTAAAACTTAGAGAGCTTGTTGCTAAAACGTACTCTGTTCGTTTCCAGTTTCTTAATAATTTTTCTGAGTATGTTATGATGTGTAATTTTCACTTTTATTCCTAAGAAACTTAAAACGACATCAGGCAATTGAATGACACAGAAACTCAAAACAAACCACATTAAGAGATTTTTTTCAGATTTTTTCGTTGTATTTACATCTATCTTGCCTTATTCATATCTAAGATGATGAGGTTGGATACTAATTATAGTAATATTATTCTTCTACTTTTACCTGTAGGTTTCTTTTTTGATATGGGAAACTTTACTGCAGGACTGTGGAACCTACTTAACAATTTTTGCTTGAGCAGCAAGGCTGAGTGTAATACTTGAATGAGTCATTTTTTTCATAATTCTGGCACCACAACAGAACAACCAAAGAAGCACAGATTTGGAAGTTTAGTTTCATGAAACAACCTGACTAATCTACATTGTGTATATGTTCCCACGCATTTGCCAATTTATGAACATCACACTAACATATTATGAAGACAGTATTCATTTTGTTGAGCTGTTCAAGAGTGAGCATTTTCAGATCTTGCTCATCTATCTGTAAAACATGGATAAGTGTAAATTGGTTTCTCTGTAAAAATAAATTTGACTTGATTGTGTAATATGGGAATAAAAGACTCATTGGTCTGTTAATTGTTACCCTGACTGCGATATGGACATTTTGGTGCATACTATATCAAAGAACTTCATATCAATTAAGCATCCCCTAATTATAGAACTTGAGATTGTCATTTACTTTCTCTGATGGTTTTCACACCTTAAACGTCTGCTAGTGATCTTGCTGAAGCGTACTATATATCTCCTGTTCTTTTTTGTTTTTTGTGTGCCTAAAGATTCTCAGATTGATGTCCAACTCTTGCTTGTTTACTACCCCCTCTTTTTTTGACATAACATTGACTTTTGTGTGTACATGTCTTAATCAAAGATTAGGTGAAAAGCAAATTAGAAACCAAATGAGGTGTATATTTTTCCTGAAATTTAAGGCTTGTCAAAATTGCTAAAGTCAACCAACACTTAAAGTTGAGATGAGAGAAAATGACTGTCAAGTAACAAAGGCCACCCATTTATAACTAATGGGAGAAAATTTTTATTAATTTTTGGAACTCCATGGGCACATATGTGAAAGGAAAAAAATAGTTATTTTGATGTCGGTACACTATGTCTATACTATAACAAATCTCTTTCCGATTTTATTTCTTGCACTTTGCATCTAAAAGTCCTCCACAAGAAAGAGTGATTTCGAGGATGTTTGTTTCAAGCATACTGATGATATCACTTTTCTCCTATTGGATTTGCTTGTTTGATTTCATTAAAGGCTTTATTTAGCTTGAGAAGAAAGTCTTGGAAATCTTCAAAATTAGATTCGATGATCAATCCACTACAAATCTAATTTGATTTAGTTCACAGGTTTTAGATGCACCACATAATGCAATAATTGCTGCACGCGAAGTTTTAGGGTCACATCCTCATCACTCATCCTTTTTTGTCTGTTCTCTAAAGATGCCTAATAATTCCTGAATTAATTGGCACTGCCATGAAAACACCAAGTTTTACTACCAATTTGCACTGTTCAAGTAGAGTGTATAGAAATAGGCTTTCATCAGAGTTGTAGACTCACCTTGCTTCATCAAGTCATCAGTATTGTCCTCAAGCACCTTGTGATAGAATGCTTACAGAATTAGGTTAACTTTCTTTCACCTAGGTAAGGTTTGGCTAGAAGATATGCATAAGCCATGGAAGAAAAGGTTCTGATTTGCCTACCTAAACAGCAACTTGCTTTTTTATGTTTCTCATTTGCCCAACTGAAACTTTTTATGAATAAAAGTTTCAACTAACATTGCTTCTTACTTCACTAATTAATATCAGAAATCCTGCTTTGTTCAGAAACATGGTGATTATTATACCTTTCCCCCTTGAAAGCTGCTGAAATCTTACGTGCATATGTCAAGTCTTACTAGAGCAGTTGAAATCTTGCACACTGTAGTTTTGGATTCTTTTTGTTGACCTCAACTAATTCTGTCTCTTGCACATATAGTGTAGTCATATCTTCTATGAATTGATGATGCTCTAATCAAAGTCACATTAATGATCCAACTAATACTGTATCGTTGTCAATTGTCATGTTCACCTTTAAATTTGATTACGATGATCTATACTAAAATCCAAGCTACTACGAGTTGAACTAATAAGAGTGAGGTTTGGTCTGTTCCAAATAGCTTTCGTTTACTCGTTGGCTTGCATTTGACTTAGGGTGGATATGCGGCGCTAAGCTGCATATATTAAGTGTCTCAATCTGAAGACTAACTAATTTACTATTTCTTAGAAATTCAAAGATCGAAAGGCTTGCGAACAACCTTGCTTGCCAATGATACAGATAGAACATATGGTTCAACAAAGCTCTTTTATATTTCTAGATGTAACTTAGCGAATATATCTTGTGAGTATTTACATAGATTTTCTAATGTTATCAAATCCTATCAACTATTCCTGAATGGCCAAGGGAGGATTCTTGGGTAGTTTACCTAGTAAAGCTCTTTTCATGATTATCAAAATCTGTTAGTGCAAAGAAATCTTATACTTCAAGACTGCATCAAAATTCATCATCCAACCCAAGTGGTCAACTTCAAACCAGGTGCTAATCTTTTGTATTATGCGTAATGTTCACTCTATTAAAGATCCTTGTTATATCTTAATATTATTTTGCTTAATTTCTTTACGGAGATCTCCACTCTGTAGGCAGCTGCACAAGTTGTTATACTTGTTTTTCTTGGTGGGGTTTGATTATTCCAGTGAGCTTTTTTACTCCTTTTTTCATTAGCGTAAAAGTGCCAATAATTGTAGCTTTAGCAAAGCTGTCGGAATTCTTTGTCAAGAATATTTTTGCTGTTTCATTATTCTCAGGGCCCATTCATGAAAATGAAAAAGAAAAAAAAATAGTCAGGTGCATGAAGTTTATATCAATGGGGGATTTCGAAGAAGAATTTCGATCTTAAATTATTAATTCCTACGCTCTCTCTTAGGCACAACTTTTAATCTGATCTATTCGGTGTATTTTTTTTCCCAATGAGAGAATAAATCTGAACGATTGAGTTGTTAAGTTGTTTATTATTAACACTTTTAGATTTGTTTTAATTTTCGATGAAAACTTTTTATGTGATCAAATCGATTATATTTGAAGATTATCCCGCCTAGATGATTAGATATTTGATTCTAAAAATAAAAATAATTTTTTTATAATAATAATCTACCTATATTATGCTGCTTTAGAATGTTCAGGTAGTGGCAAGTTCAAATCTATATTCAACGTAGTGGCATTTTTTTCATCAACTCAAGAAATTCCAAAAGCTGAAGCTTTTGGGCTATTTATTTGGGCGGAAAGTTGAGCGGATGGATGAGAAATATGATGGATTTTTTTTAAAAAAAATCATAATTTTTATTTAGATATCCAACTATTCTATCAAATTAAACAGTTTGCCAGCGGTCGACCATAGTATTTGCTATTTAGAGGACAGGAAATTAGATGATGAGATATCCCTCTATGCACCACTTTAGTTCCGTCCAAATCCCGGCAAAATCAATTCAGTCTTCTTTAAACAAAATTATCCATGATTTTCACAAAATATACTCATTTAGGACGGTAAATGTATTAAAGGTTCCCGCAAATTTGATACGACTTGATTTATGTTTTTTCAATATATATCTATATAAATTAATTAAATTAATTAAGTTAAATAATTTTTTGAACTAGATGAGTAAATTTGATCACGTACTTGTTCAATTTCTTAATGGCAATTTATCAAAAGACATGTAGGTTTTCGAATTGATTACAAAATTATCCTAATTTATTATTTATCAAAAGACATACTCAATTTTATATTCTTCCTATTTTACGTCAAATTTAACTTTTTCTCCTTTTTCATCTTTTCTCTTCTCTTTCTTATTTTTCATTCTCATTCTCTTTCCTCTCTTTTTACACATACATGCATGAATATTCAAAGACTTGATATGGAATTATATCTGACTCACGTTGGGCCCGATATGAATCATATCAGACCCAATGTCAGATTTTTTTTATTGATTCTTCCTTATTACATGTTAACATTTCAGAAAAGTCAAAATAAATAATAAATAACATATTTGAACTTTTTATAATCTCATAAATCCACAGAAACTAAAATTAGTACAATCGGAGCTCTCTAAGTCAAATAAATAGATTTTGGTTAAAACCTATTGATTTGACCTAGAAATCTCTGATTGTACCAACTTTAGTTCCCGTGGATTTCTGAAGTTACTAAGAGTTCAAATATACTATCCATTATTTATTTCGACTTCTCCGAGATGGTAAAATGTAATAAGAAAGAATCGAGAAAATCCCACATTAGGTCTATTGGGCCTGATATGGAATTCATATCAGGCTTGATATAAAAAATCTCACGTGGGCCTGATATAATTCATATGAGGCTCGACGGGTCTAATGTGAGATTTTTTTATCGATTCTTCCTCATTATATTATACTTCGGAGAAGTCAAAATAAACAATGGATAACATATTTAAACTCCTTATAATCTTAAAAATTCACGGGAACTGAAATTGATGCAATCCGAGCTCTTTAGCTCAAATCAATAGGCTTTGGTCCATATCAAGCCCAACGGACACAATATGAGATTTTTTATTGATTCTTCTTTATTACATTTTAACATCTCGGAGAAGTCGAAATAAACAATGAATAGCATATTTGAACTTTTTATAATCTTAGAAATCTACAGAAACTAAAATTGGTACAATCGGAGCTCTTTAAGTCAAATAAATAAATTTTGGTCAAAACCCATTGATTTGACCTAGAGAGCTCTGAATCAACTTTAGTTCCCATGGATTTCTGAGGTTACAAGGAGTTCAAATATACTATTCATTGTTTATTTCGACTTCTCCGAGACATTAAAATGTAATAAGGAAGAATCGAGAAAATCTCACATTGGGTCTGTTGGGCCTGATATGGAATTCATATCAGGCTTGATATAAAAAAATCTCACGTGGGGCCCAACGAGCCTAATGTAAGATTTTTTATTGATTCTTTCTTATTATATTTTAACACCTCGGAGAAGTCAAAATAAACAATGGATAGCATATTTAAACTCCTTATAACCTTGGAAATTCACGGGAACTGAAATTGATGCAATCAAAGCTCATTAGCTCAAATCAGTAGGTTTTGGTCCATATCATGCCCAATGGACCCAATGTGAGATTTTTTTGTCGATTCTTTCTTATTACATTTTAACACCTAGGAGAAGTCGAAATAAACAATAGATGACATATTTGAACTCCTTGTAATCTCAAAATCCACGGAAACTTAAATTGGTGCAATTGGAGCTCTCTAGGTCAAATCAGTAGATTTTGATCAAAATCCACTGATTTGACCTGGAGAGCTTTAATTGCACCAATTTCAGTTTCCGTGGATTTCTGAGGTTATGAGTTTAAATATGTTATCCATTATTTATTTTGACATCTTCGAGGTGTTAAAATGTAATATGAAAGAATTGATTAAAAAAATCTCATATTGGGTCTGATTTGATTCATATCAAACCCAACGTAGGCCAGATATAATTCCATATCAGACCCTTGAATATTCATGCATGTATGCGTGCATAAAAAGAGAGGAAAGAGAAAGAGAAGAAAAAAAGAAGAAAGAGATGAGAAGACAGGAAAGCGAAGAAAAAATTAAATTTGATAGGAGGGGTAAAATAGGAAGAACACAAAATTGAGTGTGCCTTTTGGTAAATAATAAAGTAGGATACACCTTTTGATAAATTCAAAAACCTATGTATGCCTTTTGGTAAATTTTCGATTTCTTAATGTTCATGAATAAAGAGTTGTCATCCCCATGGAATAGATTGATGGCTAGCGCATGAAGCATGACTATCATGAGGTCTAGAGGTCAAATCCTAGCAAAGCCAAGTGTCTGCCCTCTCTCATACGCTAGTCACTGTCCGGGCTGGTAGCACCCATGATTTATCTCCTCGTGTTGGTTTTAGGATAGGTTGGCAGGGGCGATAGGGACAAGCAAAATGCCTTTTGCCACCATGAACAAAGATTTGCCATTCCCGGTGGGCACATGTCCTTGGGGAAAAAACTCTTTCCATCTCCTAGTCACTTGACGGTCGACTATAAGCTGACCTTGTGATTTATCTCCATTCATATAACCTAAGGACAAGTTGTGAGAGGTGTCTGGAGTGAGCATAATTGTTGGGATCGGATGGCTAGAGAGGGGGGGGTGAATATAGCCAACCACTTGCAACTTGAATACTTATAGCGATTTCTGCAACTTAAATATCAGTAGCACAGCGGAAAGAGTAGAGAACAAATTATGCAGAAAACGTAACGGAAGCGAAACAAACACAACTAGCAAGATCGCTAACAAGGAGGGTTTACAAGGTTCGGGGATAACTTGCCCCTACTCCTTGGCGTGCCCTTAAGGTGGGCGATCCCTTGATCGTCGGCAGATCAAGCCCCGGTTATCACCGGATAAATCAGCAACCTCCTTCTCGGTGGAGAAACCTCTCCACAGTGTGTTTCAAACAAGGATATAGTTTAAGCACAAAGAAACAACAAGAAGGATCTTACTCAAACACTTAGCAAGGACAAAAACATAGCAAGCTTCCCTGAGCTCCACCCAGTGGCGATCTCACGCAAGAACCCTTCTCCGTGTCTTCCCACTGTCGGACTCCAAGCCTCTTGTTTTCTCCTTCAAGCGCTCAAGTAAACGATGGTTGCTTCTCAATTGCTTGCTCAAAAGTGATGAAGATCGCAAGAACACAGCAGGCAAGTTGTGGAGAACTCAAGGCACGGCAAGAACAATAGTTCGCAAGACTTGCTTCAACGAAGCCATCCACCGCCCTTTTTGATTCTTCACATAGCACCAGGTGACAACATCTCTGTAGCTCCCAGCTACTCATCTGCCAACGCCAGCCTCTACTGAGCTATCTCTGGACTCACTGAGCTCCCCTCAGTCAAGCTCCAGTCTCCGCTCCAGTCTGCAGCTCGCCGTTGCAACCTGAGATGGGAAAATGGACAAACCTGCTCCAAGGAAAGCCTCCATTGACCTCTCCTTAAGTGTTTGAATCCTTCCCTGTCACCTGTAGCTTGATCAGAGTATTAGAACAGCAAATCAACCAGCATATCAAATATCAGAGGAAAGTGGCAGCAAATCGGTTGTGTTCAGACGCGATCAGAGCGTCTGACAATGTAATTTGAATTAAAGTGATCGGTCACCGGACCGATCAGAGAGACTCCTGATCGGTCACCAGACCGATCAGGCTAGGTCCAGACCGATCAGGATCCGTCCTGATCGGTCCCCAACGCTCAATCAGAAATCGCGATTCTTTGTGACTTCTCCTGATCGATCACCGGACCGATCCCAGGTTGTGGATCGATCACCTGAACGATCCACCCCTTTCTTGGGCGATTTCTGAGCTTCGCAGTCCAGACCTCCTGATCGGTCATCAGACCGATCAGGCAGCCTCCTGATCGGTCACCAGACCGATCAGATCATGACCAGACCGATCAGGCTAGAGCCTGATCGATCATAGTGAGGAACCTGCGACGCTGGATCGTTCACCAGAACGATCTGCACAGTGATCCTGATCGGTCAGCAGACCGATCAGGAGCAGTTCAGCGAGGGAACTCAACCTCACTGCTCGCTCCCTGATCGGTCACCAGACCGATCAGGAGCCAGTCAGTGGGTGAAACGCATACTCCCTGATCGGTCACCAGATCGATCAGGAGCAACACAGTAGGTTCCCAACCTCACTGTGTGCTCCCTGATCGGTCACCCGACCGATCAGTCATCGCTGGATCGGTCACCAGACCGATCCACGAAGGAGCAGCGTGCCAGAATCCCTGATCGATCACCAGACCGATCCAGGGACTCAAACTCAGCCCTCCAAGCTAAGTTACCATTCACCTTAGCCCTCCAAGCTAAGGATTTTCCATCTAACTCTCCAAGTTGGAATTTGCACCTAACCCTCCAAGTTAGGACTTTTCACCTAGCCCTCCAAGCTAGGACTTTTCACCCAACCCTTCCGAATTAGGACTTTTCCAACACCTAGCCCTCCAAGCTAGGATTTCTCACACCTAACCCTCCAGGTTAGGATTTTTCCAACACCTAGCCCTCCAGGCTAGAATCCTCCATATCATGTCTAATCCTCGATCAGGACTTAATCATAATCATCATCATCATCAACCTAAACTAAAACCGTTGTCAACACCAAAACAACAATCAGGGCCAGACTGCATCAACAATCTCCCCCTTTTTGTTGTTTGACAACCCAATTTTAAGTTTAGGGATTCTCAACCAATTTTTCAAATTTAGAATCATAGGGGAATCCAGATCCTCCCCCTACAACATGATCATTCTAAACTTAACCAATTCACACTCTCCCCCTTTGTCGAACACCGAAAAGGGGCAAGAGAGACTGTTAAGATTAAAACAAACTCCCCCTCAACCCTAGAGGTATCCCAAATCAACAAAGATGTGATAGTTTGTGGAATAATCATACGACCTCATGTGAAAAAGATATAGCAAGACATACCAATCACATGCATCATATGAGTATGAAGTATAAACTCACAAAGCATGCCGTAATATCCATAAATATCAAGTAGACATGGCATTGTAAGCATGAACATGGCAATAGATCAAAGATGCAGATCATAGTCATATAAACAACATGACATCAATAATAAACAAACTAAGATCAGATAAGCATGTGAAGCAAAGTCAGACAAGTCAAAGCATAAGACATCCAGACAAGTAGCAAAATACATGTGACACAAGGTCACAACAATCAAGTCACAGAGCATACAGCCCAGAAGTATCACAGTCAAATACACAAATCATGATAAGACAGCAGACATCCAAGCTCAAGTGTCAGTGGGGGGGTCGTCATCGCGCATGAGGTCATCCATCGTGGCATCAGTCGATCCCGGTGCAGCGCTGCCCGAAGGAGGATCCCCTGGAAATGTATGGCGGCGCCACTCTTCGTACCACGTCTGCTGTAATGCCTGGACCCCAGAAACAGTAGACTCTACGCCGGTCAATCGGCGATCGAATGCCCTGAACTCCGAGCGGATCTCCTCTCGATGAAGCTCTCGTAAATGAAGATCCTGCTGGATGGTCCACTCGAGCTCTGAAATCTGCCAGCGCAAATCTGGCTCGGGCTCATCGTAGTAATCGTCAGCAGCATGGGGCTCATGGGGAGCAGCATCGGGTGGCGCCTGGAAGTGTGGTGCTCCGCCAGGTAACTCACCGAGACCTCGCCCATCCTTCCACACCAACACCCCATCTCGCTCACGAATGATCATACCAGACTTCGCAAAAGCTCGCCGACCCAACCGACAATCTTGCTTAACCATGGGCATGGTCCTGCCTTTGGTGACATCAACACCAACTGACATAAGCCAATCAGTGATGATGTGACCAAACGGCATATAAACCGTGCGACGACTCGGCTCACGGTAGGATAGGATAGACTGGAAGATGCTCTCCATAATATCGAAGTCCATCCGGCAATGCATGCCGTAGAGCATAAGGCAATGGTAGGGTCGGATCTCGGCCAACGGTTTTGAAGTGATTGGTAAGATGCAATTTGTGATTATCTTGAAAAGAACATAGTCAGATGGAGCAAGGCGGAGAGCTGCAAAGGTAGGAAAAACTGGACCCAACTCATCAAGCCCGGCAGGGCGAGGATGACCGAAGAAGTGCTGATAGATAGAGTCAGGGGTAACATCTGCGAATGGTGCTAACAGAGGATCAGGGAGCTCTGGATAAATCGAATAGAGGTTAGGTGATCGTCGACCACCCAAGTACTCAGCTAGAATCTCATATGAAAAATCGAGGTTCATCTTCCCGACACGAGTAGTGAACTCGAATCCTCCTTGAGGACCTTGTTGGAGGTTGTTGTAGAATTCAGAGACGAGGTCGTAGTTTATGGTCCGTTCCAAGGATAGAAGAAAACCCAGATTGTAGTAAGTGACAATCTCCATGACCGAGGGACAGAACTCAGTCAGGAAGGGAACATCAATGGATCTGCAGGGTAATAGTTTGAAGGTCCTTGCTTGAAAAGCCTGTTCACAGGCCGCATTGGGAAACCGGGAGCTAGTAGAAGGCTGTGGCCTTCTGGAAGGTGCAGACGACGAGGGAGTTTTCCCCCTTGAACTACCCTCCGCTACCTCCTTTCCCTTAGCAGATTTTCTAAAGAGTTGAATGGATCATGATAGAAAATTTAATGCATTTGGTAAGATTGATCATACAATTAGGGTGAATCACGACAAAGCAAGAATTGATCATTTATAGGATGAGACCCAATCAAAAGATAGATAGATTCGATCAAGATCAAACGTAGGATAGTGAAGAGATGAAAAATTGATCATTTAGTTGGAATGGAAGTCCACGGCAACAACAAGTAAGTCACGGCACAATAGCAAGAATAAGAACAAAACTTGGTTAGCTTCACAAACATATATTCCAAGAGCTGTTGTGAAAAGAAAACTGAAATCAAAGCTTACTTAGGCGCCATTGAAGTTTGTTTGAAGGGATTGCAAGACTGAGAAAGAACTTGCGGTGGAGAAGGAGACTTCGAGCACACAAGAACTTGCAGTTAGGAGAAGACGCCCGTAGAAGCCTTCGCAAGAGCTCGCACGCGCGTGAAGAAGGGAGACGCAAGAACTCTCTCGCTCGCACAAGGTTGCGCAGAAGAGGGTGTTTCGGCGCTAGGGTTTGGAAAAACGAGGTTTTGGAGAGAGTTAATCGGTTGGTGGATCGGTCCACCAACCAGAATTTAATGCGTTTGAACGGATCACCGTTCGATCTGGTCGCGTCCAGACCGATCAGACTACATCCTGATCGGACTGGCATGGGCCTGATCGGTCGGATGACCGATCAGACGCGCTCCTGATCGGTCGGGTGACCGATCAGGATACGATCAGTAGGGTCCGGAGAGAAACCTCTGAGCTCCCTGATCGGTCTGTGGACCGATCCCCACAGGGTGCCAGATCGGTCCGGAGACCGATCCAGGCTGGCTCAGAATCCTTGGTCAAAAAGTTCGGAGAGTCACCGCTGACTCTCTGATCGGTCTGTGGACCGATCACCACAGAAGGGGGTCAGATCGGTCTAGGGACCGGTCAGCCCTATGCCTGATCGGTCCGGTGACCGATCAGGGTTCCTGATACGAACTGAAATGTTCAGTTTCAGAACTTCTGAATTTTTCAAACGATATTTGATGGACTTTGTCGAACTTGGACATGATCCCATGACTAGAATTGATCCCTGAACAAGAATCAAAAGTCCTTATAGGTTCAACAATCACTTTGACCCATACAAATGGAGTCAAACTCAATCAACAATCAATCAAGCAAATTCGACCAAGTTTTGATTCCAAATTCAAGTTTCCAATCAAGTTGCCTTGATTGGAATGTCCAAGTATGATCATGGAGCCATATACACATATGTTATGCAATGGTTTTCCCCATACTTGGTCACCACCGTGATTATTATCTCGTCAACTTAATTTCTCAAGTGATGCAATGACATTTTGAGAAATTGAGTTGAACCTAACATCTCACCCCATATCTAGCAAACAAAAACGTTTTGTTAAACCTTATAGTTTGTGTGAGATGTTCCCAACGTGACCCAATTGTTCCCAACAATTTGAAATAATCATGGAGAGTTTGAGTGCAAATAGAAAGACTATGAAGTGCGACACATTCCCAATTCCCGTCTTAGAAAGCTAAATTCATTTTCGGGAAGTGGTTTAGTGAAAATGTCAGCTAGGTTTGACTTTGACTCTACATGTGAGAGTATGATGTTCCCCCTAGCTACATGATCCCTAATGAAGTGGTGTCTTACTTCAATATGTTTTGTCCTAGAATGATGGACTGGATTCTTGGTTAAGTTGATTGTGCTAATGTTATCACATAACACTTGCACACCCTTGTAACTCAAACCATAGTCCTCTAAGGTGTGAATCATCCACAACAATTGCGATATACTCTCTCCCATGGCGATATATTCTGCCTCGGTAGTGGAAAGAGCAACACAATGTTGCTTCCGACTCGACCAACTTACTAAGGACGACCCTAAGAATTGGCAGCCCCCACTAGTGCTTTTCCGGTCCAACTTACATCCAGCGTAGTCGGAATCCGTATAGCCCATCAAATCAAAAGATTCGGTACGGGGATACCAAAGACCTACACCAATTGTGCCCTTGAGATATCTCAAAATTCGCTTAACAGCAATTAGGTGAGATTCCTTGGCACAGACTTGATACCTCGCGCACATACCTACAGCAAATAGTATATCTGGTCGACTAGCTGTGAGGTATAGCAAACTGCCTATCATGCTTCGATATTGAGTTAAATCAACAGGTTTACCACTCTCATCATTGTCTAATCTTGTGTTTGTAGCCATGGGAGTGGTTACCTCTTTCGAATCACTCATATTGAATTTTCGAAGCATTTCATGTGTATACTTTGATTGGTGCACATGGATACCATCGCGAGTTTGCTTGATTTCAAGTCCAAGGAAGAAAGTCAACTCTCCCACTAGACTCATTTCAAACTCACTCTCCATGTGTCCAATGAACTCATTTAAATAGCCCTTATTGTTTGAGCCACAAATTATGTCATCGACATATACTTGGGCTACAAATATATTCTCACCATCTCGTCGTAGAAACAGTGTAGGATCTATTTGACCTCTAACGAAGCCCTTTTCAATCAAGAATGTCGACAACCGCTCATACCAAGCCCGGGGTGCTTGTTTAAGGCCATAAAGTGCCTTTTTGAGCTTGAACACGTGGTTTGGATATTCGGTACTCTCAAACCCCGGAGGTTGTTCGACATAGACCTCTTCCCTAATCAAACCATTTAGGAAGGCCGATTTGACGTCCATTTGAAATAATTTGAAGCCACGATGTGCTGCAAATGCAAGCATCAATCGGATGGACTCTAAACGTGCCACGGGAGCATAAGTCTCATCATAATCAAGGCCTTCAACTTGACTGTAGCCTTTGGCTACCAAGCGTGCCTTGTTTCTAATGATTTCTCCCTTGTGGTTCAATTTGTTCTTGAAGACCCATTTGGTTCCAATAATGGTGGTCTTCTTAGGTCTAGGGACTAAGTCCCAAACTTGACTCCTTTCAAATTGACCTAGTTCATCTTGCATCGCGATAATCCAATCGGGATCATTTAATGCTTCATCAATTTTTCTAGGTTCAATTTCGGAAATTAGAGCAACTTCATTAGCCTCATTCCGGAAGAATGATCTAGTCCTAACCCCTTGATGGATGTCTCCAACAATTTGTTCTTGGGGATGACTAGAGGCTAGTCTAGTTTGCCTTGGTGTTGGTGGTGCTTCTTGAACGGGTTCACTAGACACAGGTTCAGCCTCAGGATCCGGCTGATCAATGAGTTGTCTAGGCTCACCGTCATCCGACTCATCACCATCAACAACACTTGGAATTTCATTCAAACTAAGTCTCCTTAGTTCGAGTTGAACTCCTTCTGCATTTTCTGATTGGTCAATTGACTTCGGAATTTCTTCAAAAACCACATCAGAAGACTCTTCAACTAATCTAGTTTTCTTGTTGTAGACTCGGTAGGCTTTACTAACGAGGGAGTACCCGACTAGTATCCCTTCATCAGCCTTTGCCGTGAACTTTCCAAGGTGATCCTTGGTGTTTAGGATGAACACCTTACAACCAAACACCCTAAGATGTTTAACCGTAGGTGGTTTTCCAAACCAAAGTTCATGGGGAGTCTTTCCTAAAAATCTATGAATCAGGACTCTGTTTTGCACATAGCACGCTGTATTTACAGCTTCGGCCCATAAGTAACTCGGGAGTGAGTACTCATTGAGCATGCTTCGTGCAGCCTCTTGAAGTACACGATTCTTCCTCTCTACAACACCATTTTGTTGTGGTGTTCTAGGAGTAGAGAACTCATGTCTATAACCCTTATCTTGGCAAAATTCTAAAAACCTTTGATTTTGAAATTCACCTCCATGATCACTTCTAATTGTCTTAATTGTTAATGATTTCTCATTTTCAACTCTTCTACAAAAAGAAATGAAAATATCTAAGGTTTGGTCCTTATATTTCAAAAAGTAGGTCCATGTGTATCTAGTGAAATCATCAATGATAACAAAGCAATATCTACTTCCATTCAATGATATAATGGTACTACAATCAAATAGATCCATGTGAAGTAAATCTAATGCATTGGAAGTACTTACAGCGCTTTTACCTTTATGTGCAGATTTTGTTTGCTTACCCATTTGACACGCATCACATAATTTGTCTTTTCCATACTTGATGCTCGGTAAGCCTCGAACTAGTCCCTTGGTGGCCAACTTCCGGATGTTCTTCATGTTCACATGTGCTAACCTCCGGTGCCAAAGGGTGGACTCTTCTTCTTTTGACATGAGACACTTAGCAAAAGCATTAGTAGCACTTTTAAGTGAAACTTGATAAATATTGTCTACTCTTGCTCCTACTAGTACCGTGTCCAAGGTGTCATTTTGTCTAACTAGACATTGACTTGGTTGGAAGTCAATTGTGTAACCCGTGTCACACAATTGACTGACACTTAGGAGATTAAACTTCATCCCCTTGACTAGAAGGACATTTGAGATTCTAAGACATTCGGATATTTGAATGTCTCCTATTCCTATGACCTTAAGACTACCATTGTTACCAAATGATACATTACCTCTACTTTTCTTGTGAAGTGTGGTAAACAATGATCTATCCCCGGTCATGTGTTTGGAGCATCCACTATCAACGAACCAAGTTGATAGATGCTCCCCCTCAATCATAACCTACACAATTCGAAAAATAGAAGTTTTAGGTACCCAAACCTTGGGACCTAAAGTGTCAACTAAACATGACTTAGGCACCCATGCCTTGACAACTTTCTTTTGAGTCTTGGGTGTCCTAGATTGTCTCATGTCAGTCCTAGACATGAGAGATACAAATGAGGGTTCCTTAGGGCGGTAACCAATACCGGCCCTATTGTAAACCGCTCTTTGGGCATTTAGGATCATATCTAGGGTCTTAGAGCTATTTGAGAATTTCCCAAGAATATTCTTGAGCTTCTCAACTTCACTCTTCAATGATTGGTTTTCCTCTACTAACACGTTATCATGCAAATCACTGATTTCCTCAACCTTAGAGGATTTCAAATCTACGATCTCATGTTTCAAAGATTTAATTTCATCTTCTAGTAATTCAACATGCAAGTCATCAATGTTATCATCCCTAGAAGCTTTCAATTGAGCAATTTCTAATTGCAATGCTTTAACCTTACTTTTGGATTTCTTAAGCATACTAGTTAAACATGCAATTGCTCTATAACATTTTTCAAGCTCGGGAGAAGTTACCTCTTCATCATCCGAAGATGATGAAGCCGTGTTTGCGGAGCTTGAAGATTCATCACTGCTCTCCTCTCCAAGAGCCATGAGTGTCACTTGCCTTGTGCTCTTCTCCTCCTTTTCATCATCGGATGAGCTAGAAGATGACTCATCCCAAGAGGCCTTCAAAGCTTTCTTCTTCTTCTTGGATCTCTCTTCTTTTCTTTTGGATTTCTCCTCCTTCTTCTTAAGCTTCGGACATTCATTCTTAAAATGCCCTTTCCTACCACATCAAAGCAAGATGCATTATTCTTATCAAGTTTGAATTCACTAGTGTTACCTCTACTTTTGAAACGTCGGTCTCTTCGCATCATCCTCCTCACAAAGTTGGCCATTTCGGATGAGGAGGAGCCGCTGCCATCTTCCTCGGAATTGGATTCGGATTCGGAAGAAGATGAAGATGATGAGACCTCCTTCTCTTCTTCTCCTTCTTCTTCTTAGTGGCTCGGTCCCCTGCAACTAAGGCAATCCCCTTCTCCTTGGGGCCTTTGTTAGCCATCTCATGCAATTCCATCTCACAAAATAAATCATCTAATTTCACAATAGATAAATCCTTGGATACTTTGTAGGCATCCACCATGGATGACCACAAAGCATTCCTGGAAATGCTTTCAAGACATACCTTACAAGGTCGCGATTCTCGACCTTTTCATCAATTGAATGAAGCCCATTGAGGACTTCCTTGAACCGCTATGGAGCTCACTTACCGACTCATTCTCCTTCATGGAGAGATTTTGGAGTTGATTGAGGAACAAGTCCCTCTTTGCAATCCTCGAGTCTCAAGTGCCTTCATGGAGCTCAATGAGTTTGTTCCACAAGTCCTTTGCACTTGTGAAAGGACCAACTTTGATGAATTGATCTTTGTTCATGCCACATTGTAGAGTGACAACCGCCTTCGCGTCAGCTTCACTCTTTCTTGTTTGTTCGGCAGTCCACCGTGAAGACTCGAGTTCTTTGCCTTCATCATCCTTAGGAGGAATGAATCCCTCCTTCACTGCGAACCAAGTGTGAATATCCATCTTCAAGTAGTATTCCATCTTTGATCTCCAATACTGAAAGTCAGAGCCATCAAAGAATGGAGGTCGGGTGGTGGAGAAACCTTCTCTCAAAGCCATCTTTTTGATAACTCTTGGATGTTAAGCCGTAAACAAAGCCCCAAGCTCTGATACCACTTGTTGGGATCGGATGGCTAGAGAGGGGGGTGAATATAGCCAACCACTTGCAACTTGAATACTTATAGCGATTTCTGCAACTTAAATATCAGTAGCACAGCGGAAAAGTAGAGAACAGATTATGCAGAAAACGTAACGGAAGCAAACAACACAACTAGCAAGATCGCTAACAAGGAGGTTTTACAAGGTTCGGGATAACTTGCCCCTACTCCTTGGCGTGCCCTTAAGGTGGGCCGATCCCTTGATCGTCGGCAGATCAAGCCCGGTTATCACCGGATAATCAGCAACCTCCTTCTCGGTGGAGAAACCTCTCCACAGTGTGTTTCAAACAAGGATATAGTTTAAGCACAAAGAAACAACAAGAGGATCTTACTCAACACTTAGCAAGGACAAAAACACAGCAGCTTCCCTGAGCTCCACCAGTGGCGATCTCACGCAAGAACCCTTCTCCGTGTCTTCCCACTGTCGGACTCCAAGCCTCTTGTTTCTCCTTCAAGCGCTCAAGTAAACGATGGTTGCTTCTCATTGCTTGCTCAAAAGTGATGAGATCGCAGAACACAGCAGGCAAGTTGTGGAGAACTCAAGCACGGCAAGAACAATAGTTCGCAAGACTTGCTTCACGAAGCCATCCACCGCCCTTTTTGATTCTTCACATAGCACCAGGTGACAACATCTCTGTAGCTCCCAGCTACTCATCTGCCAACGCCAGCCTCTACTGAGCTATCTCTGGACTCACTGAGCTCCCCTCAGTCAAGCTCCAGTCTCCGCTCCAGTCTGCAGCTCGCCGTTGCAACCTGAGATGGGAAAATGGACAAACCTGCTCCAAGGAAAGCCTCCATTGACCTCTCCTTAAGTGTTTGAATCCTTCCCTGTCACCTGTAGCTTGATCAGAGTATTAGAACAGCAAATCAACCAGCATATCAAATATCAGAGGAAAGTGGCAGCAAATCGGTTGTGTTCAGACGCGATCAGAGCGTCTGACAATGTAATTTGAATTAAAGTGATCGGTCACCGGACCGATCAGAGAGACTCCTGATCGGTCACCAGACCGATCAGGATCCGTCCTTAACGGTCCCCAACGCTCAATCAGAAATCGCGATTCCTTTGTGACTTCTCCTGATCGATCACCGGACTGATCCCAGGTTGTGGATCGATCACCTGAACGATCCACCCCTTTCTTGGGCGATTTCTGAGCTTCGCAGTCCAGACCTCCTGATCGGTCATCAGACCGATCAGGCAACTCCTGATCGGTCACCAGACCGATCAGATCATGACCAGACCGATCAGGCTAGAACCTGATCGATCATAGTGAGGAACCTGCGACGCTGGATCGTTCACCAAAACGATCTGCACAATGATCCTGATCGGTCAGCAGACCGATCAGGAGCAGTTCAGTGAGGGAACTCAACCTCACTGCTCGCTCCCTGATCGGTCACCAGACCGATCAGGAGCCAGTCAGTGGGTGAAACGCATACTCCCTGATCGGTCACCAGATCGATCAGGAGCAACACAGTAGGTTCCCAACCTCACTGTGTGCTCCCTGATCGGTCACCCGACCGATCAGTCATCGCTGGATCGTACCAGACCGATCCACGAAGGAGCAGCGTGCCAGAATCCCTGATCGATCACCAGACCGATCCAGGACTCAAACTCAGCCCTCCAAGCTGAGTTACCATTCACCTTAGCCGTCCAAGCTAAGGATTTTCCATCTAACTCTCCAAGTGGGAATTTGCACCTAACCCTCCAAGTTAGGACTTTTCACCTAGCCCTCCAAGCTAGGACTTTTCACCTAGCCCTCCAAGCTAGGACTTTTCACCCAACCCTTTCGAGTTAGAACTTCATCCAACGTAGCCCTCCAAGCTAGGCACCTGACCCTCCAAGCCAGGACTTTTTCACCTAATTCTCCAGGATGGGAATTTGCACATAACCCTCCAAGTTAGGACTTTTTACCTAGCCCTCCAAGCTAGGACTTTTCACCCAACCCTTCCGAATTAGGACTTTTCCAACACCTAGCCCTCCAAGCTAGGATTTCTCACACCTAACCCTTCAGGTTAGGATTTTTCCAACACCTAGCCCTCCAGGCTTGAATCCTCCATATCATGCATAATCCTCGATCAGGACTTAATCATAATCATCATCATCATCAACCTAAACTAAAATCGTTGTCAACACCAAAACAACAATCAGGGCCAGACTGCATCAACAGATATGTGGATCATAATCCAATTTGGTCTAGAAATCCCCAAGAATGCTGAAGGAGTGTCACAGCATTACACAGAATGGCAGAATTGAACTGGGTGGGACCCTTCAACAGTGCGAAGGAACTCTGGGGTAAGTTGATTGAATTACACGAAGGTACCTCCGACACCCGAATCAGCAAGAGGGACCTACTGCTGAACAAGTTGTACACCATCAAAATGAACGAAGGCGAGTCAGCAGCCCAGCTCCATGCCAAGATCCAGGAGCTGATGAACGGTCTACACACAATCGGTCACAAGGTAGAAATCCGTGACCTTATCAGGTATACCCTAAACGCTTTCCCGAGAAATACTTTGTGGGCATCTATGGTAGATGCGTACAAAGTTTCGAGGGACCTTTCCAAAATTAAATTAGACGAATTATTTTCTGAACTTGAATTACATGAGCAGACTAACTGCACTTTATCCGAGAAAGGTATTGCTTTTCTTGCAGGAAAAACCCAAGGAAAGGTGGCTAAGAAAAAGCTTCAACATGCACCCGAGTCTGACTCAGACTCAGAAGACAGCGAAGAGGATCGACCCAAGCTGGTTCGGCTAGCCCGGGACTACTACAAGGAGTTGAAGCATCAGACCAACAGAAGAAAAGCCAGCCGAAAGAAGGAAGATCCAGCTGAACCCTCAACGTCTAAGACCAAACCAAACGTAACCTGCTACGAATGCAACAAGAAGGGACACTACAAATCGGAGTGTCCTAATCTGAAAGAAGCCAAGAAGACTCGAAGGAAGAAGGCCCTTCAAGCCACGAGGGATGAGTCTTCCTCCGAAGAAGAAGAAGAGGCCCCACAATCGAACCTGCTCGCCTTGACTGCTTCGGAAGACATCGACACCGGATCAGAATCGGAGCCGGACGACGGAAAGCTCACCATTTCAGAGGACGGCAAAATAACTGTAAGTGGTTATTCTAAAGTTGAATTAGCAGAATTAATTGCTTACCTATCTAGTAACTTGGCGAAAGCCAAAATCCGAGTCGAGTCTCTCCGACAGGAAGTAAAACTCCTGAAAGAGGGCGCTGACTCTAGATCTTTGACTGTGAAGGTTCAAGAGGGAACCTCTACTCAAGTTGAAAAGCTTGAGAAAGAGAACTCCACCTTGAATACTCAAGTCAAGGACCTTAGAGCAGCTTTGGAACGATTCACTTCGGGTTCCAAGGGTCTTGACATGATCCTTCGAAAACAGAAGTCCGTTCTAAATCGATCCGGATTAGGGTATCGAACCAAGACTAGACAAAGGTCATACTATGTTGTATTGAACCAATCTAGACCCAAAGTTCAGGCATGGGTACCCAAACTTTGCCGGAACAACCAAGCTGGACCAAACCAGTATTGGATCCCCAAGGACAAGATTCATATCTTCCCTAATCATTACCGTGGCTTTAGTCCAGGGGGAACCAACTTAAAAACAATTTTTATAGTTAGATAAATTATTTTCTTATTTTAAAATTGCATGCTTGCTTGTTTATTTATTTTCTGCAAATTACCATGCTTAGACCTAGGACTGATTAGATTAAGGACTAAACCGATTAACTGAAATTTGAACAACATAGTATTGGGTAGAGGTGAGATGATAGTACGTTAGGGAAGCCATTTTGGCGGAACTAGCCGAAGCTACCGATCTAAGACCCAAACTAGTTAGACCAAAATCTTTCAAGGAGTAACTTGAAGATGGATTTTCAATAAAAGGCTTTGTCAAGGAAAGGGTTGATGATCCAATAAGGCTACGGCCAAAGAAGGCCTAGTGTCTCGCCAAGACCTGGAAGCCGATTATTGAAAATCAAATTCACTTTACTATTGTCAGATTTGAATCTAACACAGATTTCAATTAATCTTAGATTCAACCATTTTTTTCAAAATAAAGTTAAAACATATTTAATTGGTTTTTCAAAATTAATTTAACTTTTCAAAACTAATCATGGTTTTTCAAAATAAAATCTTTACTTCTATTAAAACCTGTCTCACAAAAACCCATAAAGTTAACGTGATTGATAACTATAGATTGGGTGAGACAGACTAGGTTGTGAAAATCAATTTAAGCTATCCTTAATTCTAATTGGATCCAAATCGTCAAAACTCTTTATGTGTAGGAACATAAAGATTTGGACCAATGGATGTTGGATAGCGGGTGCTCCAGACACATGACTGGGGACAAATTGAAATTCACCAAACTCAAGTTCAAGAACCTAGGCTCAGTAGCATTTGACAACAATGCTACACTCAAAGTCATTGGGTCAGTAACATTGAACTCAAATCTGATTTTGTAATTAAAAAGGTACTCTTGGTTGAGAACTTTAAATTTAACTTGCTTAGTATAAGTCAATTATGTGATACTGGCTATGTAGTTACCTTTACCAACTCTGATTGCCTGATTAGAAATTTGCAAGACTCAGAAGTAATGCTTAAGGGCACTAGGAAAAATAATGTTTACACTATAAACTTACCCTTAATACCTAAATGCTTCTTAACTCAATTAGAAGAATCAAACCTCTGACATAGGAGATTAGGTGACACTAATCTAAGATTAATTTCAAAAGTCACCCAACTTGGTCTAATTAAAGAAATACCGAAAATTAAGAACTAAGAAAATATGATATGTGAATCATGCAACCAAGGTAAACAAACCAGGTCTAATCACCAACAAATTCAATCAAACCTAACTCAAACCACACTTGAGCTCCTGCACCTTAACCTATTTGATTCACATGGAGCTAAGTCACTAAGCGGAAACCGGTACTGCTTAGTAATTATCGATGATTACTCTAGGTTTACTTGCGTTAGGTTCCTAAAGATAAAGGATGAAACCCTAAACCTGTTTATTGATTTTTGTAAGATAATTGAAAATCAAAATGATACCAAAATCAAAAGACTTAGGAGTGATCATGGGGGAGAATTTGAGAATCAAAGGTTCGAGAAATTTTGTAGAATAAACGGGTATATACATGAATTTTCGTGTCCTAGAACCCCCCAGCAAAATAGGATAGTAGAACGGAAAAATAGAACCCTACAGGAAGTCGCTAGGACTATGCTCAATGAATTTAACCTAGCTAACCAATTTTGGGCAGAAGCAATTAGTACGGCTTGCTATATCCAAAATAGGGTCCTAATTAACAAACGACACAATAAAACTCCCTATGAATTATACTACCATAGACTACCAAACCTACATTACCTAAGGGTCTTTGGGTGCAAAATCCACATCCTAAACACCAAGGATTACCTAGGTAAATTCCAGTCTAAGTCAACCCCAGGAGTCTTCTTAGGATATTCAACAACAAGTAGAGCCTATAGGGTTTACAATAAACAAACTAACAAAATTGAAGAAACAACAAATCTAATATTTGATGAGGAAATTAATTCAAAAACTGATAATCCAGAATTAAATCCATCAAATATTGATTATGAAGATAATGAACAAATTATTGAACCTCTAAATGAACTAACTATTGAACCAACTACTGAGTCAATTGAACCAATAATTGAACCTACCCAAGTAGTTGAATCAAATACTGACCGAACCGTCCAGTTGGACCTGAGGCTGAACCAAGTTCTAGAAGAACCAAAAAACCCAGACTCAGTCACCCAACCGATCAAATTGTGGGTGATCCAACCTTAGGAGTCAGAACTAGGTCTTCCTATAGAAATCTTAGTCAGATTGCACTGATTTCAAAAATCAAACCTAAGACTATAGAGGAAGCCTTACCTGATCCTGATTGGATCATAACAATGCAAGAGGAGTTAGCCCAGTTTGAAAGGAATCAAGTCTGGGAACTAGTACCTAAACCTGAGGGCAAAACTATTATTGACACTAAGTGGGTATTTAGGAATAAGCTAAATGACCAAGGGGAAATAGTTAGAAATAAAGTCCGCTTAGTAGCTAAAGGGTTCAGTCAAGTCGAAGGGTTAGACTATGACGAAACCTATGCCCCAGTAGCCAGACTTGAGTCCATTAGAATGTTGCTAGCCTTTGCAGCCCATAAAGGATTTAAACTCTACCAAATGGATTTAAAGTCAGCTTTTCTGAATGCGTTTATTAGAGAAGAAGTCTATGTAGGACAACCCCTCGGTTTTGATGACTTAGAAAAACCTGACCATATTTACAAACTCAATAAGGCACTGTATAAACTAAAACAAGCACCTAGGGCATGGTATAAACGTCTATCAACCTACCTCATTTCTAAGGAATTTAACCAAGGACAAATTGACTCAACTCTTTTTGTTAAAACCTTAGAAAAAGACATCTTTATTGCCCAAATCTATGTTGACGATATAATTTTTGAATCTACCAACTCAAATTTCTTAAAAGAATTTGTAAAAATAATGGAAAATGAATTCGAAATGAGCTTAGTTGGTGAGCTCAACTTCTTTCTAGGATTACAAATTAAGCAAACTAGAGATGAAAATTATGTTCATCAATCCAAATATGCTAAGGAGTTAATAAAGAAATTTAAAATGGATAACTCCAAAAGCATAAGTACCCCTATGGCCACAAATGTAAAAATAGATAGTGACCCTGATGGTAAACCTGTAGACCTTAAACTATATAGAAGTATGATTGGTAGTCTACTTTACCTTACAGCCAGCAGACCTGATATCCTTTTCGCTGTAGGAATGTGTGCTAGATACCAAACCTGTGCTAAGGAAATGCACTTAGCAGCCCTAAAAAGAATACTTAGATACATCAAGGGCACCCTCAGTGTAGGGATTTGGTATCCTAGGACCTCAACTTTTGACCTGTCAGGATACTCTGATTCTGACTATGTTGGATGCAAACTAGATAGAAAGAGTACAAGTGGAAGCTGCCAACTTTTAGGAAATAGTCTAGTCAGTTGGTGCAGCATAAAGCAATACTGCGTAGCTCTATCTACGACCGAAGCTGAGTATGTTGCTTTAGGAGAGTATGTAGCACAACTCTTATGGATGATGCACACTCTTAAGGACTTCCAACTTGATTACACCCAAACCAAAGTCTACATTGATAATATAAGTTCAATTAATCTAACTAAGAACTCAATCCAACACTCTAGAACTAAACACATAGAAGTCAAACACCACTTCGTAAGAGATCATGTAGCTAGGGGTGAAATAGTCCTCGAGCATGTAGACTCAAAATCTAACTTAGCTGATATCTTCACCAAACCCTTACCTGAGTCTGAGTTCAGCTCACTAAAAAGGCAGTTAGGGTTATGCTTGGTAGAATAGGACTGCTCTACTTATGTTTTTTAAATGTTTTATTTCTTATTTTATTTGAAAAATCATTTTTCCTTTTTTTAAAAAAAATTATTTCCGACTTAGTTTTGTTTAAAAACTTACCCCCTTCAAAACTAGGGCTTTTTCGCAAATGGACTTAGCTTAGGCCCTAACCTTAGAATTGCATGCACCTATAGATCTAGAAGCCAGCATCTCACAAGCAGCTTAGGGTATTTTTGATTGATAACCTAGACAGATTGAGATGCTTAGGTCTATGCCTTGATTCAAGATGCTTTAAGTCAGTGCATCTGCAGTAATTGGGGTAATAAATACCAATTAAATAGTATTCAGGTTAAGTGTCAAGCTTAGAAAATCTAACTTGATCGGATCACTTAACTTGACTAACCCTAGCGAAAGCTACTGTTTATAGCAGTTAGTAAGTAGCTAATTGGGTTAGACAGGACCCGAAAGAGAAAATTTAAATTGATTTGGTCCAGTTTATACTTAGAATTGGTTCAGTACAGCACCTTACTTTTATGATTCAGCACAGCACCTTACTTTTATTACTCAGTTTTTTGCTATATTTTTTTTGATATATGGCAAAGGGGGAGAAATTGGAAAGGAGAGAAAAGAAGGTTTAAAAATTTAATTTTTTTTCAAATTAAATTTTGTTTTCAAAACTTTTATCTCCTTTTTTCAAAAAGTAAAGTAATTCAAAATCAGTTTTGGAAAAATTTTCTAAGTGTTATAAATTGAAAATTTTGCTTGAAAATTATTTTTCTAAGTATTAAAACTGCTTGAAAATTTTCTAAGTGTTAAAACTTCAAAATCAGTTTAGAAAATTTTCTAAAGTGCAAAAACTAAGTGTTTTGGAAATTATTTTAAGTACTTGCTTTCGAAATTATTTTAAGTACTTAACTTAAAAATTGTTTTCAAAAATTATTCTAAGTACTTACTCTAAATTTTTGGTTGAAAATTTTCTACGTGTTAATTTCAAAATTCTCCTGAAAATTTTCTAAGTGTCCAACTCAAAATAGTTTGAAAATTTTTTTCTAACTTAAAAATCCTTTCGTTTGAAAAATTTTCTAAGTATTGAAAACCTGAAAAACTTTTCAATTTCAGACTTGGAAACTTTTTCAAAAACCCCACGAACTTTTGAAAAACTCAGTGGGAGATTTCTTCTAGGGGAGGAAATTAAATCTGATACTTTACCTATTCTCTGTATTTTTAACTTAACTTTTTGAACCGGGTTGCCATAAATCAAAAAGGGGGAGGTTGTTGGTGCAGGTTGCACCTAAGTCAAACCTGGGTTTTGATAATGGCAAAGGGTTCAGAAGTTAAGATGTTATTGTTGTCTAACTTGTTCACTGAGTGTGCAGGAAGAAGTCCTAGGTACACTAGGCAAGAAGTCCTGCAAAGGGCTGGGCAAAGAAGTCCTGGTCAAGGACTGGGCAAGAAGACCTGACCGGAAGTCAGGCAAAGAAGTCCTGGTCGAGGACTGGGCACGAAATCCTAGCAAGGGGTTGGGCACCGAAGACCTGACCGAAAGTTGGGCACGAAGACCTGGTCTAGTAGATTGGGCAAAAGTCCAACCGGAGGAGCCGGTTGGCAAAAGGTAAAACTCTCCTAAGAGGAGTAGGTGAGGACGCGTTCCCCGTCGAGGGAACAGTAGGCGTCAGTTCCACCTAGGGTTCCATTTGGGAGATCCGAAGTCAGAACCAAGACAGCTACGGCTGTAAATATTGACTAATATTCTTGCTATGTTTTGTTTGGAACTAACCATGGTTGCAGGGACCGAAGGAGGGTGTTTCTGCAGCTCAGAACGCCCCAAAGGAAGGGGGCAGGAAACTGAGCTAGGCGCCCGGGAGGTCCCGGGAGCCCAAGGTGAAAAGCCAAAACAGTAATTAAGCAAGACTGCTTCGAAATCACACTAGGCTAGGCGCCCAAGAGGTCCCGGGCGCCCAAGGTCAAAGCCAAAGCGGTCATCGAAGCAAATCTGCCACGAAGCCATTGGACGAGGTCAACCTAGGCGCCTGAGAGGTCCCGGGCGCCCCAGTCAGACCAAGGGCCGAACCGGAGGGGATAAGCGCTGACCGAGCTACGGATGAAGGTTCTCGCAGCTGAAGGCACGTGTCAGGCGCCCCCAGCGAATCAGGCGCCCCCAGGAGCACTATAAAAGGGTGCTCGACCCCAAGGCTTCAACATCATTGCTTTCTAATACTCCAAAGCTTTTCGTTCACGCGCTACGCTCCGGAAAACTCCGACTTCGAGATCCCAGCACCGACGACGACCCTCTGCTCCGAAATATGATACACATCGGCGTCGGTAACGAAAAGTGTATTAATTTCAGTTTCTTGATATAATATTATACGTATCTTGTAAATCTCTTTGTGCGATTATAGTATTGCTCAAAGTAAACAGTCAAGGACTGTGGGCCTTGGAGTAGGAGCCGACCGCATCTCCGAACCAAGTAAAAACTACTTGTGTTCCTGTGTGATTGTTTTATTCCCGTTACACGTTTTCTCTTTCCTTAATCCGAAAAAGTTTTAACGATATTCCCCCCCTCTATCGTTTATCTCGATCCAACAATTTCAGCATATTTTAATATTGTAGATCACCATATTGTGTAACACGTCAAATACTCTCTCTGCGATTTGTCCTTGTGAAGGACAAGCTCAACGAAACTAATTTCCTGAACTGATACAGAAACTTAAGGATCATTCTCAAACAAGAACGAAAATTGTACGTCCTAGAGTAGTAACCTCTTCTAGAAGCACCTATCACCACCGCCACTCGCGTCGAAAAAGATGCTTACAAGAAGCATCAGGATGATACACTTGATGTATCATGTCTCATGCTTGACATCATGAACTCTAAGTTTCAGAAGCAACATGAGAACATGGATGCACATGATATGGTTGAGCACTTAAAATAACTATATCAAGAGCAAGCTAGGCATGAGCGGTTTGAGGTGTCTAAGGCCCTATTTGCACGCAAGATACAAAATGGAACTCCCGTAGGAACTCACATACTCATGATGATTGGGTATGTTGAGAACCTTGAAAGACTAGGATTTCGACTGGGTCAAGAATTGGTCACGGACCTTATCCTGCAATCGTTGTCAGAAGGGTACAATCAATTTGTCATAAACTATAACATGAATGAAATTGATAAGTCATTGTCTGAGATGCTCAACATATTGAGAACTGCTGAATCCAATCTCAAGAAAACCAAGACCAGTAATGTATTGATGGTACAGAAGGGCAAAGGTAAATGGAAGCCTAAGGGCAAGGGTAAGACCCAAGCCAAAGGCAAGGTCAACTCTACTGCACTAAAGGCCAAAGGCAGCATGCCTAAGGAAGGTACCTGCTTCCACTGTGGTGAGATCGGACATTGGAAGCGGAATTGCAAACTCTACCTAGAGGAAGTAAAGAAGAAAAGAAGTGAGACTACTGTCTCAGATATTTTTGATATAGAAGTCAATCTATCTATTTCCTCTTCTTGGGTATTAGATACCAGTTGTGCATCTCACATTTGTACTAATGTGCAGGGCCTTCAAAGAGTTAGATCATTGACAAAGGGCGAAGTGGACCTACGAGTAGCCAATGACGCAAGAGTTGCTACTATAGCCGTAGGAATATATTCCTTTTCTTTGCCTACTAGGCTTATCTTAGAACTAGAGGAGTGCTTTTATGTACCTGCACTAACTAAGAACATAATTTCTGTATCTTGATTGGACAAGAAAGGCTTTTCATTTATCATAAAGGATAAATATTGTTCTATAATATTAAATGGCATGTTTTATTGTAGTGCACCACTTATGAATGAACTCTATGTTCTAGACTTAGAGAACCTAATCTATAACATAAATACCAAATGGTTCAAACCAAATGATTTGAACCTAACATATCTCTGACATTGTCGCTTATGTCATATAAATGGAGAGTAGCATATCCCAGCTCCATAAGGATGGATTACTGGGCTCATTTGATTTTGAATCATATGAGACATATGAATCTTATCTTCTAGGCAAGATGACCAAGACTCCATTTAGTGGACACGGCAAATACATACTGATGTATGTGGCCCCGCAGCTACAGGAGGCTATTAGTACTTCATCACTTTCACTGATGATGTCAGCAGATACGACTATGTGTATCTCATGAAACACAAGTCGGAATCCTTTGAAAAATTCAAAGAATTCAAGAGTGAAGTACAAAACCAACTTGGCAAGAGTATTAAGACGCTTCGATCAGATCGAGGTGGTGAATACCTTAGTCAAGAGTTTCATGACCGTTTAGCAGAGTATGGGATCATATCCCAACTCACTACACCTAGAACACCACAATGGAATGGTGTATCCAAGCGGAGAAATCGTACTCTATTAGATATGGTCAGATAGATCTTCTTACTTCCTTCTGGGGATTCGTTCTAGAGACGGCTCTTTTCACAATTAACCGAGCTCCATCAAAGGTCGTCATAAAGACACCATATACTATATGGACTGGGAAGAGTCCCACGATGCCTTTTATGAGGATTTGGGGTTGTGAGACTTACGTTCGACGTCAAGTCTCAGATAAACTTGGTCCCAAATCTAATAAGTGCTATTTTGTAGGATATCCCAAGGAAACGAAGGGATATTACTTCTACAATCCCACACTAGGCAAAGTGTTTATCGCTAGAAATGACATTTTTCTCAAATGAGAGTTTATTTCTAGAAGAAATAGTGGGAGTAAAATCCATCTTAAAGTAGTTCAAGATGCAGATAGTACTGAGGCTTTGATGGACATTAAACAGGCACCACAAAGTGTTATTGATCATGAGATTGTTGCACAAGAAATTATGGAGCAACAACCTGTTCAAGTATACCAACCTCATCGCAGATCTGATAGGATACGTCATCAGCCTGAGAGATACTCATTTCTCTTGTCTGACCATGATGACGTTATGCTTGTTGAGTTAAACGAGCCTACATCCTATCAAGAAGTTGTGATAAGCCCAGATTCTGAGAAATGGCCAGAGCCCATGAAGTCCGAAATGGAATCCATGTACACTAACCAAGTATGGACTTTAGTTGATCCACTGAGGAAATTAAACCCATTGGGTGTAAGTGGGTCTTTAAAAGAAAGACTGATATGAATGGTCTTATGCATACCCATAAAGAGCGATTGATAGCCAAAGGTTTTAAGCAGATTCATGGTATCGACTATGATGAAACCTTTTTACCAATTGTGATGCTTAAGTCTATTCGGATCATGCTTGCTATCGTAGTTTACCATGATTACGAGATCTGGCAAATGAATGTCAAAATCGCATTCCTAAATGGGAATCTACTCGAGGATGTGTACATGACACAACCTGAGGGTCTTGTAGATCTAGAGCATGCTCGAAAGGTATGTAAGTTGCAAAGGTCCATTTATGGGTTAAAGCAAGCTTCTCGAAGCTGAAATCTTCAATTCGATGATATAATCAAAGCGTTTGGTTTCATCAAGAATGAAGATGAACCCTGTGTCTACAAGAGGGTTAGTGGGAGCACAGTTATCTTCCTGATCTTATATGTGGATGTCATACCCCTCATTGGAAATGAAATCCCTTTACTATAGTCTGTGAAGACGTGGCTAGGGAGTTATTTCTCAATGAAAGACTTAGGTGAAGCAACCTATATCCTAGGTATCAAGATCTAAAAGATTGCTTGGCTTAAGTCAGATTACATATATTGATAAGGTACTTAATTGTTTGGCCATGCAGAATTCCAAAAAGAATTTCTACTGATGTCATATGGTGTAAGTCTTTCGAAGACTCAATGTCCCTCTTCTAAGGATGAGAGAGACTGTATGAATCAAATCCCTTATGCATCTGCTATAGGGTCTATTATGTATACCATGCTTTGTACTTGTCCAGATGTCTCGTATGCTTTGAGCATGACGATTAGATACTAGTCAGATCCAGGTGAAAGTCACTGGATAGCTGTCAAGAATATTATTAAGTACTTACGAAGGACTAAAGAATATTTCTTGATATTTAGAGGCAATGAGGAGCTAGCTGTAAAGGGTTACAGTGACGCAAGCTTCCAAATCGACAGAGATGATTTCAGATTGCAGTCAGGGTATGTATTTTGCTTGAATGGTGGTGATGTGAGCTGGAAGAGTTTGAAGCAGGACACAGTCGCAAATTGTACAACAGAGGTCGAGTATATTGTTGTGTCTGATGCAGCAAAAGAGGTTGATTGGATCCGGAAGTTCATTATAGAGTTTAGTGTGGTTCCTAGTATAGCAGACCCAATAGACCTCTATTGTGACGACAATGGGGCTATTACACAGGCTAAGGAAGCTTGCTCTCATCAGCGGACCAAACACATACTACGACGCTTCCATCTCATTCGAGTGATCATCGATAGAAGAGATGTGAGGATATGCAGAGTACCCACTGATGCTAACATTGCGGATCCTTTGACCAAGGCTTTGTCACAGAAGAAGCATGATGGTCACACTAGGTCATTGGGTATTAGATATTACAGTGATTGAACCTAGTGCTAGTGGGAGATTAATAAGAGTCCTAGAGCCAATTATGTGATGATTGACTAGGGACCTTTTGTATCATATGTTATCATTAATAAAGACATGTTTGGTTACTATACTTACTTTATATTTGTGTCAAATAATTAAGTATAATAATATCCTTGGGTAGTAGGTTCTTATCTACATCATATCAATTGGTCGAATTGATAGTGAGATGATGTAGAGAACACTACACTAAACCATTCCTAGTCAAGCATTAATATTCAGGGACAATATTAATGCATGGAGACTAGTATGTAGGTCAATTGATGACTTGAGCTCACAAGTCATGGATATATGACATCAAGTTAACACATGAGTATATATTAGAGAATGTGTTCTGAATTGACCCGTCAACAGAAAGTTTCATATATTGTCATATGAGTGTCATAAACTTTCTCATGTGACTATTAGTATAAATAGTCCTTAGACCTAAAGTCACTACGGTTCCCTACATAAGAAGTTATGTACTTTGATATCGTCAAACGTCACCCGTAACATGGTGGATTATAAAGATGATCACTGGGTATATAATGAATTATACGGAGGGATGTGAGTGATGTAGATGGGATCTATCCCTCCCATATGACGAGAGTGATATATGTGGGCCCCTTGATCCAGTAAGACTACTAAAACGTATGGTTATGCTCAAATGAGTCAATATGAGATATTGAGCTCATTTGTTTGAGTGAGTCTACTTGGGGATTAAAAAACACAAAGATTGATCGAGGATGACACGGTCTATGCCTCATTGGTCAATCTAGATATCGAGGATAGAAGGATAAGGTCATACATTGTCATAGTCACGGAGGTTAAGTCGGATCTCGACTTTCTCATCACTTGGGTAGCAATGATGCATTGCTACATGTTGCCCATTGCTTATGTGTGTGGTTTAGACACATTGCCAACGTTAGGAGAACCTATTAGGTCACACACTAAGGATACGATGCTTCGAAGATTAATTGATCTTAATTTGACTAAGATTTGATCCGAATTGGATTAATTGAGTTAGACTCAAGTGAATCCAATTGGATTATGGGATTAACATCTAATTTGAGTTTATTTGAGTTTGACTCATTTAGATTAGACTCAACCACATTTGAATAAGATATTAATTCATTAAAATATTTAATAAATTAATAATAGAGGAAGATAAAAAGTTTCTCTTCATTGGATGAAGAGAAGTTGAAGAGCCACATGAGAAAATATGCTCTAAGTGGAATTTTATTAGCATTAATGGAGGGAAGCTAAAGGGACAACAACTCTTCATATTCATAAGATGAGTATAAAAGAGTTTTTTTATCATTTAGATGATGAACTTGTCATTTTTCCTTCCCTTCCTTTTCTTGGTCAAAATCCCTCTTCTCTCTCTCCTTCTTGCTTTGTGAATCTCCTCTTGTGGCTAGCATCACAAAGGTGATTCTTCTTCGAAGCTTGAGAGATCATGTTCGTGTGGATACGCAGAGAGGCACGGACACTTGAACGTGTAGGAGATCTGACATACCTCAGACATGCGGGATAAGCAAAGGGCACGCGCCAAAGGTATACCTATATGATAGGAATTTATAAATTAACTTTGTATGAGTTTTCTTTCGCATGGATCGCTCGTGGGATCTATTATTTTCGCTGTGATTTTTGAATATTTTTGCCTATAGATCCCTACACGAGGAACCACCCACTATTCATGTGAACACGTCCTGATGATCCACTAAGCAGCTGATCAGCCGACTTCTGAGTTCTGCCCTAAGATCTGTTGTGATTCTTGTGATTCCTCCAACCTGTCGGGGATGAATTTGTACTTCCTCACTCTCTACCTCCCTGCGCTCCTCTTTGGCTCCTTCCTCTGCTTGGGGATCGAATAGGTTGATTTGCAAGGTTTCCTAGGTTCTCAGGTTCTTGCGAGATTTTGTCCTAACTTTCTCACTGTAGCATCGCCGGGAGGATAATTGGTCTCCTTTAACTTCGGTCACTTGCTCTCCCACCGAGAATTTGATCTTCTAGTGATAGACTAAGACCACCGCCTGAATAAACTGAGCACTGGTCTTCTCAGAATAGCGTTGTATGACGATAAGGCATCCACAATCATGAAAGCAGTTCTCCTTGTTCTCTATAAGGTATCATCCCCCACCGATAGGGACAATGAGATCTGTCCCATCGACTGTACTCGGTAACCTGTGAAGCCGAAGAGTGGGGTGGAGACGGGGTGTAATTTATCTTCATCGACCTACATATGGTCTAACGACGTCTTGTACAGGATGTTAACAGAGCTACCTGTATCCATGAAAATGTGTTTAACTTCATAATTGGCTATACGGGCAAGAATTACCAGGGCATCTTCATGAGGGGATTCAACATCCTCCAGATTATCAGGTCTGAAGGAGATGACAGGGCCCTGACGCTTCTCCTTATCTGTCCCAATGGCGTAATTGTCCAACCTCCGAGTATGAGTTTTCCTTGCCCGATGTGAATCTCCTCCAATCAATCCTTCCGAGATCACTCCCACATGGCCCGAGGGAGGTCGCCGAGTCGGAGCCTTGCCTTTCTTAGGATCTCTTTCCGGGGAGACAGACTGGTGGGGCACCATCTCCTAGGTACTTCCCTTCGAGGGCGACCGGGATTGGCGCCTGGATCTATCCTCCCTCAACTGTCGGTGATGAGGAGAAGAGCTTCGGCAAGGAGACCTTCGTCGATACCCCGTATTGCTCCACTTTTTGTGTGGCTTAGCTTCTGCATCCTTTGTCTCCTCTTCCTCAAAGTGTAACACTCCTCCGTGGAGTGGGTAGTACTGCCATGAAAGTCGCAGTACTTCTTCGACGGTTCGGGTTCTTCGGTGTTTACCGTCTCCACCAACTTCTTCTTGCCATTCCAGTAATCCTTCCCAGAGCGAGGGTCCTTTGCTCGAGCAGGAGTGGGTGGTTCCCTCCTCTCGGATAGTATTGAGATTTGGATAGGGACTCCGGTGGAATCTTTTGAACGGGTGTACTGCACCTCCTCCACATTAAGATGCTTGATCGACCGCTCCAATAAATCATCGAAGCTGGCCGACAGTTTCTTCACTAGCAATCGAAAGAAATCTCCCTCAGAGAGTCCTTACGTAAAAGCGCTGATGAGGATCTCTGAGGTGACACTTGACACATCCTGCGCCACCCGATTGAATCGTTGGATATAATCCTTCAAAGGCTCCTTGCTCTTCTGCTTCAAGGCAAACAGGTTTAGTGTTGTCTTTTGGTATCGCCGACTGGTGGCGAAGTGATGTAGGAAGACAATTTCAAACTCCAAAAAAGAGTTTATTGAGTTTTGAGGCAGCCTCTGAAACCATCTTTTGGCGGTTCCCGATAGGGTATTCAGAAACACCTGGTACTTCACACCATCGGTGTATTGGTGTAATAGGGCCGCATTTTCAAACTTGCAGACGTGGTCTTCTGAATCCATTTTCCTATCATAATCAGCAATTCCCGAAGTGCAAAATTGCTTGGGCATGGGATTCGTTATGATGTCTTGGGCGAAAGGCGTAGGTGAGGACTTCAGGAGAACCTTGATAGGCTCGCTCTTCTCCTGCCCATCTTCATGCCGTAAAACGCTGGAGGCAGCGGAATGCACCATCTCCGTTTCTCCTATGGAGTCCTGCCTGTGCCCCGGGGCTATCGTTGCGGGCACTCTAGGCAGTAAGACGGATCTTCGATTTCGATTGTGTGAAGCAGACACTCTGGGGATCTCGACCTGCGTCGGGGCCACTCTTTGAGAGGCGGCTTGTTCGATCTGATGTTGCTCCAGTGCTCCTCTGACAACATTGGAGACTGAGCGATCCAACTCTTCTTGTGTCAAAATGATGGGTTGCCCCTCTAGTTCTGCCATCACAGTGTATCCTCTAGTACTTAGACTAGTTTCACACAGATAGCGTCAAAAACTAGTTCCGAAAGTGAACGGCGGGGATGACGAATCATCAAAGCGCAACCTAGGATGACGATGACGAGGAGAGGATGTCAACGCCTACGAAATTCATACGATAGTAAAGGGGATGTGCCGGAAGAAGTTCCGGTGAAGCCCTCTCCGATGCTCAAGTCAAAAATCTTTCTTCTAGGGAGAAAAAAAGAGAAAATAGAGTATTCGTGTTCTCAAAAACTTACCCCTTTACCTAGGTGCCGAAACATCTTACATACTTGACGCCTTCCCCCCACGTATCTTCACCTCCCCCCATATTTCTTGATAATCGATTATTTGATAGTTGTTCTCCTCTATATAATGACTGGTAACAACCACCATGACTATTAAGGTAATCATTACCGTGCATTACAAGCAATAATTACCCGTTGAATTTCATATTCTAGAAGGAGGAGAGGGTACTTAAAACTTTGTTCTCTTATTCCTAAGCTGCTTTTTGGGCTCCACTCTCCCGAGTTAGTCTCGGAGTCTTATCTCCTGGACTAAGTTTGGGGACCTTCCTCATTCCCCCGAGATAGTCTCGGGAGTTCGAGCTCCCAGGCTGGCCTCAGGGGCCTTCCACCATTTTCCCGAGATAGTCTCGGGAACTAAGCTCCCGGTTTAGCCTCTGTTTCCTCTTCCATTCTCCTGAGATAGTCTCGGGAGCTCGAGCTTCCGGTTTGACCTCGGGTCTCTAGCTTGGTTGGCACTGCCACGTAGCTTTCCTGTGCCATATGTCCTCCCCAATTACCTTGGTTGGCACTGCCACGTAGCTTTCCCGTGCCACATGTCCTCCCTAATTACTCATCCCTATCAAATGACATGGGCGAATTCCTTGTAGTCATCATCAAGACCATGAAGAACTTTGATGGTGAGCTCTTCAATGTAAAGAGGAGCATTCATGAGTGTTAGTTCATCAGACTTGGATTTGATAAACTATACAAATTCAGTGATAGATTGGGAGCCTTTAACTGGATTACGAAGTTGTGTTTTGAGTTATGTAATACGACCATGGGAGGGTGTGCCATAGGTGAGAGCAAGAGTATTCTGGGCATCACTAGATGTGCGAGCAACAACAATGAACAATATTAAGGATAGAGAAAGAGATCCAATAATAACATTCAAAATGAATTAATCCTAGCGGATCCAGCAGAATATGCAAGAGTAAGAGTCTGAGTACCATCAACAGTATATAGTTTGTCCGAACAGAGGTGAGAATCATCAACAAAACAAGCAAATGATGACCAGTGAGGACGATCATGAACTATAAACGCCATGAGAGATAGTTGGAAGATGTTAGTTTCAAAAGCGCATGAGCAGCAACATTGAAGGTGATCGATATAGTCACAGAAGAGACTCTAATACTATGAAGAAGATATTGAGGAAATATATTTTTCATATATTCATAATGATGATAGAAACTGTATTTATATATAATATAAAAAGATAAATAATATATATATATATATATAAATATTTATATGTAATAAATTTTTGATAAAAATATATAATAAATTTATATGCAAAAAAATTTTAAGATATGATAATTCCATGATATCTAATAAGAGTTACATATCAGTTCAGATCACACTTGTGCTTTTCTTCTGATCTCCGAGAAGCCTGAACAAATTGGGAATGATCTTTTTCCTCTTCATGGTATACGACGTCGACCGGGCGTTTCGAGCTGCAGATGAGGTCGAAAGCCTCGTTACCTTACTCCTCCTTGATGACGCCGCCGCCGCTGAAGACGCCTCTCTCATGGATTTGCTTGGTTTCTCCACGGCACTCTGCGTATGGCCGCCGTTGTCCTCTTCTTCTTCCTTCTCTCTCAGTTCATCCATTTCTCGATCATGAGCCATTGGTGATTTCTCCTCGCCTCTGGACTCTGTGATATCCCTCTCGACGGTCTCAATCTTCAGCAGTATCTCCTTCTCTCGAGCTTCCAATGCTTCCACCCATGCACGAGCAGCCTCCACTTTTTAGCCGCAACTTCCTGCGCAGCAGTCGCTTGCTGATTCAAATACTCGAACTCACTCTTCGAGATGGTGATGGTGGAAACCATCGGAATCGACACGGCTCGACTTCTCATCGCTTTGTGAGCTACATCCCTCAGCTTCCTGAGCGCCTTCGCTTCGGAAGATTTCACAGCTTCGAGCTCCCGCATGGCCGCCTGCAGTTTCTCCAAACCCGAGTCGACGCCCGATTCTGCTTTACCAATTTCATCGCTGATGGTCTTGATCTCTTCATCAGTCTGCTGCTTTTCCTCATTCGTGGCCTCGGTTTCTATTTGCATCAGCTGGAGGGCAGAAGACAGATCGGCAACGATGGATTTCGACCTCTCGTCGGCCATTGTTGCAGCTTCCAGCAAGGATTTTGCTTTAGCCAGCTTCGCATTGAGGTGCTGGATGTCTGTTTCAGTTTTCTTTTCGAGCTTCCGGAGCTTGTTTATCTCTTCAGAAATGTGCCTCAGTTCCTCTCTTATAGCATCCATCGAGACCATGAACTGAAAACTCTCTTCCTTGATGGAAGCTAATTCTTGTTTGGCTGCCTTCAATTCAGCTTCCGCGGATTGGAGTGCAGAATCCTGTTCTCTTCTCTTGTTGTTGGATTTGGCAATGGACTCTGCTCGGCAGTTCCTCTCCATGGCTCGAACCAATTCCATCTCGCCTTGCAACACATTCACATCTGAGTTAGTGACTTTAAGCTTCATTTCGAGCTCCTTCGACCTATGGAGTTCCCTTCGGAACTCCTCGATCCTCTTCTTGGCAGTTTCAATTTCCTTAGAGTACATATCAGCTTCGGTCCTTCTTCGTTCCTCGATCTCTCGACGTTCTTTCTCGGCCTCAATCCGCGCGAGCTCGACCAGCACATGCTCTTCGTCGGCCTCGTCTATCTTCCTCCGTAAATCCGCGACGGAGCGCGAATAACTTGCGGCCTTGGAGCCGGAGGCTTCGATCTCCTTCTCTGCTTTCGCCTTCGCCTCTAATGCCGAAGCCACATCGAGCTTCAGCCTGCTCAGCTCTCTCTTCGCTTGGCCCAGCTCCTGCATCACTCTGGAATACTGGAGTTCCTCCTCGACTATCGCTGATTTCGATACCGACTTCAGCTCCGATCTCCGGGCATTCGATTCCTCGATCTCGGACGCCAGTTTCTTTGCCACATTTCTAACGCGAAGCAACTCCGACTCCGCCCTGGATTTCTCTCTTTCCGCAGAGCTCTTGATATCATTCAGCCTGCCAATGTTCGCTTTCGCTTGGAGGAATTCCTTCGTTTTGGACGGCAAATCCTTCAAAACAGAACTCAATTGAGTTACAGAAATCAGCATCATGATCATCGAAGATTGCACGAGCAAGCTAAGTACCTCTTGCGGAAAGACCTGGCTGCTAAGCTTCTCCTGCTTCCTGCTACGAATCCTTTCCCCGAACAAAGTTATGGCCGCTTTCACCGAACCAACTGCTTCAGGCTGCGATGGTTCATCCATCTGAAGGAGAAGCCTTATCTGATCGCTCTGCCCTCCAGCGTGCGATGATGAGGGATGAGAACGAGGCACTTAGGCAGCTTCTTGGTGCCAAGCAAAAGAGGATGTGATGACAAGATTCGACTGTTGATGAGGGAAATCTTTGGGGCAGAGGGTGAAGGAGGGAAGGAGAAACGAGAGGCTGGCTCTTCTACACGAAAAAGAATCACAGCCACAGCTGCTTCTCATGCCCTGCTTCTCCTGTACGTCAAGGATTCCTCGTAATGTTTTTATTGATTTTTTATATATATAATTTTTTTGAGGTTGATTGAAAACATATTTCTTAACCAACGTAATCAAACTCAGTTTGGATATGTGTTCGCGCTGACGTGGAGAATATTGAAGTCTTCACGTGTATTAAAAACGACTTTTTTTATCTAACTATATAGAAAGATTTTGAGAATTACTTAAATCGAGTAAATAAATTTTAAAAGGATAAATTATCCTAAATTCCTTAATAGCAAATTCAACTTACTTCTCCTCCATACTCAAAAAAATTCATTTTCACTCTCATATAAAATTTTATTTACTTCAACTTCCTAATATAAACCAATTTACTAATTATCCTCATTTTTTAAGTATAAAAAATTCAAAATAAGATATAATTTCTCTTAAATTCAATATCATTTAACTAGAATTTAATATATTTTCTATCAAATTGAGTATGGCTCAATCGATTCATTCTAAGCTAATCGATTAGTATGAACTTCCAATAAGACAAAAAAAAAAAGTTGTGCTCAATTTAATAGAACATATATTAAATTCTAATTTAAATTTACTGAATTTAGGCATAGTTATACCTATTTTTGACTTTTTATGCCTATAAAAAATAAGGATTATGTTCTCTCGCAACAAATACAACTGATCGATTATCGATCGATTCCTAATCGATCAGAGCTTCCCAATCGATTGGAGTAGTGGGCAGCTTCAATCGATTCTCGATTAACTGAGTTTGAAAAAGAATCGTATTCAATTTGATAGAAAATATATTAGATTCTAATTAAATGATGCTGAATTTAAGAAGAATTATATTTCATTTTGAACTTTTTGCATCTAAAAAAATGAGGATAATTAAGCAAATCAATATGTATTAGAGAGTTGAAGCAAATAACACTTTGCATGCAGAGAGTGAAATAAATTTTTTCTGACATAGGGATCGATAGCAAAGTTTAAGGTGCAATTTGGGATTTAAAGATAATTTATAATTTTAAAATATCAAATTATGTATCCATTTCTCATTTTACCTTTAATCAATTAATTGATAAAAAATTCAGTTAACTAATTTTCAAATAGCCGACTGATTTTTTTTACCAGTCAAATTGATTTCTCTATATTCAAATTTCGAAAAACCAATCGACTAATAATAAAAATCAGTCGACCAATTTGATTTTTTTTTATCAAAGTTGAGTTTGGACAAAAAATGGTTGATGGACCAAACGAACTTGAATTGATATGAAACTAGTTCCCATGTGTTTTACTAGTTATTCTGATTATATCCACACTTTCAAACATAAATTCACTTGATATATTAAGAAGAGTGAATTTTTAAACACGAATGTGTTCAAAAAATTAATTTATGTTAAAAATATTATTGCTCTCAATATATTGAGTCCAATTGATATTTAAAAGCATAGATATAATATGGAGAATTAAATGAACACATAGAAGATAATTTCATATCAAACTAAGGGCGTCTAGTCCATCAATCAATTTTAACCCCGATTGACATTAAACTAGTTTCTATGTGTTTGTCTATTTCTCCTGATTATATCTATTCTCTTAAACGTCAATTTGATATAATATATTAAGAGCGGTGAATTTTTGAACACGAATGTGTTTGAAAAATCTAATTCGTGTTTAAAAATTACTACTTTTAATATATTGAGTCAAATTAATGTTCGAGAGGATAAATATAATTATGTCGTTTAAAATTTTAACTTTAAGATTTAGTAGTTAGATTATAGTATTAAAAAAATTGAAATTGAAAAATAATTAAGATTTATACAGAATCTGCTTGATAAAAATTTCAGCATAATATAATATATATATATATATATATATATATTTGATATGTCACGGTCCGAGAAAATCAAATAGTACCTCCTCTATATGGTAGACAATCTGAAACTAATTACAAGGTCTACTCAGCCAACAAATATTTCAGTCAACACAGCAGGAATAAGGAAAGTAAATGAGACAATACTACACAAATATTCCAAAACTGACTTGACTGTGTACTGATCCGACTTATGACAAAGCAATGAATACATAATTCCCACAAGACACACAAAAATACAAAGCACCAATACATGTCAATAAAATGGATAAAAATACCAAAAGATACATACATAACACAAATACCATAATGAAGTCAACTCAACGAGTAGAGGGACTGACTACTGGGCTCTCCTCCTGGCAACTCCAAATACATCAACCTGGAAATAAAAAATAAAACAAACGGTTGTGAGTCAAGGGGACTCCACAGGTATATTAACAGATAGATATGCATGTCAGTAAAAAGGTCATACAATAACAGTAAAAAGTAAGCAGATACAGTCTCCTAGGAAAAATCAAATATATGATCAATACACTACATGAAAGTACATACCCATATCAAATTTTCCTGCGGGGTATGAAGGTTATAAATCCCTAAACTTAAATGGTTATCAAACGATAAGCAAACAAAATACCTTTTGTATGTGCATGTTATCCAAATGCAGCAAGCATAGTTCAAACAAATGCAGCAAATACAAACAAATACAATCCAACCAATCGTGCACATGATGCAATGACATGGTCACTCTTGTCTGCTATCATGCTGTGGATACCACTACCCATGAGTTGTTGAGTGGAGCCTTGATAGGGCAACTGCACACACCCTCTTGATAGTACTTCTAACCTATGAGTGACAGTGTGTGCAGATCATGATATGACTGATGATCCGTCTCAACCACAAAGGAGTCCAGAATCGTCAGTTATGCAATAATGCAAAGATGGTGTATGACGCTAACACACTCGACGCCCATCAAGCAAACCTCAATATGACATGCACATGTCTGAAATATAAATCATAAATTACAAATAGCCTACTAGGCATACAATAATGCTATGTATCAATAAATGTCAAGTATATAACATGCAAATATTCTTATGTACGTGCACTCAAACAAAATATGAGTATCAAACATAGAGATTATATTAATGATAAACTTTGAGTATGTCAAAGGGTCAAGCAGTAAGTATCAAGCAGGATAAATAAAAGACAGATAAAGGTAAATCCTACTATTATCCATTAAAGAAACCATATATAGAAACCTGACAATATCTATAGAGATAAGTTAGAAGGTACCCACCTCGTAAATGACATATGTAATATCGGAAAGACCCTCCTGTCCAGTTAATCCGTATCCAATCAGGGTCTTGTGTTAAAAGTATAACTTAGCTACTTTAACACATAGCAACAAGCCAAACTAAATTTCTAGATTTAATTAGGATTCGTCCTATTTGTATTATTCATTTATTAACCCTTAATTTAATGATTAATCTCAATTAAACTAACTCATCAAGATTGTGATTTACCTCTACCGAACTCAAACATGACTCTACATTCATTACCCAAAACTAATCCAATGATAAGAATAAATATCCAACTCTTGGCATATTTGGGAACTCAAAGGAAACAATAAACTAAGCTAATCTTCCCACGCATGGAACTCATGGCAGCAAGAATCAAATACAAATTCTACATGTTCACAACCAACTACCAAAACCCAATACAGGATTAGCACTAACCTCATTTCTTCCATGAATTCAACTCACAGTAGAAGCTTGATCAGACTTAAAGCCCCACAATAACAAGATATTAAAATAAACATTAGGAAGATATAACATGCATGATCCAGGCGAGTAGTTTTCAAAGAGGGTCAATGGCCCGGTCGGAGTGAGCCCGGGTCAAATAGGATAAAGTGGGGGTGACTCAAGTCGAGTAAGCCAAACGCAGATATAACAGGGGGGAGTGAAAAGTCAAGGTAAGTAGACCCATGGCTTGACCGCTGTCGTATAGGCATAAATTCCATGTCAGAGTCAAATGAGGTCGGGCACTCGGGATCGACCCCTCGGGGTCGGGCACCCAGGGTCGGCCACTCGGGGTCAACCACTTGGGTCAAGCACCCGAGGTCGGTCCCTCGAAGTCAGGCCCTAGGGATCGGCCCCTCGGGGTCGGGCACCCGGGGTCGGCCACTTGGGGTCAGCCACTTGGGTCAGGCACCCGAGGTCGGTCCCTCGAAGTTAGGCCCTCAGGATTGGCCCCTCAAGGTCGGGCACTCTGGGTCGGCCACTTGGGTCAAACATCCGAGGTCGGTCCCTCGAAGTCAGGCCCTCGGGATCGGCCCCTCGGGGTCAGGCACCCGGGGTCAACCACTCTGGGTCAGCCACTCGAGGTTAGGCACCCAAGGTTGATCACTCAAAGTCAGGCACTCGGGATCGGTCATTCGGGATTGGGCACCCGGGGTCAGGCACCTCAAGTCGAGCACTCCGAAACCGCCCCAAGAGCAGAGATGACTGAGAAATCAAGCTTGTTCAACCAACCCAGACCGTAAGTCGATTTGATCCGACCGGATGAGCCAGGGTAATTAAAGAGTTGCCTCAACAGTAAGTATTTGTCAAATCTCTGACATAATCATTACCAGACAGAGCCGCCGAACATTAATGGGGATCAGAGGAGACAACTTGGACAGATTGGCAGGCGGTTGTGGCAATCTCACAGAGCAGCTACAACTGCCATTAGTTCAATCTGGCAGCTAACCAATCCTTAATGAGACAGGATAGCTCTGACACGGCAGAGGGCTTCTCCTTCCCTATATAACCCCCTCTTGGGGCTCCAAAGAAGGGGTTGCTGCCATTGGAAACCTCTGCTCCACTTTGAGCTCTCGTTTTTTGTCCGATCCGAGTGACTCATGTCCCATTAGCACTCACGCCCGACCCCTACCCCCACGCTACTGTAGACCGGGGTCATCTTGGTCAGACCGAGTCACCCAAGTGAGCATCCACCTTTGCTTGTCGACAGGATCAATGCAACCCCTACTGCTCTATTTAAATATCAGCTCACGGCCAAGAGCATCTCAAACGAAGCTCACGACACGCATGCTAAATAATCCACACCTTAAACATTAGCAACTACGAACTCAGAACAGAGCCAAATAAACAACCAACACCATCAAAAATTCCTCACGGCAAGGACAGCAGAATACACTAGTAGAATATTGATGATAGACTTCGCCAATAATTACTTGAGCAATTAATGATTCCAAAGTAATATATGATGTTATACTTCGGTAATAAAATTGACATAGTAAATTCCGTATTAGACTTCATAAGTTAATAAAAAGTAGGCTTCATTTCGTATTTTGAATAACATTTTACTTCTTATTTTTTATTTAATGAAGTAATAATTGTTTAAAAAAATATAATTGAACTGTGACGAAATAATATGTCTAAACTGGTTTAAAAAAAATAAATTGAACCAGTTACTCTTGGTTAAAATTTAACCCATACCAGTTTTTTATCACAATTCCCATGCATAAAACCTAAGTTGTGAAGTCCACGATTCTCCTTAACACATCTCTTCTTGCGTTGATCCTGTCGCGAGGCGGAGTGGAAGCTCCAAGGGCAGGATGGTCTTCCGAGCGAAACGAGCTGCTGAGGTGGTGCCGATCTGGCTCCGAGTTAGCTCCTGCCTGCAAAACAATAACCATTAGCAAACCCGCCAGGGAGTTTTCTCGGTCAGGCACTCCGACGGTCAAGTTAGTATCCGCAGGATATAATAGAGCAAATGGAAATATGGTGGAAGAGAGAGCTCGCACGCATACCTGCGGAAGGAGGAGTGGAGGGCTTATATAGCCGGAGGAGATGACAACCCTTGTCCGTGTCGACAAGACAAGGGTGCAGTACCTGTCAGCTCGTATGAGAGCACTTGGAAGTACCGCGGCAAGGTGCGGGATGCTCGAGTAGTACGATGGTACTGAATGGGTGGATTGACCGTGAGGTGTGTCAGGAAGAGGTAAGGTGTGTAGTACTCCAACATCAAGACTGTACCCTGGATATAATGACATAGGGGGTGTAGGGACGAGATAGTCCGTAACCCAAGCGTCGATCGGCGAGTCCGAGTGTCAAGGACCGGGTCAGGTAATAGTCAGGGAGCGTGGGCCGCCACGCGTCCGCCTGGGAGAGTTGAGGCGCAGGATACGCCCTGAGTCGGGGGTTTGTTGGGTCATGTCTGGCTGACTCTGCTGGATATCCGATTCATGTGGTGCTGGGGGAGCGTGGGTCATCACACATCCAACTGGCTCGCCCGGCCCCGGTCTGGATCGGGGCAGGAGGAGCTTGGGGCCGACCTGACCGACCCTGCTCGTCGTTGGCTGGATAGCGCCCCGGGGAGCTTCCTGGCTCAGGGACCCCCCGGGTGAGGTCGTAGCCGGTCCATTTGCTGGACCTTCGGGGCGCCAAGCTGGCTGGCTGAGCTGGCCATACTACCCGTAGGCAAGGCCGGGATCATGAGCGTCCCTCTCGAGTCTAGTCGAAGGAGGCGTCGAGTCCGACTGACTGGACTATCATCTGTTGAAGCGAGTCTGGCGTAGCAGGACGACCCGACCCCCTCTTGGCAGCCCTTAGCGGACCGTCAGTGGGTAGGCATCCTGGTCGACTGGGTATGTCACATCACCTATCCCTTCGACTTCTGCTACCCCGGATGTCCGAGCTTATTCAAATCATGCGCATTAATTACCGCGGTTAATTGCTTCCACACGTGTCTCTTCCCCATTGCCTCCCCGAGCAACGAGGCATCCGCTGCCTGTTCGGCGAATGATGAGATCGTGCGCGGGACACTTCGCCCCCGGGGTCTTTCTGGGTCTGATCGAACGGTTATCGCTAACCGCCGCCTCTTGTTCGGTCTGCCATCGGGTGGGCATCATGGCTCCCAAGGTCCTATAAATAGGCATTTACCTGATAGCTTTTACCCTCGCCTTTTTACTTTTCATACCAGCGCGCTGTCCTCTTGTCTTCACCTAGGGTTCTGACGAAGCGCATTTTCCCGTCGTTCCTCTCCGACGACCTCTCCTTTGGTTAGATTTCCCTTTCCTGCTTGCTCCCTATGGCTCCTTCCTCCCTTCCTAGTATACCACCATGGTGTCAGTACTTGAGCACCATGACCTCGAGGTGATTAAGGCTGACTTTCATATTCCTTCAGACCATCATCTTCTGTTGCCCGCTTCTTTCGACTAACCCGTGAAACCTCCCCGACATTATATCACCATTTCCCGGGACCACCTGCAAGCTGGGCTACGCTTCCTGATCCATCCCTTCATCGTCGTCGTCTGCCGTTAGTTTAGCCTCAATCTGTCCCAATTGGCCCCTAACGCTATCCGTCTCCTCTGTGGGTCAGTCATCGTCTTCTCCCTATATCGGATTCTCCTTCGCCTTGACATCTTTTATTACTTCTTCTGCCCAAAAAGGCAAGAGATGGGCAACTTTTTCTTCCAGGCTCGACCTGGCACTTCCTTCCTGTCAAAACTCCCGACTTCCAACAAGGGCTGGAAGGAACGATATTTTTACATTCGCCCGATCGCGTACCAGACCTGGCTGACTGGTTTTCTGGTGAACTTTCCTCATCTGCCACCTCTGCATAAGGATTTTTGAAATCCCCCCCCCCCCGTTCCAATTCGCCTTTTCCAAGATCGGGGGCCGACATTTCCCGAGCGGGCAATTACTACGTGAGGACATTATGTCCGTGTTCGGGCTTAGCCCTGCGCCGGTTCGACGACCTGCTTCTTTCGGTAAGCTTCCCTTCTCTTCCCTTGCCTTCTTGTTGTCAGCTGATCGCTGTTTGCTTAGTAGCCATTATGATGCACCCGGGTGCCCCTGAGGGGGGTTATAGCCTGGAGCCCACCGAGCGAGAGGTGTGTCTATTGGAGCTGCTGAATGAGCGGGATGCACGAGTGGCGGAACTGCTAGTTGAGCAGGAGGCGCACGCGGTGGAGCTGTCAGCCGTGCAGGAGGCTACTTTCTCAGATCCTGAGTCAGCCCGTTCTGCTTCTACCGCGCCCACACCAGATGACGAGGAGATTTCCTGGTCTGGCTCGGAGGATTCCCAACCTCTGAGTCTCCTGCTGGGGCGACCACGTGGCAATGAGCCTGTACTTGACCTAGCCGACCCGGCAGAAGCTTCTTCCAGCCATCCGAGCAAAAGGCGGAAAGGCAAGGAGCCCGTGACCAACTCCCCTGCACTGCCATTTTCTTCCCCTCAGGTGTCTCTGGAGGATCCGACTGCTGCTCCTGTTGATGCAGACTGACATGATTGTTGTTTTGGTGTTGACACTGATTTTATGTTTAGTTGAGTAAGATAAGTTCGGATTAAGTTCTGGTCGGGGACTAGGCACGAAATCCTGGTGAGTGAAGCTGGGTTCTAGAAAGGGAAGCTAGGTGAAGGAAATCCTAGTGAGTGAAGCTAGGTGAAGAAAATCCTGGTGAGTGAAGCCGGGTCATAATGAGTGAAGCTAGGTAAAGAAAATCCTAGTGAGTGAAGCCGGGTCATAATGAGTGAAGCTAGGTGAAGAAAATCCTGGTGAATAAAGCGGGGTCCTAGTGAGTGAAGCTTGGTGAAGGAAATCCTGGTGAGTGAAATCGGGTCCTAGTGAGTGAAGCTAGGTGAAGGAAATCCTGGTGAGTGAAGTCGGATCTTAGCAAGTGAAGCTAGGTGAAGGAAATCCCGATGAGTGAAGCTGGGTCCTAGTGAGTGAAGCTAGGTTGGACTAAGTCCCGGTGAGTGAAGCTGGGCATGAAGTCTTGGTCCGGGGGACTGAGTATTGAGTGTACTGGTCGGAGAGGGCTCGGGAGCTTGTTCTCCGGACCAAACTGAGTCAGAGAAGGCAAGGGAGCCTGTTCTCCGAACTTAGGGTTGAAATGATCGAAGCTGGATCGGTCTGAAGTCCGATCAGTGAGTTGGCACAAACTCCTGCGGTTATGGATCGGTCTGGAGTCCGATCAGGGAGTTGGCACGAACTCCCTTGATAATACATCGGTCTGGTGACCGATCCAGGATGACTTATCGGTCTAGTGAACGATCGGAAACAAATCAGAAACATTCTGTATGGTGGCTGATCGATTTGGTGAACGATCAGAAACATGTTAGAAGGATTCTGATTAAACCCTGATCAGTCTCATGACCGATCAGGTTTGGTGAACAGTCAAGTGACCGATCAGGCTAGGGGTCTCAGGTTGGTTGGTCTGAAATCCCAGTGAGCTGGTGGATCGGTCTGGTGACCGACCCCCAATCTCTGATCGGTCAATGAGACCGATCAGAACTTCACTGGATCTATCAGATTGGAGTCTGATCGGTAAGAAGGGTGACTGATCGGTCAGGGTGACCGATCAGCGTCTCAGAACTTTAATTTGAATTACTGTCAGACTTCTGATTGCTTCTGATTTCCTGTTGATTTCTTTCTGATATGGTCGATTTGCTTCACTAATCAGTCTGTTGAGTGTGCAGGTGATACAGAGACAATACTAAGCCAAGAAGGAGGGTCAATGGTGACTTTCACCGAGGCAAGTTTGTTTGTTATCTGTTTGCAGGTTTCAACGGCTTTTGGCGGCTGGCAACTGACCTGAGGCTCTGCTGAAGAGGTCTTCAGTGGACTGAGCGATCAGTGGAGGTCAGTGGGTCAGTGGTGATGATGCTGTGGTTCAGCAGTGGCTGACAAAGCTTGGTGCAGAAGGAAGATTAAGAAGGAGAGGCTGGCGATGCAGACACAACAAGAACAGAGAACGAAGCAAAGTGTTGCTGAGAGTTTTTGCTGTGGTGGTGTTGTGCCCTGCATTGTTTCTTCTTGATCATTCTGCTGCATTTGTTGTGTGAGCTATTCTTCTCGTTGTCTCCTATACTTACCTTGTTATTCATCTGAGACTGTCTGTGGAGAGGTTACTCCACCGAGAAGGAGAAGCACTTAGCCGAATTCACTCCGAGGCTTGATCTGCCGACGATTAAGGGATCGCCTACCTCACGGGCACGCCAAGGAGTAGGGGCAAGTTATCCCCGAACCTTGTAAATCTCTCTGTTAGCGTTTGTTTTTCTTTCTGTGTTGTTTCTTTCTGTTCTGTATTCTTCCGCTGCTAACCTAAGTGCAGAAAGAATCAAAAGAAGCCAAAGGTTTTTATGGCTGGTTATTCACATCCCCCTCTCTCTAGCCATCCAAGATCCAACAAGTGGTATCAGAGCCTAGGGCCGACGGTTTAACACCCGAAGAGCAAAGAAGAATGGCTTTGAGAGAAGGCTTCAGCACCAATAGACCCCCATTCTTTGATGGAGCTGACTTCCAATATTGGAGGTCAAGAATGGAGTATTATCTGAAAATCGATATTGAAATGTGGTTTTCAGTCAAGGAGGGATTCACCCCTCCAAAGGATGTTGAAGGCAAGGAACTCGACTCATTAAGGTGGTCAGCCGAACAAACCAGAAAGGGAGAGGCTGATGCTAAGGCTGTGGTCACCCTGTAGTGTGGGATGGCCAAGGAGCAACTCATCAAGGTTGGTCCTTTCACCAGTGCCAAGGTTTTGTGGAACAAACTTATAGAGCTTCATGAGGGCAACTGAGATTTTCGAATAGCAAAGAGGGATCTCTTCCTCAATCAACTCCAGAACCTCACCATGAAAGAGTCTAAAACTGTGAGTGATCTTCATGGTCGTTTCAAGGAAATACTTAATGGTTTACATTACATTGATGAGAAGGTCGAGAATCGCGACCTTGTAAGGTATGTGCTTAAATCTTTTCCTAGGAATGCCTTGTGGTCATCCATGGTGGATGCTTACAAGGTATCCAAGGACTTATCTATTATAAAGCTAGATGATTTCTTCTGTGAAATAGAGCTACATGAGATTGCTAACAATAGTCCAAAGGAGAAGGGTATTGCTTTTGTGGCAGGAGACAAAAGAAAGAAGAAGGAGAAGAAGAAAGAAAAGGAGGAGGAGGAGAACATCCGTCACATGGCTCTCATGGCACTAGAAGATTCAAACGAAGAAAGTGGTGACGAATCAAGTGACTCTTCAACCGCGACTTCATCATCTTCGGATGATGAAGAGATAATCTCTCCCGAATTAGATAAATGTTATAGAACTATTGCATGTTTAACTACCATGCTTAAAAAATCTAAGGACAAGGTAAAATCATTAAAATTAAAAGTAGAACAATTGAAAACCTCTAAGGATGAGGTAATTGATGATTTACATGTTGAGACTCTTGAGGATGAGAACAAGGCCTTGAAAAGTGAAATTGAAAACCTCAAGAATCTTCTTGGAAAATTTTCAAATAGCTCTAAGATCTTGGATATGTTCCTCAACTCCCAAAGAGCAGTCTACAACAAGGCCGGCATAGGTTACCAACCTAAGGAACCTAGCTTTATATCATTGATGTCTAGGACCAAATTTAGATCACCAAATGCTTCTAGGGTTCAAAGAGTTAGCAAGAAAATGACAAAGGCATAGGTGCCAAAAACTTGCATCATAGGTTCATTAGGTCCCAAGGTTTAGGTACCTAAATTATCTATCTTTCGTATTGTATAGACATTGGTCGAGGGGGAGCATCTATCAACATGGTTTGTTGATAGTGGGTGCTCCAAACATATGACCAGAGATAAATTGTTATTCACTACAACAAGAAGTCTAAGTTAGGTTTCTTTTAGAATTGCATGCAATTTCATGAAAATTCTCATGTTTTTGTAATCTACATTTTGAATTTTCTGAACTCTCTAAACAAAATAAGTACATGTCGGACAAACTTTCTGATGGTAAGAGCATTGTCTTGGGATGAGAGCATTGTCTTTGAATTTGCTGATTAGTGGAGTCAAATACAACTTTATGATGATGAGAATAGTATCTTGATACCAAAAACTATTACATGGATGGCTTAGGTTGACATATAAATTGTTCTTACTATGGATTGCTTAGGATGATTAGTTTTATTGTTATATATCATGTGTTTTACAACAAAAATCCATTTGTACATAAAATAGTTTACCGGACTAAAATGACAATATGGTATCTATGTCACATTCAGGGTGATTTGAAGATTTCATTTATGTACTTGATTTAGATAAATAGAAAATGTTTTTTCCCATGACTTTATGGCTTTCTAAAATCAAAACGATAATATAAAAGCATTAGATCACCTTCTTAATTTAGACAATTAAAAGGTCATTCAAGTGTTTTCCGATGGTCTTCTATTGGTTGAAACAGCAATATGAGATACATGGTGCTCCCGGGATCCATTCATTCTCTTCTTTATGGTAACAACTGAAACCATTAAGGATTATTTCAAAGAACAGCTAAGTTTTTTTTAAGTACATTAATGATCTTGTAGTGGTCACATTGGCAATATAAAACAACTGTTATATTTATTGAACTCAAAAATATCCGAGCTTCCCTGATATACTGTGTGTTTGTTTTGGTTAAGGGACTCAAATTGTGTTGTTAATGCCAGTCTAATCTGGAATGTATCAGAGTTTCAGAAATTTTTTTGAAGTCTGATCGGTCCACAGACAAATCAGTAATCTTTCTATATCTAACAGCAACGAACCTGATCGATCAAGGAGACTGATCAGGACTATGTGTCTGATGCAGTTTGATGCCACACTGATATACTTGCATTACTGCCGTATGATGCATATATATTTCTGTTGCCATGATACATTTATGGTATATGCTTTTCATATGCAACACAAAATATTACTTTTCATTTCTTTTGGGTTGGGGAGAGACCCTTGGTTGAGGGGGAGATTTTTAAACTTAATAACCAGTCTACACCCTTTTCGGTATTTGACAAAGGGGGAGAGAATGGTTAGTTAAGTTTAGGGTTTGTTAACGAATTTAATTATTGTAGGGGGAGGACTCTGATTCCCTTGCGATAATGAAACTTTGACTTCATTTGACTTCTGATACCTAAACTTAAAATCGGGTTGTCAAACAACAAAAAGGGGGAGATTGTTGATGCAGTCTGACCTGATTGTTGTTTTGGTGTTGACACCGATTTTATGTTTAGTTGAGTAAGATAAGTTCGGATTAAGTCCTGGTCAGGGACAGGGCACGAAGTCCTGGTGAGTGAAGTCGGGTCCTAGCAAGGGAAGCTAGATGAAGGAAATCCTAGTGAGTGAAGCTAGGTGAAGAAAATCCTGGTGAGTGAAGCCGGGTCCTAGTGAATGAAGCTAGGTGAAGGAAATCCTAGTGAGTGAAGCCGGATCCTAGTGAGTGAAGCTAGGTGAAGGGAATCCTGATGAGTGAAGCCGGGTCCTAGTGAGTGAAGCTAGGTGAAGGAAATCCTAGTGAATGAAGTCGGGTCCTAGCAAGTGAAGCTAGGTGAAGAAAATTCCGGTGAGTGAAGCTGGGCCCTAGTGAGTGAAGCTAGGTTGGACTAAGTCCCGGTGAGTGAAGCTGGGCATGAAGTCTTGGTCCGAGGGACTGAGCATTGAGTGTACTGGTTGGAGAGGGCTTGGGAGCTTGTTCTCCGGACCAGACTGAGTCAGACAAGGCAAGGGAGCATGTTCTCTGAACTGAGGGTAGAAATGATCGGAGCTGGATAGGTCTGAAGTCCGATCAAGGAGTTGGCACGAACTCCTACGGTTATGGATCGGTCAGGAGTCTGATTAGGGAGTTGGCACAAATTCCCTTGATAATAGATCGGTCGGGTGACCGATCCAGGATGACTGATAGGTCTAGTGAACGATCAGAAACATTCTATATGGTGGCAGATCGGTCTGACGAACGATCAGAAACAAGTCAGAAGGATTCTGATTAAACCCTGATCGGTCTCATGACCGATCAGGGCCATCCTGGACCGATCAGGGCTATCCTGGACCGATCAGGATGGCTCCTGATCGGTCAGGAAGTGACCTAATTGGTCACTTTGACCGATCAGGCCCTAACCTAATCGGTCAAGTGACCGATCAGGTTAGGGGTCTCAGGTTGGTTGGTCTGAAATCCTAGTGAGCTGCTGGATCGGTCTGGTGACCGATGCCCGATCTCTGATCGGTTAGTGAGATCGATCAGAACTTCACTGGATCGATCAGATTGGAGTCTGATCGGTCAGAAAGGTGATTGATCGGTCAGGGTGACCGATCAGCGCCTCAGAACTTTAATTTGAATTTCTGTCAGACTTCTGATTGCTTCTGATTTCCTACTGATTTCTTTTTGATATGGTCGATTAGCTTCGCTAATCAGTCTATTGAGTGTGCAGGTGATACAGAGACAATACTAAGCCAAGAAGGAGGGTCAATGGTGACTTTCACCGTGGCAGGTTTGTTTGTTATCTGTTTGCAGGTTTCAATGGCTTTTGGTGGCTGGCAATTGACCTGAGGCTCTGCTGAAGAGGTCTTCAGTGGAATGAGTGATCAGTGGAGGTCAGCGGGTCAGTGGTGATGATGCTGTGGTTCTGCAGTGGCTGACGAAGCCTGGTGCAGAAGGAAGATTAAGAAGGAGAGGCTGGCGATGCAGACACAACAAGAACAGAGAACGAAGCAAAGTGTTGCTGAGAGTTTTTGCTGTGGTGGTGTTGTGCTCTGCATTGTTTCTTCTTGATCCTTCTGCTCCATTTGTTGTGTGAGCTATTCTTCTCATTGTCTCCTGTACTTACCTTGTTATTCATCTGAGACTGTCTGTGGAGAGTTACTCCACCAAGAAGGAGAAGCTCTTAGCCGGATTCACTCCGGGGCTTGATCTGCCGACGATCAAGGGATCGCCCACCTCACGGGCACGCCAAGGAGTAGGGGCAAGTTATCCCCGAACCTTGTAAATCTCTCTGTTAGCGTTTGTTTTTCTTTCTGTGTTGTTTCTTTTTGTTCTGTATTCTTCCGCTGCTAACCTAAGTGCAGAAAGAATCACAGGAAGCCAAAGGTTTTTGTGGCTAGCTATTCACACCCCCCCCCTCTCTAGCCATCCAAGATCCAATAGCTCGGTCGGGGACATCTCAGGGAGCGTGGGCCGCCACGTGTCCGGCTAAGAGTCGATTCGAGGGTTGTGGGAGCATCCCACTTATAACTCACGCGGAGCGAGAGTCTGGCTTCTCGGACGGGGACATCTCAGGGAGCATGGGCCGCCACGTGCCCGGCTGAGAGCCGATCCGAGGGTCGTGGGAGCATGCCCATGCTTATAACTCGCGCGGGGCGAGAGTCTGGCTTCTCGATCGGGGACATCTCAGATAGCGTGGGATGCCACGCGTTCGGCTGAGAGCCGAGACGAGGGTCGTGGGAGCATGCCCACTTATAACTCGCGCGGAGTGAGAGTCTGGCTTCTCGGTCGGGGACATCTCAGGGAGCGTGACTCGCCACGCGTCCGGCTGAGAGTCGATCCGAGGGTCGTGGGAGCAGGCCCACTTATAACTCTCGCGGAGCGAGAGTCTAGCTTCTCGGTCGGGGACATCTCAAGGAGCGTGGGTCGCCATGCATCCGGCTGAGACCCGATCCGAGGGTCGTTGGAGCATGCCCACTTATAACTCGCGTAGGGCGAGAGTCTGGCTTATCGGTTGCGTACATCTCAGAGAGTGTGGGTCACCACGCGTCCGACTGAGAGCCGATCCGAGGGTCGTGGGAGCATGCCCACGTATAACTCGCGCGGGACGAGAGTCTGGCTTCTCGGTCGGGGGCATCTCAGGGAACGTGGGTCGCCACGCGTCCGGCTGAGCGCTGATCCGAGGGTCGTGGGAGCATGCCCACTTATAACTCGCGCGGAGCGAGAGTCTGGCTTCTCGATCGGGGGCATCTCAAGGAGCGTGGGCTGCCACGCGTTCGGCTGAGAGCCGAGACGAGGGTCGTGGGAGCATGCCCACTTATAACTCGCGCGGGGCGAGAGTCTAGCTTTCAGTCGGGGACATCTCATGGAGCGTGGGCTGCCACGCGTCCGGCTGAGAGCCGAGCCGAGGGTCGTGTGAGCATGCCCACTTATAACTCACACGGGGCGAGAGTCTGACTTCTCGGTTGGGGACATTTCAGGGAGAGTGGGCCACCACGCGTCCGGCTGAGAGCCAATCCAAGAGTCGTGGGAGTATGACCCCTTATAACTCGCGCGGGGCGAGAGCCTGTCTTCTCGGTTGTGGACATCTCAGGGAGCGTGGGTCGCCACGCGTCCGGCTGAGAGCCGAGCCGAGGGTCGCCACGCGTCCGGCTGAGAGCCGAGCCGAGGGTCGTGGGAGCATGCCCACTTATAACTCGCGCGGAGCGCGCTGTTAGTCAATTCTTGAGAAGGTTGGACTTCCACTAGGTGCGTGAGGGTTGCAAAATACATCTTTTTCACTATCCTAGAGGGTGGGAGCCTCCTCGGGCTGACTTGCTTGACACCATGCGCACTTCTTTCTTAACAGCGTTCTGTCAATTGGCCTGCTACTTGTCCATTCTTTCGGGCTCACAAGGTGGCCTCGATGGGAGCAGGTCACGGGCGATCGGGGGATCGGGTCCTTGTCTCTCGCCTGGAGCACGGGCTTGACCTCCCCGACCGGGGTCCTGCCCTGGGGCGGCTTGTCCCCGGGCACCGAGAGTCCGACTCTGGCCAAGCTGTCGGCATTCCTAAGTGTCGTGGGTGTGACTATAATTGAATGTGCAGTAAGGTCTTCAGCGGGTCGGCAGGCAATCTCGAGCTACTGGTTGCACCTGCCGACGTTCTGTCTCCGTTCGGTTGATGGGCCCCCACGGATTTCGAATGGGCCCACCCGACGTTCTGCTAGGCTGTGTCAGATCCCGGGGGGAGTGCTGGTCGGCTCCTTCTTTCGGACAGCCTGCGCCTCTTCCACATTAACGTACTTGGCGGTCTTATCCAGTAGACTGTCGAAGTCCTTGGGAGGTTTTCTGACGAGCGAGCGGAAAAAATCTCCCTCTTGCAATCCTTGAGAGAATGCATTGATCAACACCTCGGGTGTGGCGGTTGGCACGTCCAGTATCACCCCGTTGAATCTCTTGATGTAGGCTCGAAGTGTCTCTTTCGAGCTTTGCTTTAGGGCGAACAAGTTGACACTTGTCCTGTGGTGCCTCCGGCTGCTCGTGAAGTGCCGAAGGAATATCTTCTTGAGCTCGCCGAAGCTAGCTATTGATCCGCTAGAGAGCTGCCCGAGCCATCGTTGAGCGACTCCAGAAAAATAGTTCAATGTAATACTCCTAATACCAAATATAATTTTATGCTTATTCATTAACAAATTGAAAATTATTATTTCATTATAATTTATAATTTAGCATCATTATAACAATAAATATAGCTAGCATATGTGTAGCTCCTGAAAATCTCATAAAATGATAAAATACTAAGATATTCTGTATTATATTGTTTTAGTTTTTTTTTATGATTCAGTTGGATAGAACATAATGTTTTGTTCTAGTTTGTTTTTAGTTATCAAAGCTATGCTTGCTTCTATTTGAAATATTTGAATGCACACCTAGTCCTGAATCATCCCATACCTTTGGTGAAGCATTGGAGGAGATTTTAGGTATTTAATTCAAAATGATTATATCATGCGTGAGTCAAACGTTTTTGTGTATAGTCGTGTCGTGCTAAATCTAGCAAGTCAACGAAAACTCGTGAAGAAGCCATTACAAGTACTGTAGAAAATATTTCCGTAAATAAACATATCCCAATGAAAATTCTTTATATGTTTTCTGTCTTCCTGCAAATGATTTGAGGTACATGTAGTATATTTTAATTTTTGTTTTTTCTTTTAAAATCTTCAGTTTTTGGTCAACTAATTCATTAGAAGTTGTTAACAGAATCCCAATATGGACCTCAGTTTACAAAATCCCAATATGTTGCTTGAACAATGATTTTGTTTAGAATAGTCATATGGATATTTTAAACATTTATAGAAGAATGTGAACCTTAACCATTTAATTATTCGAATGTTATTGGTGAACTAGACAAGTTCAAAGAAATTGAAAAAACATTACCAATGGCATGCAAGTATGTTGTTAGATTGATGCACGAAGATAAGTGCATACATATAGAATTTGATGAAATTATGTTTAGACGTCCTAAAAGTTTATGGTTGTCAAGAGGTGATATCTTACACTTTATGGAGATGAAAGAGATAGGTACAAGACAAATTTTGATTTATATGGGATATGTTATGTCTTACATACAATTTTTGTTCACATGCTTTTGTTTGATTTTGCTAAAACATTTAATATATGTTGTGTGAATACAGTTACCTCTACAAATAATTGAAAAAAGAAAATAAGATTGAGTATATCTCATTTGTGAATCCTAGCAACATATCTACATACGGTGTGCCCGAAGATAGTAGTAACTTGTCACAACATATTACTACTCAGTTGAAAGCATCGAATAGAGATATCATTTGCTTTATCCCATGCAATACTGGGTAAGATTTTAATTATTTATCGATTTCTACTCAATATCACTCAATGTTGTATTGTCATTTTTGTAAGTATCATTGGATCTTAACTATCATAAATGAAGATAGGAATATGATATATTTATTGGGCTCTATGGGTAATAGGAATTGAGACCATGCTTGAAAAACTATTATAACTAAGTAGTAGATTATACTAATTGTGAATATATTTAGATACAAATATGAAAGCAGTATAACTTTATATTTTTTTTATATTATAGTGGGACTAAGATGTATATTGGCTCGAGGGGTATTTCAAAAAGATCATGTTTTACACAATTGACGGTATGTATTTTAACTAAGTATTTATGTATCAATTCATAGTTCTTATTTTTTGGATTGTGACTAATAATAATAACTTTTAAATTTTATTAGGGTAATCTAAAATAAAATGATAGTATTATAATGCGCCAGAAATAGTCTTAGATAAAGATCTACAGTTGGAGACAAAAGTAAATTTTTTCTTTCTGAACTTGATAGTATTTTTTTCTTGTGTCTATCACTATGCTATTATTCACCAAACTATTACCCTTAATGCCCTTGAGGAGATAATTATTTCTATGACTTGTTCTATATATTGGTGATATCTCAAAATATTTATTCAAATTTCTATTAATATTTCAGTTTACATGATCAATTAAGAATCAGTATCACAATCAATTGTTGTATGATGAAATAAGAAGTGAATGGAGCGAATTTGTATACATATATGTGGATGTCTCATGATCGTGTAAGTAGTGATATAAATTTTTAAATTTTATTTAGAAATTTATGAATATATTTTTGAGTGCAGTTGAACATGTTTATGATATTTTTGTGTATATACTTTTGGATTATAATAGTTATTTATGGTATATTTATTTTATTTTGATGGTAAAATATATTTTGTTCTATTATAATTTTGTTGTAATAAAATATGACTAATTACTTTTATACTACAAATAAATAATGGAATAATATAATACAAACGACTTTGACAAATTTAAATGATAGCGAAGTTAAAAAAATATTTACTTTGCCCAGTTTAAATTAGTAAAGTTCGCATATATTACTTCGTTAATTTAAAATTATATTGTAATAAAATAGGATTAATTACTTTTACAGTATAAATAAATAATGTAGTAATATAATACAAAATGATTTCGACAAATTTAAATAGTAACGAAGTTAAATTAAATATTTACTATATCGCAATTAAAAATTATAAAATTGCATAAATAATTTTTTTATTAATTAATGTAATACGTAAAAAAAATGATGAACCAGGCAGCAGACAAATTGAACCTGGGGTGACCGGCCCAGCCTCACGGAAGTTTCCTATCGGTCATCAGGGTAAATCGGAAAGTGCTGGCAGGGGCAGTCTAGAAGTCCAGCGTTTCAGGATTCGCGTTCCATTTGAAAGAATACGTGAAGCCATATGTGAGCAACTATTTCGATATTTGTATAAAATTGATGAAGTAAAAAAGTATTTTTTACTATATAAACGGTTCAAGTTTAAATCGATTTAGATTAGACAAAGATTTCATGATAAAATAATAAATTTTTTATTTTTTATTTTACGTTTTGATACTTTAATAATTATATATATATTTAATAATCAAAGAGTATCACTTTTATATTCCGTAAACAGTTACGATAATTAAGGAAATGATAATATTTTATTTTTTAAAATTATGATTATGTCTTGGGTAAATTTTCCTAAACTCCATATTTACCAAGTCAATTTAAACATTTCTTTGTATGCAGTCTCTGATGGATATTTGGTGAGTATTGTTTGAAAAAGTAGTATAAAGTAGAAATTGGTATGGCAATTGTATCTACCACATTATACTCATGTACTCTTTTATTTTTTTCTTTTCACTCTTTTATACTAGTTTATACTCATTTTCATTTTTACTCTTCTATATGGAGTAAAATCAAAGATAAACTTATGTAGGGAGTGAATATAAATTTCAAAGGATTATTAGGGAATTTATGATCATTTATCGTTATGTCTATCAATTTTTACCCGTAAAATTTAAGAGTTGTATTTAAAAAAAAACTAAAATTTTAAATAGCCTTTCACCCGGAATCTGTTTTGGTGGGCAGGTGCCCACATATGGACAACAGGATGCGTCCAGCGGCAGAGCAACGCATCCTACTCTGCGTCTACTGCGTACGTACCGTGTCTATCCGATGCTCGCCTGCAGTCACGCACATTTAGACGCGGGAGGAATTCGAGGCTTTTGATTAGGTCGACAAGCATGTGCACTTTGTCCTTCCTTCTCACAATTTCTAATCGAAGAAGTATCCAAAGCCCTCAGCGCGGCCACCTATTCACACAGCAGGCCGAGAAACTGCCCTGGTTTATTTGATTGAGAGCCAAGCGAAAGCTTCAGCATGAGGGTCATGATTCACTTCGCCATGCTTCCACACTAATCGAATCATCACATATGGAATCGATTGCTTTCCTATAGCCAGGCTTTATGTCCCATCATTCACATGCTATGGCTGATGGCTCCTTGCTTCCTATAAATCTTGGTCTTCTTCCTTGAAGATCGTCCCATCCTGCACTAGGCATGATGAAGCTGCCGGCGATCCTCACCCTCCTCATCGTTGCTCCGATCCTCCTGGGTCCGGCGCGGGCGGCGTCGCCGGTGACTTGCAACCCGATGGAGCTCAGCACATGCGCCGGGGCAATACTGACGTCGGCGCCGCCCTCCGCCGCCTGCTGCAGCAAGCTCAAGGAGCAGCGGCCCTGCTTCTGCCAGTACAAGCAGAATCCCAACCTGAGAGGCTACATAAACTCCGACAACAGCAAGAAAGTTTCCAAGTCATGCGGCGTTCCCATCCCAGCATGTTGATAGAGTAGTAAATAAGATGAAGCTGATATCTAATTTGTGTGTCGTCTGTGTGAAGGTCTTCTGCTTGAGCAGGTGCTGTGAGTTGGCTTGATGATGTATGTAGCTTCCGAGTTGGCGGTTTTAGTTGTCGATCTGTATGATCTCTTTGAAGTGATGCTTGAGACTAAGAATCTCGTCACCTGATCAGGTTAGTCAGCCAAGCTCAACAAAGATGAAATCTCAGATTCTTGAAATCTCAATGTTCAGAAATCATTAAATGATGATCGCAAATGAGCGTGGGAGTAACAAAATGAGAACAATTTATAACCTTCGAAGTAGTTTATGAACATCTCAGAACAAAAGTAGTTAATTTCTTCAATCTTTTGCAGTTCAGTTCAGTTCATCCCGAAGCACAGACGAGATCAATGCCTTTGGGTTGCGTCTAATAAACATTGCACATTTGGACTATAAAGATCTACCAACTCAAACATATGAAAAAACTGAATGGAAACAGATATCGCAAGTAGTGTAAAACAACTATCATGGTGTTGGTGAACACTAGACTAGTAGAAGATATAGGGTTATTGACTTATTGTTATTATAATGCAACACCACTAGTAACAAGCAATATAATAGCTTAAAGTGCCAAAAAAATATGCTGCAATGCATGTTTCTCTGGATACATCTGGTCAAAAAACAGCACCAGTTAAAACTTGTAAACGTTAATTTTCTCACCTCTAATTAACAAGAAAGACATACGTACATTTTTTGCTAGACTGTCTCTGATCCATCCTTATGGCATGAAACCATTTACTGCCGTTCAATCAAATAAAAGAACCCATTACCACATGGTCTAAAGGTCCATATCTACCCCAATTTACATGTATTATAAAACATAACAAGGAGAGTTACGAACGTAGTCTAAGGGCATCTCTAACTTAACACCAAAATATCAAATTCTCTAACTTAACACCAAAATATAAAATTTAATGTCAAATCCATACCAAAATATTTCAACCTATACACTATATCCTACACCAACTTTGGTGTGATGAATAGTGCAACACCAAATTTGATGATGCACTATTCATCACACCATATTTGGTGTTGTATTTTTATTTTTTTTTAATATTTAAAAAATCTTATTATATTATATAATTAATAAAATTAAATATATTATATATTATTAAATATTATATTATCAAATATCATAAATAAAAATTAATTTATAATTATTATTTTTCCCTAATATTAATTATTTATTATAAATTTAAATTAAATGTATTTAATAGTATATTTTAATTTTATTAAACATATTTATAAAGATTTAATTTATTAAAAAAATTATTTATAATATAATGAATATATTTTAATGTGAAAATGACACCAAAAAATTTAAATTGAATAAATATAAAATACATCATCCATTATATTGACATACAAAATAAAAATAATAATGACACAATAAAAATATTACTAATAATCATTTAACAACATAAGTTACACTAAGCACACATAAACAAAAAGTATTCGAGAAATACAAATAAAAAAAATTATTTGAAGATTTTTTTGGTTCGATAACAAATCAAAGACAAAGAAGCTCATATTACCATTCAAAATGCATTAATTGATCATAGTAAAGTAATTCTGAATGTTAAATTCTCATAATATTGTATTTTTAATTAAGTATGATTATCTGTTTTATATTAGTAATATATTTTATCTTAATTGTGTGTGATTTTATAATATTTTTAAAATATATTTATGTCCGAATAATTATATAATAAATATTAAAAATGAAATTATAATTTTTTATATATATTAATTGAATGTAAACTTTTAAAAAATAATTTATTAAATATAAATGAAGTATTAATTTTAAATATAATAATTATTATAAAAATGATTACTAAATTAAAATGCATTCGATAATTAAATTATGAATAAATAAAAAAATAAATATTCTAAAGAATTTTTTTTTGTGTGATATGGTGTGAGTAGTTGGAACTGAAATAGTATTTGGTATTGAAATTGTATAATTTTAGTATGAAAATGATATCAAATATGATATTGAGGGTTAGATGATGTTACTATGAACAAAATTTACAAAATTTGATCTTGATACAGTACGAAGTGTAAATCACTACATTATAACTAAGGGGGCGCTTGGTATATATTTAACAATGGAAATGATAATAGATTTTGATTGAGGGGTTTATGAGTTTAGTGATAATCTAATAGGGGTTGGGTTATAAAATCAAAGGTATCATATTTATATTTTGATTTCGATTCTCGTATATCAAACATCATAAATAAAATAAATTTTATTCTCATTCTCGCCAATTAAATTCGCTTATCAAGACCCCTAAATGCCAATAACACAGTGGAGATGAACCCAGAAATAAGAGGATAGCAGTAAGCAGTGGCATCCCAAAAAATTCAGGAATACTTTGATTCAAGAAGGAAAAAAAAAGTGACCTTATCTCAAAATCCTCATTCGATCCCCCCCCCCCCCCCCCTCCCTCTCTCCTCTCTCCTCTCTCTCTCTTCAATCTCTGAGGACCGTGATTTATGATTTAAAGTTTTGGATTCAGTACGCGACTCTGATTAAACTCTGGCTTGATGTATTATCGGCCATGTGTACTAATTACTCCGGGGATCGTGATTTACCTCCTTCGTGATGGCTTTGGGACGAGTGCGGCGAGGACGCTGGGGGCGAGCTATTTCGGCTTTTTGTCAATCCGATGGGACAGGCGGGACAGTGACATAGGATCCCTTCGCGGCGGCGAGAGACAGGTTTTAATTTAGAAAATAGATTATAGGGCAATTGCCATAAAATTCCCTACATGAATAATTATTTAAAATTCTAATTACTATTTTAAAATTATATAACATATTTTAACCCTCAATTCTAATTTGAATATAAATTAATGAATTATAATTATTATGTGAGAATTAGAAAATAAAATATACTTGGTATAATTTTATAAATACAAATTAAACAAATTGTTAATGATTTTTACAAATGAGAATATATTAAGGAGAACAATGTATCTCACATGATAATTTATTTACCTAACATGAAATCGCATTTTATGGTGTCCCAAAAACAAATATAACATGGAGCCCATTAGAGATATCGATTTTTTTTATGATCCGGACTGATACGGGGAATAAGAAAAAGTCACCTTTGAGATGGCAAAAATGTGATTCTCCTGCGCCTCCGTCTACTAAAAAAAATTTACCATTATCGACGGAATTTCGTCGGGAATGATCTTTACCGATGAACTACGACGGGAAAAAAATATCGAAATATTAATTGTCGGGATAATATTTTCGACGAAAATGTTAGTCCGTCGATAAATAAATTTACCGACGGAAATATTTGGTTTGTAATTACCGACGGAAAACTCAGTTTCCGTCGGTAATTACACGTGTCCAATTGGTCTTTAACATTTCATGTAATTGTTAATATTCAAGTGTTGGTATTTCATCTATATTAGAATAGTGAACTGCATTCATCGCATCTTGAATCATTGTTTGTATTTCAATATTAGTTGTTGAATCAGGCGCAACAACAATTCTATCAGATATTGAACTAGCAGAAGGTCCAATTGGTTCATACACATAAGGTTCTCCATGACAGTACCAATTGTAGTAATTTGACACAAATTCATTTCTACATATATGTACTCTCATAGTATCCTTATCACGGAAGACTCTATTTCTGCATTTCTTGTGATTACACGGATACCATAATTCGACATCATTCATACATTTTGGATGACTTTTAGCAAAGTTTACAAAATGTTCAAGTTCAGAAACAAAATTATCTCTGATAAATCTATTTTCTAATCGATTGTATATCCAAGCTTTGTTCATATACATTGTTGCTAAAAGAATACAATTTGAAAATTTAATTTTTTTTATAAATTTAATAAATTAAAAAGTAAAAATTACTAGAATTCATGTTTAATTGTAGCATAAAGTAAATTACTAACTCTAGTAACAACATCATGAGTTTAATTAAATCAAATTATTTAATAATATGATGTATGTTATATTTTAATTTTTTCTAATAATGAGTAATTCACATTTACGGTGATAATATCAAATAAAATAAATTAAATTAAATATTTAACATAATTTAATACTAAGTACATGTTTAAAGAAATCAATCATGGTGGTGAATAAGATAAATCTAAATAATTAATTGTAAATACTAACTCTTACAATTCTAAATATCATGATACTAATAATACAAAAGACTTCACTTCTAAATGCTAGCCTATTTTAATAAATTATAAATTTACATGCTAAATTAAAATATAATTAAATCAGCTAACAAATGATATAATTATAAGATAACTACATAATAAAAACATATACCTGAAATAAAGTACTCGTGTTGGAGAAAAACAACAATTCAGTAACCTACAACATCAAAAATAAATCAAATTAATTATAAATAATTTCAAAAATAGCTTAATTATTTGTAATTACAAATAAATTAAGGCAACATCGGCTAAGGCACCCCCCTGGACACAGCCACTGCAGCTTCGGCACGCGAGCGACCCGAGTCAGCCTGCGGGTGCCGTCGCATGCCAGGCAGCCTCGACAGCCGCCGACACTACCCAGGCCCTTGGCAGCCGAGGCCCCGGCGAGCGCCGCCGCACTGCGTAGGGGGCCGGGTCGCCGCCACTGCGCAGCGACCCGGCAGCCACCGGCACTGCGTAGGCGGCCTCAGCAGCCGTCGACACTGCCCAAGTGGCCCCAATAGCCGTCGGCCATGGCCGAGGCGTCCTCGACCGCCGCCGACCTGCCCAGGTGGCCCAGGGTGCCTCAGCCATTGCCGAGGCGGCTCAGGTCGCCGCTCGCTGTCGTCGCTCGCTGAGCCGCCCTCGGTGTTGCGCCCGTCGATGAGGAGGAGAAGGAACGAAGGTAGAGAGCACTTATCGCCGACGAGGAAGAGAATAATCACGATTCCGTTAGTAAGATGTTTCCACGTGGGCAAGTTTGGCGCCAACACAAATTTGACGTGTGGCGACACCAAATCATCGACGGATCACCGATGGAATCACTGACGGAACGCACGGTTCCGTCGGTGATTCTCGTCAACGTTGACTCCGTATTATACCGACAACTCAAAATTTCTGACGGGAAAAAATTTTGTCGATAATTACCGACAAAAATATATTTCCATCGGTAATTAATGTAGCTACCGATGGAAAAACAGACTACAACCTCTAAATCATCCGACAGAATATCGATTCCGTCGGGAATCACCGACGGAACCGATACGTTGGTAATTACCGACGGTATTTAACTTCCGTCGGTAATTCTGTCAGTAATAACTGTATTTCTTGTAGTGGTCAATTCGTCTCAGAGTTAATGAGGAGAAGATAAATCATGAAAATTACTAATTTGAATATTATGACTAGTGGATAGAGAAAATGAATACATTAATTTTATTAAATTTTGACTCTCTATCTCAAAGTTTCACGTGACAAACCATCCTTAAGGGAGCATAGTTAGCTTGTACAGCCGAACAGGTGGGAGACAAGATCAATTCAAAAGTCAATTCTTTCACTGAGTTGGATCAAAGGGGGCATCGACTGACTACGCACGCTCCCGGCTCGATTCTAGCGCAAACTCCAAGCTCGGCTACATTTCATGCTCCCCGCTCGGTTCAAGCTCAAGCTCCAAGCCCGGCTATGTAACATGCTTCCTGCCTCGTTTCCAGTTCAAGTTCCAGGCTCGACTTACATTACGTTCTGGGATCATTCTAACATGGGACCCATACCTTCGATGGGCCCCTCACCCCAACTGTCATCCATCTCATCAAAGACGTGAATCGGCAATATAAGCATGCGAAGGTCATAGCGAGAATATAGGGTATTGAGGGAGTATAAGAGGGTCTGATCGGCTATTGAGGGAGTATAAGAGGGTCTGATCAGCCGACTGACTTGGTCAACGCTGCCTCAACCAATTAGCTAAAAGTTATCTGTTAATCTTAGAGATGACTAACTCTATCCTATAAAAATTTTTCATAGGTACCAGGTGCGCTTCTTAATAAATAAAGAGGAAAATTTCTTACATTCCATCGCAACTGAGATTCAAATTTTATATTTCTAATTTATCCATACCTAACTATTACATCGATGTCCCGAATGCAATATCAGCTTTGACCCCTCAATTAAGTTGCTACATAATTAGAATGATAAAATTAACATAAAATCTATGTTTGGATTGTTTCTAAAAAAGGTATAAACCATGGGCAGGTCCCACAATGCTATTTCTTTTTTAATTCTCCTTGAATGGGGCCATCGAATCTTGTAAGATCTCATGTGATCCGACCAATTGCCGGCTTTAATTTGGGGAAATAGTGTTTAGGGAATGTAAAAGAATACAGGGTAAATTATAAAAAACACCCATTTGGTATGCCATATTATAATACTAATATCTAAATATTATTTTCAATAATATTTATTTTGATTCATTTATGTGAATTTTATTTTCATAATATTTTTTATATTTTTTTTACGCTGTGTGAACAAATGAAACTACACGGACCAGTCAGCCACACATATAAAAGTATGGACTAAAACAGCAATCCTAAATTGATAGGATCTTTTGCAAAAAGTTGAGTATTCAGGGACTAAAGTGAAAAATTGTCGAGTTTTGGATTACGATGTGTTGCTTGCTTCCTTTCTCAACTTCCCCACACCAAATTCCTTTCTTCCTCGAAAGATGCACCGTCCAATCTCATGATTCCAATCACATTCCCACCCACTCCGCTCCGCTCCTTGATACGCTCATCATTCCTCCCTCGCTAACTGTCTTCCCGGTAGCCGTGCCGCCGGCCGCCCTCTCATTCTCTGCTCCTCCTCCTCCCTTGAACCCCCTTTCGAAGCAATAAAGGGAAAAGCAGCAGCATAAAGCAAAACCACCTCCCAAGCTACGTGAAGACCAAAACAAAGCGGAGGAGGAGAAGACAGAGGCACGCGGAAGCATTGATGGCGAAGCTGCACAAGTTCAAGCTTTTGGCCACCCAATGCGCGGCGCCGGCGGCCGTCGCCAGCCCTTCCAGGAGCCCCGCCCCCTCCTTTCGCCTCCGCCGCCGCAGGACCCTCCTGGGGCTCCTCGGCGGCGGTGGCTCCGCCCGCCGGCAGCAGTCGCCCGGGAAGCCGCCCCTGCCCCCGGACCGCCCCGCCGAGAAGCGCGCCCTGCTCAGCCACTCCCTCGCGGACCTGTTCGTCGCCTCTCCGCCGCCGCCGGTGGCGGCGACGGTGGAAGGAGCGAGAGACGAGCCCGTCGGCGTGGCGAGGAGGTCCGGGTTTGACATCTTCGCCGCCGGCGCTAGGGTCTCTGGCGTCCCGAGGTTTGTGTCGCGCAGCTTGAGGTACCGACTGCTCCGGCGGACTTGGCGCCCGGTGCTCGTCGCCATTCCGGAGTGAGCCTTCCATGTCCATCATAAATTTACCTTTTTAATGATAATTACTGATCAAATATTGTTGTAATCTTGCAAAATCCCTTCTTTTTTTTTACTTCCAGATTCCAGACCATGAATTGATTATCAACTTACCGATTCCTTCTTCTCGTCTCTGTTTCTCATAATTAAACAATATACCTTTTACTTACTGTAAAAATAACAAGGACAACATGAAAAGCAACAAAAAAAAAACCATTTTTCCCATTCAAATTTATTGCTAGATCTTGTCCAGTCAGCATCGCCATTATTTGTTTGAGGTCGAAATGGGACGACACTAAACTGCAGGTCCCCTTCTGTCGATATCTTGTAAAAATCTTTCTACAAACAATACTTAAGGTGGGTAAAATTTATAACATTTTTTATCAAACGAACTGTTGGATATATTGTGAATAGAAATGAGGTGGGAGGAAAAAAATTTCATTGTAAATAAGACTTCAATTTCATATTAGAAGTTTCAAATGAATGGAAAGGAAGATGAAGAATAAAGAGATTTCATTGTGAATAGGACTTTAGTCTCACATTGAGAGTCTCAAGATTTAATTGTTGATTTATATTGTTTCACAAGCATGTTAGTTGTGAACAAATACATGGAGAGAGATTTCTATCACGCGTAGGTATGCAGGGTGCAAATCCAGGGCTCGGATTTATACTAAACCAAGTAGACTCGTGTGCGTGCACGATCTGCGCGCGTCGAATGCCCGATTGGTCGGGCCAAAATTTATCCAAGCAGATAACTTGTCAAATTTTTTGCTCAAATGTAACAGATACATTAACGGTTGATTAATGCAAAATCAGTAATTCCCAGATGTTTGGATATGGACGGTTAATTGGCAGTAAATGACGTTAATTCGGTGATTGATTATTACGGGGTCTGAGCTCTATATAAAGAGCTGTGACCGAGAACAAAAGATAGAGAATGAATTAAAAGTTCGGGTCAAAATTATTGATCCGGGTTTGTGAACTTTTACTCCGGTGGATTTACCTTTTTGGAAGCGTTCGGGTACTTCTTCAGTTTGCCACGACCAAGGAGTGCTTTGTTGTGCCCGAGGTCTCGCTGTTGCATCCTAAGAGACAGATGTCCATCAGAACCTCAAAACATCGTTGGAGGAGGACAAATCTGTTTCAAGGAAACTATATTACGCAGACCTCAGTAACTCTTCCAGTCTGGGTCGAGAAGTCCGGTTCGGGACTTCTAGTTCGGGAAGAGCGGTTCTGGAGGTCCGGTTCGGGAAAATCGGTTCGAGACGTCCGGTTCGGAAAATCTGCTCGGGAGATTCTAGTCGGGAGATTCCAGCTCGAGAATTCCAGGTCGAATTTTAGGTCGGAAATTTCTGTCCGAAAGACTGTATTATGTATAAAAGACAGTTCAGACTACTCAACAATTAAATTGAAATTTCTGTAATATTAATTTAATTTTTATTAACACTACGAAAAGGAATATTTCCTCCAACCCGAACAAATTCAATATAAAAATCATACAAATGTCACTTCTTCGATGATGCACGACCAAACTTACTCCACATGCATGTCTTCTGCCAATCACAGGGGAATACCTGGTAACGTAACATTCATCGGCTTTCCCAAAACCAAATGACCTTAAATTATACGACATTATTGCTCTGCTCCGAGTTAGTTTCTTTGCAGTTCACGTGTCAATAGAGTTGAACTGACGCAAACAGCTCCAGTGCGTGATAGACAAGCGACAAAGGGAATCATGTGCACAAGAAGCCAATACAACAGTTAGCTCCAAAAAAACTCAGCCCTATCATCTTCCATGGCTTGCTCTTTAACTCCATCCAGTCCCTTGTCTTACACTGCATGAACTGTATATCCCTTCTTCTTAGCTTTGAAGACAGTATCGTGGCTAATGATTTGCTTTGAAAGTCCAGGTGGTGCAATCCTCTCTCCCTGCTGAATTGAAATGAATGGGGGGTGAATCTCATGGCTCAGTTAGAAAAGGAGCAGGCAATTGGCCTGCTAAAAGATGCGCTCTTTTGACACAAAAGATGAGCAGAGCAGAGCAGAGCAGAAGCAGAGAGCCTTGACAGGAATCTCTGCTGGGGATGGGGGCAGTCAAATGCAGGCTAACTAACATCATCATTGACGCGAATGTGGGCACTTGGTTGAGCTTTTGAGGAATGGCGGAGTGGAATTTTGGGACCCGTGAGATTCATCTTTTTCTTTTACAGAGTTTGTGCAGGCTGCAATGGCTTGTTCTTTAGTTTCTCCATGTTATATCTAATATAGATGTCTTTTTTTTGTAAAATGTCAGTCAAATGCAAAATCTTAATACTAGATTTGGAGTTGACTTCTGTCTCTCCAGCAATGAGAGCTATGCTGATTCCACCCGTGTTTGTATTGCAAAATACAAGAATCAATTCCTCTATAAAAGGATGAAACAAATAGAAGGGATATTGATACGGGGAATATTTGGAGAGCTCCATGTGTCCCAAAAAGGTCACTAATTTTGTTGAAATGGAAGTTAAAAGTTCAAATGGGTCAATCCGATCGAGAGAGGTAGACATTCGGTTCAAATAAACCAAGAGGACTCTTTGTCCATCTTCGACTGGTCGTACCAATTGGACGATCAACTCTACTCAGCCCTGCCTACTCAACGCTCTGTGTAGCTCCACATGACCTATCCATCTACAACGAAGAGGATAGATTGACATTAAGAATGACCTTCAAAGGTATATTTGACTCCCGGAGCTCAGCTCTCTCGATTCACTATTCCCTTCAGTCAGTCACACACCGCGATTCTTCCTGTTGGTTCGCCCAACTCCAAGGACCCAGCTCCCTCGACAACTTGCTCCGCGAATTAGCTCCCCTCCTCAATGTCTCCAGTCAGTCTGCCCCACTCCCGGAGCTCAGCTCTCCTGACACATTACTCTGCTAGGTCAGATGAGCTAGCTCGACCGCTTCAATCGGTCTACCCGACGCTCCACTCTTTCCATTCGACTCAATCCCTCTTAGTGGGTTAGACTCTTTGGCTCAACTAATTCTATATCTTATGAGCCTACAAAAATTTGGATTGACGTAGCACGTGGGGTGGTGCATGCAGTGTCAGAGCATGTGGAACATTATAATTATATTGATACCGGGTATGGGTAATGTGACTGTCTGATACGGTAAAAATATAATGACGTGATGTTTTTCCTACTATGACATGACATCCAATTAATGAGGAAAAAGATATTATTTCTTCTTCAGTGGTATTATAAAGGGGCCCTCTCCCGCAAGCCAAGGTACACCTACACATATACGTGCACATACACTCTTCATTTACTGTTCCTCCTCCTTCTCCCCCGGATACTGATTAGAGCATCGGAGTGGACGAACTGGGGCACCATCAGTCTCTATTCTAACTCTCTCTTTCCCTCTCAGGTTTCACAGGCGCTATGGTCAATCTGGCTCCCTCCTTCTAACTCTTCCTCGAAATCTAGCAACCTAGTTAACACAAAAGCTAGATCACCGGTGACTCACCCATTGACAGTCTCCAACAGGTACAAATTTGACCCCGTCTATGGGAAACATAAGTCCTAAGCTGAGACATTAAGATGGATGACGCTGGAAGACCTGCAGTCATCACCATGACACAAGAAAACTTCAATCAACTTGTAGCAGCCAAAGTGCATGAGGTGTTGTAGAAGTAGCAAATGGCAAATCCTTCGCCTTAAAATTACCCGCAGTATCAATCAAGAGACCTCAAGTGCTCGACAAGAGGTCGAGGCTCTTAGATTGTATATGTTTATTAGAATTATTTATTTATAGCATTTAGGATAATTTAATCTTTTCCCTTTTCAGTTTAGGGTTTAAGTTTTCTTAATCCTCGTATATAAGGCTTTGTACAACATTGTTTTCAACAACACTTTTAAGATTTATCAAGACGACTACTTTTTCTCTTTTCAATTTCTACATGGTACCAAAGTCTTTATTCTCATGATTTTGATAGTTCAATTCAAGGGTTGTTAATTTGATCCATAGTTTTCACGGATCAAACTATGTACTGTTCACTGGGGTGTCGCAGGGGGGGGGGGGGGACCCCTCGGGATTTGGGGCGTAGGCCCAAATTTTTTTTTTGGTGTGTTTGTATAATTTTTCGTTCTGAGCATTGATTGAGTTTCTTTTATTTTCACATCAACTTGATTTCTGGTGCATTCATGAAATATTTCATGGAAATCTAGTAATCAACTACAACGACCTCCCCCTCATAATTAAAATAGATCGACTCGAAGGTTTTTAATGATGAATGTGTTTATTGCAAACACAAGAGACACTGAAAGTCTTAGTATCCATTATTGTTAAAAAAGGTAAACCATCATAGCAGCAGTATCAGCAACAATGACCTCAACAACCATCATTGCTACATTAGAATGCTTCATGGAAATCTAATCTGTATATACTTAAGCAATTTTAACAGTTCCTTTCTTCACAACCCTCTACCGTGACTTCTTCTCAAATAGGTTTATCATCCTCTAGTATATCAAGTATATCTTCCTCTTTACGAATATTAAATTCTAGAGTTTCTCATCATATGACACCTGACTTATCATCTTTTATCTCCTTGTCTCCTAATTCATCTTTTTCAATTGTGATTACTGATAGTACTCCAATGCCATTAGTATGTATTGGTTCTGTTGTTACAACTTGCTTCTCTCTTCCTGATGTCTATCATATTTCTCGTCTTACACTTAATCTTGTTTCTGTTAGTTAATTGTGAGTCTGAATATGTAATTTTTTTCTCCATCTAATTGTTATGTGTAGGACTCATGATCTCACAAGGTGATTGAGACAGGCCGTAGACAAAGGGGACTCTATGTTTTGGATCACCTCTAAGTATCAGATGTTGTAGCTTCTAATGTCGATCTATCATCTTTTTGATTGAGTCCTTCTTCTAACTTTTATCTGTGGCATAATCATCTAGGTCATGTTTTAGTGTCCTATTTATATTTTTTAGCTTTGTCAGAAGTATTAGGAATTTTATAAAGTCATGATATTTCTATTGTAGTGGTTGTACACTAGCAAAATTTTTTACATTACCTTTCAATAAAAGTATATCTTTTTCTCATGATCATTTTGATCATGTTCATTCTGATGTGTGGGGGAATTACAAAAGGGGGGATCAAGATATTGTGTTTCTTTTATTGATGATTGTACTCGTTATACTTGGGTTTATCTTATGAAATACAGATCTGATTATCTTATCATCTTCAATGACTTTCAAGCTCTTGTCAAAACTCAACATTCGGCTATTATCAAATGTTTTCATTGTGATTTAGGGGGTGAGTACACTTCCAATGCCTTTTCTCATTTACTTACATCAGAAGGTACTATACATCAAATCTCGTGTTGAGAAACATCTTAACAGAATGGGATTATGGAGAGAAAGCATAAACATCTTTTTGAGACAACCCGCTCATTCCTATTGTCTGCGGATGTTCCTAGTGTCTTTTGGGGAGAAGCTATTCTTACTGTTACTCATATAATTAATAGAATTCCGATTTCTCACAATTCAGGTTTGTCTCCCTTTCAAAAACTGTATTGTCGTGCTGCTGATAATTCTTTTTTATGTGTTTTTGTTGTACATATTTTGTTCTTCGACCACACATTGAGCAAGATAAGTTATCCTCTAAGTCTGCTTTGTGTGTCTGCCTTGGTTATGGTATTGGTTAAAAGGAATATTGTTATGTTGATCCAGTAAGTACAAATTTATATGTCTCTCATCACGTTTTGTTTCTTGAGCATATTCTTGTTGGTGCAATCGACCCAAGTTTGATTAGATAGATCATGGGTTTTGATGTGTGTGTCAATATGATTACGTTAGATTTTTATGTTGGTTTGATGTGTGTGTTTGAGTTTTGCAGGACTTGGTGAGACACATGAGAAATAATGGAGTGAAGCATCCGAGGGACGAGAGCCGAAGGAAGAGGACTTCAATGGGTGAGCCGAGGAAGTAGACTTCAAAGGCATACACGAAGGATGACATGGAGATAAGTCGTGGGCTTGCATGCGCATTCGCGGACGAGAACCGAAGGAAGAGAACTTCAAGGGGCAAGCCGAGGAAGTGGACTTCAAGGCATACACGAAGGATGGACTCCGAAAAGGTTGAGAGTGAGCTTGTAAGATGGGCAGTCGACTGGCAAGGGAAGCAATCAACTGGCATTGCTGAGAGTGAATTGTAGCAGTCGACTGGTAAAGGGAACCAGTCGACTGATCTTTCTGTGAGGTCGAACAGCATATAACAGTCAACTGACATGAGAACCAGTCGACTGGTCTGTTAGAATTCCAGTCGTTAGACTAGTCGTTGGTTAGCCGTTGGCTGGACACCAGTCGACTGGTGTCAGGGCTGAGTTGTTTTGTTAACAACTCTCTCCTCTATTTAAAGAGGAGCTTGAGACTTGAGAAGATTAGTTGTGTTGTGTGTAAAACCGTGTTGAGAAGACTTGAGCATTGATTTTAATTGTAATTTGCATTTTCGCTTGCGCACTAACCGTGTAGGAAGAAATCGACAAATTGGGTGTGAGAAGCTATTCACCCCCTCTAGCTGGTTCATCGATCCCCAATAATTCCTTTCTTCTTTGTACCTCTTCTACCACTTGACATGACTCATATAGATCTTATTCACATTGATCCCTTTACTACCGACATCAACAAAGCCTCCGCCATGGCTACTCTTCCTCATAACGACTTCACTAAATTTGGTAATCCAGAGACGTCTTCTCCCCCTCCCCCTCCTGTGATGATTCCATCACCTCGTGTGATTGTGAACAATCCTATTCATCGATCTATATGTTCTCTTAACTCTATTAAACTACTTGATTTTTCTTATTCTTGTTATTTTAGTTTTTTGCTTCTTTTATTACCTCTGTTCATCATTTTTCTGAGCCTTTGTCCTATAGAGAATTTGTTCGTAATCCTCTTTGGCAAACTGCTATGGATGAGGAATTAACTGCTCTGCATTATACTCGTACTTGGGATTTGGTACCTCTACCATCAGAGAAATGTGTTGTTTGTTCTCGTTGTATTTATAAGATCAAAACTAAATCTGATAGTTTTGTCAAATGGTACAAAGCTCTTCTTATTGTTAAAGGTTATTCTTAGCGGTGTAAAAAATAAACCCGACCCGACGACCCAACTCGAATTGACCCGAAAAAAATTGAGTTCGGGTTGGAAATTTTCAGGTTCGGGTTGAGTTCGGGTTGGAGGGTTTCGGGTTGAAGGTTTTCTGATTGGGTTCAGGTCGGGTTCGGGTTGATCCGAATTTAATATTTAGTGGGTTTTTGGGGGTTAAATCAAATTTTATTTTGAAAATTAAAATACTTATATATATATTAATATCAATATTAGTATCATCATGATGAAGTATTGAGATAAAAGTTAAGAATTATAGGGAAAATAGCCAAAAAAAAAGTCATTTTGAATCAATTTTTTTGGGTTATTTGGGTCGGGTTCTGGTTGGGAGCTTAAAAAAAATTCCAACCTAACCTGAACCTGACCCAACCCACCTGAATTGACACCCCTAGTTATTCTCAGGAGTATGACATGAATTATAAGAAAACTTTTGCCTCTGTTGCCAAAATGACTATAGTTCGTATGCTGATTATTGTTGTCTCTGTTCGTCGATGGAAAATATCTTAGATGGATATCAAGAATGCCTTCTTGAATGGTGATCTTCAAGAAGAAGTGTATATGATGTCTTCTCCTGGAGTTGCTCACCGACCTGGTGAAGTTTGCAAGTTTCGCAAAGCTCTCTCTGGACTCAAACAAGCATCATGTGCCTGGTTTGCAAAGTTCTCCACGGTGATTACCTCGCTTGGTTTTCATTCTAGTAATCATAATTCGACTTTATTTGTCAAGTATACTGTTGCAGGTCATATATTATTGTTTTTATACGTGGATGACATGATAATTACTAGTGATGACTTTGATAAAATTGAGTTTTTGAAGCTTGAATTAGGTCGTGCTTTGCTATGAAAGACTTGGGTTTACTATGCTATTTTCTGAGGATCGAAGTCTCATCTTCACCAAAAAGTTATTTCTTGTCTCAGTCAAAGTACATAGCTAATTTATTTGACCGTACATGTCTCACGACAACAAGGTAGTTGATACTCCTCTTAAGACTAATGTTGGATACTCTTCTTCAAATGGTTCTCCTTTGCTAGATCATAACCTCTATCGTACAATTGTGTGAAGCTTGATTTATCTTGATATTGCGCATGTTGTGCACGTGGTTAGTCAATTTGGCACTACACCAACCATAGTTCATTAGGTTGCTATTCTTCGTATTCTCCGATATCTTTGGGAAATTCAGTTTTAGAGCTCCTTATTTCCTTCTACTTCCTCGTTAAAACTACATGCATACTCTGATGCTGATTGGACAGGCGACCTTACGAATCTTAAGTCGACCACTGACTTCTACATTTTTCTTCGAGATTCTCTTATCTCTTATAAGAGTAAGAAGCAAAATATTATTTCTATATCTTTCACAGAAAATGAGTATCCTACCATAACTATGACCACTTGTGAAATTGTTTAGCTACATTGGTTGATTGCAGATATGAAAATTTTTCTTCAATAAACTATTGTTCTTTATTGTGATAATCAGATTGTGCATAACACAGTTTTTCATGAGAGAGCAAAGCATATTGAGATTGATTGTCATCTCACTCATCGTCATCTACAACTTATCATTATCAAGCTATCTTTTGTTCCTTTTTTGCTGCAGATAGCTAATATGTTTACCAAGGCTCATTCTACTTCGCGCTTTCATTTTTTAATTGATAAACTTTCAATGCTTCTAGCTGCATCATCATGAGTTTGAGGGGGAGGGGGTGTTAGATTGTATATATTTATTTAAATTATTTATTTATAGTCTTTAGGGTAATTTAGTCTTTTTTCCTTTTAGGTTTAAGATTTAGAATTTTTTAATTCTCTTATATAAGTCTTTGTATCCTATTTTTTAATAAAACTTTTTGAATTTATCAAGATGACTACTTTTTCTCTAGGACACTACAACCAACATAATTCCATTATCAGTCCTTGATTCTAACTCTTGTAGAAATATCCAAGGGTTATGAGTAGTCTCGGGAGTCCTCGACGGGAGAGATGCCTCCCAGAGGCCTTCTTCGAGGCAAAGGCCTAACTACCAATGACTCAAAAGATTATGTAGGTACTCCTTTTCTCTCGAAATATCCTTGAAGATAAATTTCCCCGCCATTTCCGACCATTATAGATTGGGGAATACACAGGAGCATCCACCTCTGAAGATCACTTATGTCAATTTGAGAATGCGGTCTTCCTACACCAATATTTTGACGGTATCAAGTGTTGTGACTTTCTGACTACTCTAGCTGGCTCGACTCAGTGATGGTTCAACTGGCTCCCAACTTCCTCCACTACAACAAAAATGGCTTTTTGGAGCGCGCATTGCACGCTGCATAATTAAAAAGTGTTGAAAGTCCTAAGTTATCTGCAGTGTGTTTTGCACCTTACGGATATTATTATCTACAACGTGCAACACACGCCACAGAAAGTAATATCCGCGGCATGCTTTGCGTGCTGTGGATATTATTATTCGTGACGTGTGTTGTGCACTATGGAATGTGTTTTCCGTAGCATACAAATGTATGTTGTTAATATTTCAATTCGTAACATGCAAACATACGTTGTTGATGTTCTTATCTATATTTTCAACAAATCAATTTCATTAACGAAAATAACAAACCAAAATTTTACAACAAATTCAGTACAAATCTAATCCAAACAAAAAATTAATAAAAGTTATTATTTTTCATTATACCAAAATAGAAGGTCTAAAGATTCATAACAAGATATGAAATCTTTAACAAACTAGCTATTACATAAAAGTGATTAAACTTTTGATGATGTAACTCCAAAACTCATTCTGTATACTCTGTCCTAAGCTTCCTTACCAAACACATTAATAATTGTATCATTAACAATATTAGTTATATTTCGAGATTTAGATGGATATTTTTATATTTCTTTCTGCAAAATAAAAAGAAGATAATTATGAAAAAGTAATATCAAAATTCAATTTTCATATGGAATGATAACAAGGACATAATAAAAACATTAGTAGCATCAATATAATTTCATATTTACTTTTATGTTTTTTTGGATATAGTTAATTCTTGTAAGTTGACAGCGCTTTGAGGTATGGGCTGATTGGTATGCACCTTATCTGACCCCTTTTCCAGAATATGAAGTTGTACAGGTTGGAAATGATATTTACCCCGCAACCAAAAGTTTGAGACTAACAAAGTATCAGGATTTACATCTGTTACATATCCCCTCGTTGATTCTAAAGTTATATTGGATAACGCGTGGCAAAATACCACCAGTAGCATTGCTGCTGAGCTTATCTTGGCCAATTTTCCATTAGCTGGAAGAGATCTGCTTGCCATTTCTAACTCAAAAGCAGTATGAACAACAAACTAGTCCGTGAAGATGATTTCTATGCGTAAGGGGCTTAAATGTCAGAGTTTCAACTATATAAGCTAAATAGGAAATCCTACTTAGGGAGTGTTTGGGAGAACTTTTGCTTCTTAAAAAATAATTCTTGTAGAGATTATCTTGAAGTCAGTGAGAAGCTGAAGCATGGAATGTTTGGAAATAGAAACTAAAAACTGATACAAGGTAAAGTTTGAGTGTTTGGTGAATAATTACTTTCAAACTTAATTTTTAGTTAAATGACAACAATATCCTTAAACTATATAAATTATTATTTTTAATTATCTAAATATAATTTTGATACACCATCAATAATATTTTATATATTATTATTATATTTTGAATATTATATTAAAATTAATTTTTTAATAATATATTTGTTTAAAAATATATAATTAATAAAAATATAAATATAAATATAAAAAAATGACAAATTTATATAAATTTATAAAAATTTATAAAAAAATTATGAATATATAAATTATATGAAAATATAAAATTTTATTTAAAACTATGATGACAATTATATAAAATGATAAATTATTAAGGGTATAAATGTCTACTTTTAATTCTAGACCATAAACAAAAAAGCAGAAGTAGAAAAAAGCATCAAATTCTTGCTTCCAGCTTTTGGCTAAAAGTTATAGAAGTTAAAGCAGAATCTGGTATTCACAAACACTCAAAAGTGCTTCTATGTAGCTAGAATCTAAAAAACAGCTAACAGAAACTCTCCTAAACACTCCCTTAATATTAGAACAAATTGAACAGGTGCCAACCATGACCACCAATGATTCCTCACGTATTTGATAGCTTCCAACAAATCAGTTAGTCATTCTTTTCTTGCAAGTATTAGCAGAGAGAGAAGGGTAAACCTCGGATGTATTCAATATTGCTCATTGATGAAATATTCTGTAAGATGTTTAGACAGCAATGCAATGATATTGCATAAGGCGTAAAGATTGCATCTAGATCTGTAACCTTTATCTTCAGGTGAAATACCAGAGAAGAATATATAAAAATTATGGTCCGGAAAGGTTTGGTACCATGAGAGAAATAGAGAAGCAAGGTGCATTGGTGGTGAAATGGTAGACATGTCAGATTCAAATCCATCAGGTATATCTGATAGGGGAATTCGAGACGCCTGGTCTACGTATGATAAGTCAATAATCTGACGGACAACTCTGATATATTAGATTGTAATATGAGTAATATCTGACTAGTTAACTTGCACCAAAGTGCCTGCTGATCGGTTAACTTGTTATATGGCAAGTTATCAACCGTTGGTAATAAGATGGCAGCTGATCGGTTGACTCACTTGTAGCACATGGCCGACCAGCCGACAAGATGGCTACGATCGATCGACTAGCATATTGTGATCCTTTGACCATTCAGCTATCCCAACCAGCTCAAAGACATGCCCCACATGGCCCATTGGGCTATAGAGACACCCCATCATTGACCCTAAGTAGGTATTCCGGAAAGAGTCGTCGGCAATGGCCGGTCACGGAGGCTTGATCTCTATGGAGGATGCTATGCCGCCAAGGAACCAGGGAAACCTGCAAGAGTAACACGAGTGTTAGAGGACACGCCGGCCAGGGTCCGGCGGAATCCACTCTGACGCTCAAGTTAGTAGGACGTCCGATGAATGGTGCTAGAGAAAAACAATGCGTAAAGATCAGATCTCACCCCCGGAGGGGTTGAACTCCCTTTTATATCCGCCCATGTCGGCAGACTGGTCGTGCCTTCTTTATTGTGGCCACGTTTTCGCTCTTCAGGTCGCGCCCGCCGCTTTCGGGGATAAGAGGATATCCTTTGAAATGGTCTGCGTCTTTATCACTTTTCCATTAATTACGGCAGCTGGGGTTCCCGAGGTCGATGATTGTGGGGACTCCGCCTCCCGAGGCGAGCTCGGGAGTCTTCGGCTATGCTATCTTCTGAAATGCTTTCGGGGCCCTACCTCGCGGAGAAGTCTGACCTTCCCGAGCTCGAACTCCAAAGGGAGGCCGAGAAGTTATACCCAGCCCCCGGCTTCTTCATCCCCGGAGTCGGGCACGGGCTTTACAACCCTATCACAAGTCTCTCCCTTCAAGTCTGATCGAAGGAAGTGTAGCTGACTGATCGGACTAGTATCGGGATGAAGAAGTTGCCTTCGCCGAGATACGCGCGGCTGGGCCCGTTCAGAGTTACTAGGAGCCCCCTGTTCGATGTCTTCTTTCTTTCCCAAGGAAACTTCTCTGCTCCCTGCAGGCTCGTAATGACGCCTCTTTTTCCGAGATTAACGATGCATGATCTTATGTTTGGGGAGTAGTGGGGTGTCTATGCGAATGCCTTATTGCCACGTATTACAACGGCTACCCCCCCCTTCCAAATGCCTCTGGACATGGGTCCCGTTTCCTGTCGACGATCGGCAGTCTAGACATAGCGGTTCCCAGCTTTCCACGCGTCTTGTTCCCATTGCATTTAAGCGGATGCCCGCCGGGATATAAGGGAGGAAAAACAAGCGCCGACGTCCATTTCTGATTTGGTGATCGGGGGTGCCTCGTCTTCCTCTCTTGCAAGGCTTCTTCTGCGCGTGAGTAATCCGCTATCTTCTCCTTTGCTGTCTAGGGGTCATGAAAGGTTATCGAGCGGAGTGGTATGACTCCGCCTCTTCGAGAGTGAGGCCTGAGGCTTTGCAAGCGGCCACCGAGACATATGGGGTTCCGGCCGAGATGGCGATGGTCATCCCTAAGGTAGACCAGAAACCCACCCGTGGAGCCCCCCTGGAATGTTGACTTTCTTCTTAGGACAGATGGAGCTAGGGGCTTCGTTTCCCTTCCCCCTTCTTTGCGAACATAGCTTCTTATTTTAGCATCCTGTTGCACCAGATGGCTCCCAATGCCTTTGCTCAGATGGGGGGAGCATATATCATTTTCAAGCTTTTTGGTCTACCTCTTACTCCATCCCTTTTCCATTCCTTCTTCACTCCGATAGGATCAAGAGGAGTTTTTAGTTTCGCGACCCGTCTGGGCCATAGGTTCCTGGGAGGGTTTCCTTCTTCGCACAAAGGGTGGAAGGAGAAATTCTTCTTCGTCCGGCTATCATCATTGCCCTTCAGTCCTTTGTGTTGGATAGCTGATTTGCCAACTCCTCCCTCCTTGGAGAGCTTCTTCCACAGTTCAACGTATCATCATGCTAGAGAGGTACTCTCGGGCATGGAGTTCAACGGCCCGGAGCTAGTTCAAAGTGAAGAACTTATGTACCGGGCGGGCCTTAGCCCTAAAGTGACGCAGATTAGTTCTTCCTTAGGTATACTCGTCTCTATCTCCCACGCACATCGATTCTGACTGATGCCTTTTATGTTTGGCTTCTGCAGAGAAAGTCATGTATGCCAAAGCGATGAATCATTTTATCAGGCGGGAGGAAGCAAAAAAGGAGGCCCTGAACCCTCCTCGGATTGTTCTTGACATTCCTCCCGCCTCCGCCGAGTCCGTCGAGGGACCCCTTGTTCCGCCTCATGGGGTTACTTTCACCGAAGGGGTCGATGTTACTGTTATATCCCCCCCAGCCACGGAGTCGGCGCCGCCAGCCCTGCAGGTTGCTTCGGGAGCAGGTTCTTCTGTCGCGGGTGATCCTGCTTCAAACACGGGCAACCCGTATAGGGGGGCACAGAATCTGCCTCCTCCGTCCCCCCGGTAGTTGCCCAGCCCCTCGGCCGGCAGAAGCGGTGGCTCCCCAAGGGCTTGGGTCCTTCTTGGAAGAAGCGTTGTCCCGTCCGTTCCTCTTCCCTACCTTCAGTGCCTGAGGAAGCGATTCTCCCTGCCGAGGTAGCCTCGTCTACTTCGGCCTCGCTTGTTTCCATCCCTGAGGTGGTCCCTTCCCTCTCCGTCGCCCCTGCTGGTACCCCGACGGGTAAGGAGGTGTCACGTATTCAATTTCGTATGAAACTAGATCGATTAAGAGAGAGGTTGGATGCAGCATTAGAGGCCTCCATGCGGTCTCACTCTCTGGCGCAGTCAGGAGGGACTTCGACCGCTCGAACCTTGCCGGAGGGGATTCCGTGTCCTGACGGGAGGGAGTCTAATTCTACCAGCCCCGCTACTGAGGCGCCTGTCGCCCAACATCCTTTTGTTCCTCCATCCTCTCCAGCGATCGAAGAGCCGGGCGGCGTACCCCATCCTCCAGCCGAGGTAGTCATGCGGGCCCCGGCCGGGCACTAGCCAATCTTCAGAAGACCCTCCTATAGGTACGCATTATTATGTTATTTGCCTGTCTATTCGGTGCGGCTGTTAATCCTTTGGCGCGATGTCAGGCAGCTAAGGACTGCCTGGTGCTAGGGCGGGGCCTGTGTTCTGAGCCCCAAGCGGAGGCTTTACTACAACGAGCCCTGAGTGCAGAGGCAGCCGCGGCTTTTGAGCATTAGTCCGGGGTGAAGCAGGCCAGCCACAACAGGGCTCTTCGTGGGGAGGTAGGGCAGCTGAGGAAGCTCTTGGATGACATCGAGCAGGCCCTCGAGAATTCCCGACACCAGGAACGTCTGGCCTCCGAGAAGGCCATGTCGGTCACCCAGGATCTCCTTCAGGTGACGCAGGAGAGAGACCAGCTCCATGTGAGAGAGAGGGAGCTACAAAGTCAAATGAAATCTCGGCTCCAACTAGCTACTGACCGTGCCTTTACCCTGGAGGATGACCTAGCCCAGGCCAGGGCGGATGCTCGGGCGGCGTCTGAGCAGCTTAGAGAAGCCCTGATTGAGCAGGACGATATGCCTGCTGAACTAAGGTGGCTGAGACGGTCCGTTGAGGCTACCGAGGTTTCTGTTTCTCGAGAGGCAGAGAGGGGCTTCAAGGTGAAGTTCCTGGGCTCGGAGGAGTTTCGCGCCAATGTAGCCGAACAAGTGATGGAACGTCTACAACAGGGCTTTCACGGGGCCCTCGGCGGGCTAAAGAAGGGAAACTTCTTACCTCCCGGCGATGGCCCAAGAATGTAAATATCCTTTGACCTGTGAGTTGGTCTCTGCCTGAGGACTCGAGTAGCCTGATTACAGACCAAATATTGTTTATCTCTTTTCTTTGTGTGTGAATGTCGTGCTCTTCGTTTTTGTGTGTGGGCTCCACCAATAGACTGCCTTCGCAGCGGATACTAAGAGCCATATCCCTATCCGCCGCTTTTTAGGTCGGCGAAGTCCCGTTGCTTGTCTATGCGCCCTAAGGTGCAGGGGTGGTTTTCGAACCGTCTCTTCCGTATTATTCGCAATCTCCTTGATTGGACCCATTAAGAGTCTCGGGTTCCTAGGCACAGTAAGGGCGCGTCAGTCAAAAAGTCGCTTGAAGTTATGGCGCTTGCTGCGCTTTAATTGCTTTGGGAGAATCCCCGCATTATAAATAGGGGGGGTGGGGGAGCTGGCTCTCCCCATCGCTCTGGTTTTTCCCCTTTCCTTGTGTCCTTATGTGCATCTTCCATGCCCGTGGTGCGAACCCCCTTGCTGCATTCGTTTGATGGACTAGGAGCCTTGGTATCCTTCCCTTTGCCGGGGAGCATGGTGGAGATGATGCCCGGGGTCTCGCTGAAGATTCTCAGGGAGGTGGAACTCCCTGCGTGTCCGCGGAGTTCGGAAAGGACCTTATGTGGCCCTCCAGGGGGCATGGGGGAGATGACCCATCCTGCTGATCCCCAAACCCCTGGTCGGCCGGTGCCGGTATACCCCACACACCATCGACTTCTCCCGAAGACGAGGGTATCACTGGGGTATGTCGTCATCGGGGGGTGCCGCGGGTTTAAGAATATTTCTATCTGTTTTGCCACCCCACCCACTTGGTATTTTTTCTCGACCTGTACTTGGGTGGCGGCCCAGAGTTTCGTCTTCTCGTGGTCCGGAGAGAAATTACGGCGGCTCCCCCGTCCTGACCCTGTTAAGGCAATTCTTCTTTGCTCCAGAAAGAAGTTGCAGCAGTCCATACCCCCTCCTCTTTTTTCTGCCTCTTTACGGTGAAGATCGAGGGTGTCCTGATGGGGCCAGACTGCGCCTGTGCTACCTCAGGCATCAATCTTCATTCTGGATCACCCGGAAGGAATATTTGAACAGCTCACGCGTCGTTCCCGGCTGCTTGGCGGGGATATACAGGATACTCATGTGTTACCTCAGGCATCTGTCATGCTATAGAGATGTATATCCTCCTGTATTTCATTGTGTAACTGAGAAATTACTTATGTTTGTTGGTCTTGTATGTATGCTTGTCTCCTATTTCAATGCATTTGTGGGTTCTTTGGTAAGTGTTTTGCTTCTTATTGTGAAATCGATCAAGTTCCTTGTCGGGTTTCGGTTACTCGGCCGGGAGTGTAGTCCCTTGGCCAGGTCTGCTTGCCCCTGACCTATGGGATATTAGTGTCGTGAAGAGCGTACAAGTCCCGAACTCGGCTTAAGTGCCCCGGGCATCAACTAGACCGCGAGGCGTTTGGTTATTTGAAGTACTCGGACGGGCGTGTAGGTCCCGAACCAAGCCTAAGTAAGTATTTGAGTTACTTGGACGGGTGCGTAGGTCCCGAGCCAAACCTAAGTACCCCGGGCGTCGGCTGGACCACGGGGCATTAGGGTTTGGAGTACTTGGACGGGCGAATAGGTCCCAAACCAAGCCTAAGTATTTGAGTTACTTGGACGGGTGCGTAGGTCCCGAGCCAAGCCTAAGTACTCGAGTTACTTGGACGGGCGCGTAGGTCCCGAGCCAAGCCTAAGTACCCTGGGTGTCAGCTGGACCACGGGGCATTAGGGTTTGGAGTACTTGAACGAGCGCGTAGGTCCCGAACCAAGCCTAAGTATTCGAGTTACTTGGACGGGCGCGTAGGTCCCGAGCCAAGCCTAAGTACTCGAGTTACTTGGACGGGCGCGTAGGTCCCGAGCCAAGCCTATGTACTCGAGTTACTTGGACGGGCGCGTAGGTCCCGAGCCAAGCCTAAGTACCCCGGGCATCGGCTGGACCACGGGGCATTAGGGTTTGGAGTACTTGGACGGGCGCGTAGGTCTCGACCCAAGCCTAAGTACCCCGGGCGTCAGCTGGATCACGGGGCATTAGAGTTTGGAGTACTTGGACGGGCGCGTAGGTCCCGAACCAAGCCTAAGTATTCGAGTTACTTGGGCGGGCGCGTAGGTCCCAAGCCAAGCCTAAGTACTCGAGTTACTTGGACGGGCGCGTAGGTCCCGAGCCAAGCCTAAGTACTCAAATTACTTGGACGGGCGCGTAGGTCTCAAGCCAAGCCTAAGTACCCCGGGCGTCGGCTGGACCACGGGGCATTAGGGTTTGGAGTACTTGGATGGGTGCGTAGGTCCCGAACCAAGCCTAAGTATTTGAGTTACTTGGACGGGCGTGTAGGTCCCGAGCCAAGCCTAAGTACTCGAGTTACTTGGACGGGCGCGTAGGTCTCGAGCCAAGCCTAAGTACCCCGGGCGTCGGTTGGACCACGGGGCATTAGGGTTTGGTTTTGCTAAGACGCACGTTTGTTAGTTCAAAAAGAAGCATTCCATTTTATTACTTGATGCAGCTTCACAGCAGGACATAAACAATTGTGCTACGCAAATTCCAGATCTTACCAGGACATTAAAGACCAGGACCCCTAACCAAACTACGGTCCCTTCAGGAGCTATTCCTCCAGTCCACGAGGGTTCTTCCTCGACTTGTCCCTGACCTCGCCACTATAACATCTTTGCGAAACGAGCTAATCCCCCCGAACTTCCACCACTCGATCGCTCACCGGGAACTTGATCTTCTAGTGATATATAGAGACCACCGCCTGGAAGATACTAAGCGCTGGTCGACCCAAGATGGCATTATAGGAAGAAGGCGCGTCCACGATTAGGAAAGGAGTCCTCTGGGTTTGCTCGAGCCTATCGCTGCCCAGCAATAGCGACAAGGTAATCTACCCTAAGGACTGCACACGATATCCCATGAAGCCAAACAAGGGGGTTGATACAGGGATCAATTCTTCCTCGTCTATTTGCATCTGCTCCCAAGCCGCCCTGTATAGGATATTCACGGAACTTCCAGTGTCTACGAAGATGCGTTTTACCTCATAATTGGCGATGCGAGCCATAATAACTATGGCGTCCTCATGTGGAGCTTCCACTTCTTCGAGGTCGGCTGGCCCGAACGAGATGGTGGGGCCTGCCCCCAGACTTCGGCTTGTCCCGATGGAGTAATTTTCCAACCGTCGGGTGTACAACTTCCTGGCTCGGTTAGAGTCGCCCCCAGTAGGTCCTCCAGAGATGGCCCCTACATGGCCCAAGGGGGGTCCTCGCATAGGAACCTTGCCCTTCTGAGGATCTTTCTCCGAGGAGGGGGATCTTCAGGGCGCAGGCCCTCGGCTTCGGCCTCTGGATCGTGATCGGGATCGCGGTCAGATTTCGTTTTCCCTGCTGGTCCTTCGGAGAGGGGAAGGGCTCCATCGTGGCGACCTTCAGCGGTACCCCGACTTGTTCCATTTTCTACGTGGCTTGACGTCCGCTCCTTCAGAGACCTTCTTTTTCAGGGCGTGGCACTCTTCTGTGGAATGAGTCGAACTACTGTGGTAACTGCAGTACTTGGGCGATGTCTCCGGTGGCTCATTGTCTACTGTTTCCACCACCCTACGTTTTCCCGTCCAGTGATCCCTTCCCTGCGGCAGGTCTTTTCCCCTCACCGGGGTTGGGGGCTCCTTCCTATCCGACCGGGGAGCTACGGGAAGAGGGGCTCCGGCTGGATCCTTGCGTCGGGCGTACTGTACTTCCTCTACGTTGACATGCTTGACCGAGCGTCCTAGTAAGTCATCAAAACTAACGGGGGGCTTCTTCACCAAGGATCGGAAGAAGTCTCCTTCCGCGAGCCCTTGAGTGCAGGCGCTGACGAGTATCTCTGATGTGGCGCTAGGTACGTCTTGTGCCACCCGATTGAACCTCTGTATGTACTCCTTCAGCGGTTCCTTAGGCTTTTGCTTAAGAGCAAACAGGTTGAGTGTTGTTTTCTGGTAACGCCGGCTACTCGCAAAGTGGTGGAGAAAGACTGTCTTGAACTCTGTGAATGAGTTGATGGAACCTTGAGGCAACCTCTGAAACCACCGTTGCGCGGCGCCAGACAAGGTGTTCAAAAACACCCGACATTTTACTCCAGTCGTATATTGGTGCAGAAGTGCCGCGTTTTCGAACTTGCAGATGTGATCTTCGGGATCTGTCTTCCCATCATACTCAGGGATCCCTGACCCCCGAAACTGCTTAGGCATGGGTTCTTCCACAATCTCCGACGAGAAAGGAGTGGATGGAGTCTTCTGCAAGATCTTGAGTCCATCCCCCCTTCCAGGTTTGTCCTCATGCTTCTGAGCACTAGAGGCTACTGAGTGAGCTTTTACCCCCTCTCCCGGGGATTCCTTTCGGGGGCCCTGTACTGAACCTGTTGGTGCAGGCAGCACCCAAGTCAAACCTGGGTTTTAATGTATGGTAAAGGGGGAGAGATTGGAAAGGAGAGAAAAGGCTAAAATTATTTTAAAATTTTGTTTCCTTGTTTTATCTCCTGTCTTTCAAAATGTAAAGTTAATTTTTGAAAATACTTAAGCAAGTAAAGTTAATTTTTGAAAATATTGAACTTTGAAAGACAAGAACTTTACTTTTTGAAAGACAGGAGATAAAAGAGGGAAACAAAATTTTAAAATAATTTTAGCCTTTTCTCTCCTTTCCAATCTCTCCCCCTTTGCCATACATTAAAAATTATAGCAAAACAGAAAATTGCATTGAGATTAAGTAAAGTCTGTACTGAACCAATTCAAGGTTTAAGTGGACCAAATCTGTTTGATTTTTCTTTTCGGGTCCTGTCTAACTCAGTTAGCTACTTACTAACTGTTATAAACAGTAGCTTTTACTAGGGTTAGTCAAGTTTAAGTGATTTAGGGAGTGTTTGGGAGAGCTTCTGCTTACTGCTTTTTAGCTTCTAGCCATGCAAAAGTGCTTTTGAGTGTTTGGGAATGCCAGATTCTGCTTTAACTTCTGTAACTTTTACTCAAAAGCTAGAAGCAACAATTTGATGCTTTTTTCTGCTTCTGCTTTTTTGCTTATGGTGTAGAATTAAAAGTTGACATTTATACCCTTAATAAATTTATTATTTTACATAATTACCATCACATTTTTAAATAAAATCTTATATTTTTATATAATTTATATTTTCAAAAAAATTTATACATATTTGTATAAATTTATATAAATTTTATTATTTTATTATTTTTTATATTTTATTAACTTTATATTTTTTTAAATATATATATTATTAAAAAAATAATTTTGATATAATATTTAAAATATAATATTAAATATATAAAATATTATAGATCATGTATCAAAATTATATTTAGATAATTGAAAAAAATTAATTTTGATAGTTTAAGGATATTATTGTCATTTAATTAAAAATTAAGCTTAAAAGTGATTATTCACCAAACACTCAAACTTTACCTTATATCAGCTTTTAACTTCTATTTCCAAACACTGCATGCTTTAGCTTCTTACTAACTTCAAGATAATCACTACAAGAATCACTTTTCAAGAAGTAAAAGCTCTCCCAAACACTCCCTTATTCAAGTTAGATTTTCTAAGCTTGACACTTAATTTGATTACTGTATTTTTGGTATTTAGTACCCCAATTACTGCAGATACACTGACTTAAAGCATCTTGAATTAATGCAAAGACCTAAGTATCTCAACCCATTCTAGGTTATCAGTCAAAAGTACCCTAAGGTGCTTGTGAGATGCTGACTTCTAGATCTATAGGTGCATGCAGTTCTAGGGTTAGGGCCTAGGCTAAGTCCATTTGCGAAAAAGCCCTAGTTTTGAAGGGCGTAGTTTTAAATAAAACTAAGTCGAAAAATTGATTAAAAAAATGCCAAAAAGATTTTTCAAACTAAGTAAAGGCTGATTTTGAAACAAGTAAAGCAGTTAAAAAAATTATTTTAGAAACTGATTTGTAAATCAAGTAAAGCATTTAAAAAGACAGAAAAATAGAGTAAACCTATTCTACCAAGCATAATCCTGATAAACATAAAGAAAAGTAAATAGTCAATTCCATAAGTCAGTTGTAAAAGGAGAAAACCAGCACAGTCATACAAGTCATATATAAGGCAACCCTACTGAGTAGGGGCAGTCAAACAGTCAATCATACAATGTCAATCTAAACTAGGAGGAGGGACCGGGACGATCCGATGAGCCTGGCTGCCAGGATCGAAATAGCGACATCATCTCATGATATCGAGCGTCGCTAGTCTCCCTATCGGCTCTGAGGGCACTCATGTACTCAGTGTAATAGGCATGATTTGCCTCCATTTCTTCAGCATGATTTGCCTCCACTTCCTCCCGGAGGCTCTGGACCTGTGTCTCAAGTCGCGTCACTCTCTCGTAGAGTGTCGGTGGTGGGGGCTCATCTATGTGCTCTCGAACCTCAGCTGCCAGATCTGCTACATCGACCTCAACATCCTCATCAGAGTCGATCTGGGGTCCGGCTCTCTGACACCTCCATGACAAAACCCCGGTACCCGATACCTCTACACTAGCTAGGGAAAAGTTCCTAAAACCTATCTCATCGAAGTCAGTCATCGCGGCCATCTCTCCTTCGGTGATGTTACGACTGTGATGATGAAGAATGGAAGTGATGATGTGGCAATAGGGGGTGCGTACCCGTCCCTGAGTGGTAACACTGGACGCATGTAGAATCGTGTGGAACATGTGGAGTCCAATGTTGATATCAAGATGATGGATCAATGCGTATAGGAGGAAGGTGTGAAATGGTCGCATGGTAGCGACGTCTCTAGTGGATAAAGGCAGAATGCAGCGGACTAGAACTCTATATAGAGCATAGTTCTGGACTTGAAGGTCAACAGACTGAAATCGTCTGGCCAAGGGGTTTCTAGCATGCCTATAGAAGTAGGGGTGTAGAGTATCTAGGGTAATATGAGAGTAGGAAGCATCAAAGGGAGGATCCCTAGGAGGGTAACAGCAAAAGGTGGACTGTGAGAGTCGTAGTCCAAGAAATCGGTTGAGTAACGAAGGAGTGATTGTCAAGGGTATCCCTTGAACGGTGGTGACGAACATATGACCATCCTGTCTAATTATGTTGTTATAGAATTTTGCACATAAGGATGTGTTGATTGGATGAGTGCAGAATACAAGGTTGTCTAATTGGTAAAAGTTGATAACATTCATGGCCAAGGGACAAGATTGAGTGAAGAATTGCTTATTTAGGTAACTTGTCTTTATGGGTTTATATGTTGTTCGAGCAAATCTATTGCAAAGTTCTAAGGTTGGGAACCTAGGATCGGGACTAGGTTCGGTACCGGGGTTTGATTGGTTTACTTGGCGTTTTCTAAGTTAAGAAGTATGCATTTAGAGGAAAGAAATTAAGAAAAATAATTTTAAATGTAAAAAAAAATATACCTAGTAGCTGTTTGGGGAGGCATGGTTGCGGTTGAGGGAGCAAGAGAGTCACTCGGGAGGTGTTAGTTCGCCTTGAATGAGAAGAATTGGAGAAGTGAAGGGTTTTGGTTGTGGCAAATGAGTGAGGCTTGGGAGCCTTTTATAGAGTTCGGTCGGGCGCCCTGGAGTGAGAGGGCGCCCCGATCCGTGAGGGCGCCCCCCGTAGGCTGCAGCTGCCTTTTGGCAGCTTTCTGCTTTTGACCATGTCTATGGGGGCGCCCGTGAGGACCCAGGCGCCTTGGTCAGTTGCTTTTGCAGCTTTTTATCTTGAAAGAGAGAAAAAGGAAAAAGGAGGGGCGCCCGAGGGTTCACGGGCGCCCGGGCTAGATTAGATTGACTTGTTTGACTGCTTTTGACCAGTTTTAACCAGATTTGACCTGTTTGACCAGGTTTGACTAGTTTTGTCTAACTTGACCAAGTCAACTTAGTTCTAACTTACAAGGTTTAGTGTTTGTACTTGACAAAAATATCAGATGAGCTTTAGTTAAATTAGACCTAGCTGTCTCATCCAATCTAGAGTTATCAATCAAGTTAAACTTATGGGTTTTTGTGAGACAGGTTTTTAATAGATAGAATTATTTTGAAAAATCATGATTTATTTTGAAAAAGTCTAATTAATTTGAAAGCAATTGATTTTGAGTTTATTTTTAAAAAAATGTTGGAATCTACAATTAACTGAAAATTTGTGTTAGATTCGAATTTGACAAAGAAAAATTTGAATTTGAATTTGAATTTCAGAAATCGACTTCCAGGTCTTGGCGAGGCACTAGGCCTTCTTTGGCCGTAGCCTTATTGGATCATCAACCCTTTCTTTGACAAAGCCTTTTAATGAAATTTCATTTTCAAAACTATTTTTTGAAAAATTCTGGTCTAACTAGTTTGGGTCTTGGATCGGTAGCTTCGGCTAGTTTCACCAGTCTAAAGAGACTAAGTAGAGTATACTTGACCTTATTAGAATTGGCTTCCCTAATGTACTATCATCTCACCGCCACTCAATACTATATTGTTCAAATTTCAGTTAAGTTGGTTCAGTCCTTAAACTAACCATTCCTAAGTCTAAGCATGATAAATTGCAGAAATTAAATAAACAAGCAATCATGCAATTTGAAAACAAGAATTGAAATTTATCTAACTATAAATATTATTTTTAATTTGGCTCCCCCTGGACTAAAGCCACGATAGTGATTAGGCAAGATGTGAATCTTGTCCTTGGGGATCCAATACTGATTTGATCCAGTTTGTTTGTTCAGGCACAGTTTGGGTACCCATGCCTGAACCTTAGGTCTGGACTGGTTCAGTACAGCATAGTAGGATTTTTGTCTAGACTTGGTTCGGTAGCCTAACCCGGATCGATTTAGAACCGACTTCTGTTTTCCGAGGATCATGTCAAGACCCTTGGAACCAGACGTGAATCGTTCTAAAGCAGCTCTAAGATCCTTAACTTGAGTTTTCAAGGAAGAGTTCTCTTGTTCAAGTTTTTCAACTTGAGCAGAGGTTCTTTCTTGAACCTTCTCAGTTAAGGATTCAGAGTTTGCTCTCTCTTTCAGGAGTTTTACTTCCTGTCTGAGAGATTCGACTCGGATTTTGGCTTTCGCCAAGTCTCGAGAAAGATAAGAAATTAATTCGCATAATTGGATTCTAGAAAACCCACTTACAGTGATTTCACCGTTTTCTGAAAACATGAGTTTTTCGTCGTCCTGCTCTGATTCTGACTCGGTCTCGAGTTCTTCGGAGGCAGTCAGGGCTAGCAAGTTTGACTGGGGGGCCTCTTCTTCTTCTTTGGAGGACGACTCGTCCCAGGTTGCTTGAAGTGCTTTCTTCCTTCTTATCTTCTTTGTCTCCTTTAGATTCGGACACTCCGTCTTGTAGTGACCCTTCTTTTTGCATTCATAATAGGTCACGTTTGGTTTGTTCTTGTCGTTTGAAGGATCAGCTGGTTCTTCCTTTCTTCGGCTGGCTTTCCTTCTGTTGGTCTGATTTTTCAGTTCCTTGTAGTAATCCCGGGCTAGCCGAACCAGTTTGGGTCGATATCCGTTGCTGTCTTCTGAGTCTGAGTCTGGGTTAGACTCGGGTTTAGGTTGAGGCTTTTGCTTGACCATTTTTTCTGTTTTTCCTGCAATAAAAGCAATGCCTTTCTCGGCCAGGGTGCAGTTAGTCTACTCATGTTACTCAAGTTCTGAAAACAGTTCATCAAATTTAATTTTAAAAGGTCCCTTGAAACCTTGTATGCATCTACCATAGATGCCCACAAGGTGTTTCTCGGGAAAGCGTTAAGAGCGTACCTTATCAGGTCACGATTTTCTACCTTGTGACCGATTGTGTGTAGTCCGTTCATTAACTCCTGAATTCTGGCATGGAGCTGGGCTGCTGTTTCGTTGTCGTTCATCTTGATCATGTACAGCTTGTTCAGGAGGAGATCTCTCTTGCTGATTCGAGTATCTAAAGTTCCTTCGTGCAGCTCGATCAGCTTACCCCACAACTCCTTTGCACTGTTGAATGGTCCTACCCGATTCAACTCTTCCTTGGTCAGGCCGCATTGAAGTGTCTGGGTTGCTTTGGCATCAGCTTCAATTTTTCTTTTCAGAGCGGTATCCCACTCAGCGTAAGACTGTGACACTCCTTCAGCATTCTTTGGAATCTCCAGTCCAGACTGGATGATTATCCACATGTCCACCTGAGTTTTCAGGTGGACCTCCATCCGACTTTTCCAGTAGGAGAAGTCCTCCACACTGAAAAGTGGTGGTCTGGCTGTGCTGAATCCTTCTTGCATGACCATTTATCTGAAAATAAGAGTAAAAGGAAAGAAATATCCCAAGACTTGGTCTTGGATTAGTAGTGCGGGAAGAAAAAAAATATTTATCGAGGGGTGTTGCACCAACCTCGATTAACGATGAAAATTCGAAAAAA